>JAQPPZ010001274.1:3600000-4200000 GCA_028583015.1 Wollemia nobilis | reverse complement strand
TATTGTGTGTGATCTCATGTAAAAATAAATATGCCAAAGTGACCACCTTAATTTTTATGATTACAAATATGTTGATGAAGGAATGAATGAGGATAATTATGCATTTACCTTGTTACATGATAAACATATATTTCATACATAACAAAATAAATTATATTGATGCTTTTAATCTATTTTTAATACAAAATGATGGAGCAGGAACTCAAAAGGGTACATACTAGATCTACCAACTATAGATATTGATCTAATGAAAATAAATCTAAATAATATTATATTATTATTTTATTTACTTGACATTAAGTGATATATTCTCATAAATCCATAAACAAATCCCACCTTAAATGCATGCTAACTTGTGTCAACCATTTATAGTTCTCCCAATGACTCCTTATAAATTATTTTATCATAAGTTTGATCACACCAAGAGACAAATATGGGTGCCAAATAGAGTCTGAGATCTAATACTAATAAATATATATAGTTATGTTTCCTTTCAATTCAATGCAAACACATAATAACGAAATAAATACTAATAAATTTATATAATTAACATGACAACTATAAAGGAAAATTAATATGTGTTATGGATCAAGAATAGAGCCAAAGTCAAGGGGATGAAAGTATACACAAAAATGCCTCCCTCTTCTATTTTAATTTTTTATTTTTATTGATTAATAGGTTTAAACTATGTTCTAAAATAATGCAAAAAGTAGTAGGAACTTGTTAAAGAATAAAAACAATGTACTATATGATTTACATAAAATATTAAAATATGGTAAAAATGCCTTCCTCTTTCATTTTAAAATGAAATTTTAGATATATTAATGGAACTAATAAAAACAATAAAATCATGCAAAAAAATAGTAGAAACATGTTAAAGAAGAAAAACAATGTACTATGTGATTTACACAAAACACCATAATATAAGCAGTACATTAAAAATAAAAAATAATAATATCAAATACTTCTATTCTTCAAAGAATTTTAAAACTTTCACATAAATTAGGAAGAGTCTATGTAATCATCTTCTAATAATTAATAATTAATAAGTATGTACCTAAATAATTTCATTCTTATGCAACTAAGACAAAGAATAATATCCAAAATAATTTAATGCTTTTATAAAAATTATTTAATTTAAAATTAAAATAAGTTTTTGAAATATAAATATAATCAATAAAATCGATATAAAAATACAAAAAAATAAGTTACCCATTGGTTTTATGATTTTACTTATTCCTAAACAAATATCAATGAACAAATATTTTTATTTGTATATGATTTTTAATATAAATTATTTATAAAGTATCTTGATATTTTATCAATATAATTTCCAAATCCACTTAGCTATAAAGGTTGATGTGCTATTTAAAAAATATCTTAATTATATTATTAAAATATAAAATACAAATAAAAATATAAGATCTTTAAAAGTCCATATTTCCTTAAACTATATATTTCTATAAATTAAAAAATGATAAAAGTCCCTATTTCCTTAAATTATATATTTAAATAAATTAAAAAATGATAATAACAAATCTCAAATTATGTGTAAGTGCTAACGAAGGTTTTATTCTTAATATAATTCTTAAAAAAACAATATATTTAAAACAAAATTGTATGTAAACATCTAAAGTGACATTCAAATATAATTAAAAAAAAAAAAAAAACTAGGATACTAACAATAATTCTAATATATTATAATAATTGAAATTTTTTATTATAATATAAATTTTTTTATTATATATTATAATTAATATAAATAATAAAATTAAATAAATATAAATTAATATATATTTATGATCGAGGTATAGGTTGAGCATCCTCATTCCAACCATGATCCTTCATAAAACCGAAAATCAATAAAAAATTTAACACAAAACCACCACATACCCTCTCACATACTCCAGTTACAAACAATCTCAACATGAAAGAAAATTGTTTAGTATTCTAATGTATTTCTCTATCACAAAAAATTACTACCTTCATTTATCTAGTTGTAATATGTAATTCAAACGATAAAACATCAGAAAATGTCTAGTATTACGAAATAAATGGATAATTTTAAAATAAAACACTTCTTCATAAATTTATCTATTGCGTTAAGGCTATTCACCGTGAATGACCACAGTAGCACACGGTAGACGTCTTATTTGACACAACCATCAGGACATGCCTCTCTGTTTTATTTGATCCAATCATCAATATATGCCTCTACTTACATCTTTATATCTTCTGGAGGATATTGGTTGCAGGAATCACAGGTACAGCAATGGAATGGACCGTTATTTTTCCGTGGATAGCATAAACCCTTGCAACCGTTGCAGTTCGGTACAGGACGTATGCAATCGCCTTGTAGCGTTCGTCCATGCACGCCCCCTAAAAGAAAAAATGAAAGACAGTAAAATAAATGTAAAACGGTGTTTCTTCCAATATCTCGGTTAGAACATGGTTGTCATAATTATATATCCAAAGTAACAAAAAGAATAACGGACAACGTAAAAGATTTGACCTTGAGCAGATATCTCGCTGGACCCAGGAGATGCTTTTGCAGTTGTTATTACCGAGAGCAAAAGCGCAACAAGGAAGATTGCCACCCCAATCCCAAAGTTAAAAGCACCATTTCTTCTAGCCATCTTGTGTTCAACAGAAAACAACACTGGAGAAATGTCTTATGATTGAAAATATAACACACTTGTCGCTTCTTTTTCCCTTTGTTGCACTCCATAGTGGCATCATATGTGCTTATAAAGCATAAATCTTATATCACAGCTGTATAGTTAAGCACCACAATATTAAATTTGTTCTTATCAGCAGCATTTATGACAACCATCGGTTAAAAATCACTTATCATGGAGAATATCCTTTAGACTTCACTAGTACAGAAAATATTGCACAATTATCCTTTGGTAGACTTACGATACTTTTCACGTGAAATTATACATAGTCTTTGCATTTGTTTTGACATATACTTTCTTTTAAAGTATTTTTGTATGCAGCAAATATAAAATTTAATTTAATGATAACAATTACGTAGATGTTGTTTGACGAATTAATTCCAATAAATTTGAACTTAACTTTGGGAAGTCTTCTATTTGGCATGTTATATGAATTATATAAAAGATATTGAAAAGCTTAAGAGATCATTATATACACATATATTTGTTATAAAAAGTAAGAAACCCTGCATTATTTTCTCTAATCCAATTACAGAATAAAAAATTAATTAAATTATTTTAAAAATAAAATAAAAATATTATCATTAAATTTAAACTTATCAATCATTATATTATGTAAATTTCAAATTAAAGAATACATTTGTGATAGCATAACTCTTTAATTTTTCTTATATTAAATATTATAGATATATTATATTCATTTTTAATTATTTTATTATACATTTTAATTGGTCAACTGTGAACTTTCAATTGTTTATATTTAATGTCATTTCATCATAAGGTTCAAAATATTTTTATTAACAAAAACCTATTTAAAATTTTATATTATATACTAAGTATTCCCTTACATGATAAAAAAAATTTACAATAGAGGATAATTCTTGGAAATCACATAATTTTAGAAATTACATCATTTAAATAAATATATATATATGTTAATTTTTATTTTTTTTATTTTATTTTTTGTTTAAATCATTCTAATATGTATTTCTTACTCCTCCAAGTAAGATTAAATGTCATAATATTATGTGATACACCCTTTTCTCTCTTAAATAAAATACATATTCAATAATTATTATAATATTTACATTAAAATGAAACAATTCTTAATATTTCTATAAAACTAAACATCCATATACTAATAATTTTACATAATATAAGATTTATTTTCTAATAATAACATAATCTATTAAAAAGAGTATGACCAATAGTTTTTTAAAAATAATTAATCAAATATTCTAAATATATTATCATTATAATATTATTAAAAAATAAAATCAATATATATATATATATATATATATATATATTATTTTTCTTTTATACAAAGAAATTATTATCATTCAATATAACAATATTTTTTTAAGTTTTTTTTCTTTTCTTAATTCTTATAACAAATAGATTGGATGAAAAGCAAAAATAAGAAAATATTAAAAAAAAAAAAGGATAAAATATGGTGGAAAATAATTACAAATAATTAAATAATTTATAAAATTAAAGTTAAAAAATTAAAAATACAAGCCATGTTTAGAATCAAAAGTAAAAGATAAATAAAATCATGTAAAACAAATTATGAAAGTTATGTCATAAAACTATTCGCAATAATTTTGTCTTCTATATAAATAATAGATGCATGGAAAAACTCATATGATAGAAAGATTCAATAGATTTTTTTTATACACCATATGATTATAAATAGAGTATATAGTCTCTTCAAAAAAATTATTATAAGTAGAATGGAATCACAAACTCATTCTTATGACATGATTTACACAATAATTATCATCCAAAGTAATTTCACTTCTAGTATATGTGGCTTCAAGACAAAAATTTCTCTTAGATGGTTATGTTATGGTGAGATGAAGTAAATTTGAAGGATCATGTATGTATAGGTTTGTTTAATATAAAATTTCTAAAGGAACACATGAAGATTTGAAATGCAAAATCTTATGGTAATATTTTTAAAGAAAACAAAGATATTGAATCCAAGCTCAATAATTTACAAGAGGTAGTAGAAATTAATGGAGTGAACAAAGTTTTTTATATGCAATAATAATTAGTTTTTAATTACCATAATTTATTGAAAAAGGAAAAATCATAATGGTTCAAAAAGTATATGGAGATATGGCTCAAGAAAGGAGATAGAAATACCAAATATTTTTATACTACAACAAAAATTAGATTTTCTTTTTGTGGCATCAAAAATATTTTTACTCTAGATTGAAAAATATTAGAAGGAACATATTAGGAAGAAAGCATCAAAAATATTTTTACTCTAGATTGAAAAATATTAGAAGGAACATATAGGAAGAAAGCATCAAAAATATTTTAACTCTAGATTGAAAAATATTAGAAGGAACATATTAGGAAGAAAGCATTTAATTATTTCAAAAGTATTTATTTAAATACCAGGCAAGGTAAGGAGATACAAGGTAAGTGTTTGTAATTTATTCCATCAATTATCACACAACAACAAAATAAGAGCTTGATGAAGAAGATATTTATGGAGGAGCTACATGATGCATTTCTCTCTTTCCATCATAACAAGGAACTTGACCCCAATGGATTCACTATAATTTGATTTTAAATTTTTTGGGATCCACTATAATTTGATTTTAATTTTTTTGGGATTATTGACAAGTAATATGTTGGTGATGGTTTAAGAGCCCCAAAAAAGGATTCTAAAATAGGTGAGATCCATGCTCCTTTTATTACATCAGTTTCAATGAAGCAAAATAGATTATTTTGATAAAATTTGATTAGTATGCCTTTGTAATTTGATTTATAATATCATTTCATAACATATAAAATATATTGAAATAAATTTTAAATTATGTCATCTCATGGGAACAAAAATACTTTATTCATGAGAAAAAAATCTTGATGGTTTAATTATTGCATATGAGGCCATATATTCTCTTTATTCCTTGAAAGAAACTTGGTATACTTATGAAACTAGATATGAAAAAATAATATAATAGGATTTACTAGGTGTAGACACATAATTATATTTAGGTTGGTCATTCTATACATCATTAATCACCTCTATTTGACTTATTTTACCAGATTTCACTCTTGTACCTAAATGTATTATAAAATATGTTGTCAACTTTATCATTTGAAAAGTCAACCAAATCATCTACAAATTGCACAAATTGGTACCATTAAAAAGAGAGCTCAATGAGAGCTTTCCAATGAGTATAAACATGATCAAATTTGACTAACATTTGACCCCTCAAAATGACCTTTTATAAAAATATTGCTCTACAAAATTGCCATGGTGTTTTTGCTCAATATTTTTATAAAATTTCTAACAAAACATCAATTTTGATAATGTAACTTCTAGTCATTTCTAGTTTCATTTATCCCATATCCCACTAGCCAAATATTGCACATTTAGAGGAATAGTATCCACAACTAGCAATAAAGGATCAATCAAAACTCATGCAACTAGTAATCATTATATTAACTCCATGGAAGCTAAGTTAACTTCCTAACAAAGCCATGCATCTAGCCTAAGTAAACACCTCATTCTCTTAAATTACACACATAAATTTTCTATCATGAAATGCTTAGAAAATCTTCCAAAGCAATGAAATTCTATAAAAGGTACTCATTAGGGAGAAAAAAAGGGTAACATATTTTGCATGGATATGCTAGTAAAATTATCTTAGACAGAGATACCAAATTTTCTTCTTGTAGGTGTATGGTGGTGAAATTACCATTGGAGAATTAGTAACATGCTCATTCTATTGGAAAATCATCATCTAAAGCATTTCAATAGGACCAAAACATTATCTAGGATTTGATCTGTTTCCTTTCTTGTTGGCTTTTCTTTTAGCAACCCATTTTTTCTTATTATTTTATTATCGGCTTATTTATTTATTTATTATAGGACTTATAGTATTTTTACAATGTTAAAGTGTTCTTAAATTATCAAAACATTTTTGCATTGTTAGAGAATTTTTATACTATTAGGGTATTTTCAACTTTTAGAGCATTTTTGTACTTTTGGAATGTTTCTACACTTTGAGAGCATTTTTTAAGCTCCATAAATTTTTTCTAGGATATTTGGAATCTATGCAAGGTTTTCATGTCTACTTCATCCCCAATCCATAATAGGTGCGTGTTGGTGAAATTCCATTGGAATTTTGGGTACATCATCATTCCATTGTGGCAAGCATCTAGTAAGTATTAGATAATCACCACTTCAAACTCTTAAATAGAGGCAAAAGTCTGCTTTTTTAATACAATAACTTATGTCTCTCCTTAAGCATTTTTATAACACTTATATTTTATATAATATTAAATTCCAAAGCATTTTATTATTGTTAAATAAAAAAAGGGAGTGAAGTTGTAAATATCAAATGGATAGGCCTTGATATATTGATGTATAAATTTATTGTTTATAGTTATAGTATTTATCTTTGGAGGTTATAATATTTTTACAATGTTAGAGCATTTTTGCACTATCAAAGTATTTTTGCAGTATTAGACCATTTTTGCACTATCACAACATTTTTGCATTGTCAAAGAACTTATGTAAAATCTCTAAAATAGGTGCACAAGTCTTATCTTTATTTCATCCTCAGTCAAAAATATGTAGATTTTGATATGTAAACAATTTTTAGGCCTAGATAGTTTCATGAAATTTCCAAAAGACAAATATTACAAGTTGCATTAATATCTAAGGTCAAGCATCTAGTTTAGTTTATTGTGATTTATTTACAAGTAACCAAAACATTATTGTATTTTATTTGTCCTTTATTTTCATTTAGGAAATGAAGAGAAAAGAGACATATAGTTTTCATTATCTATTTCTATTTGCATGATCTTCACTTTGGAAAGAAAAAGAAGCAAAAATATATAAGAAGGGAATAAAAGAAAGCATAATTTTATTGCTTGCATTTGAAGAAATATGCATATTAAAATTTTGATTTTGATTACACCTAATTTATTCTTACTACGTATAGATAAATTTTATTACCTGCATCCATGGTCCACATATTATAGTTATTTTGATTAAGCAATAGTATAGCGGAAGGTATGCAATTTTTTAGAAGACCACTAAAGCAACGAAGTCTTATAACAACTTTAGAGGTAAAAGGTTGGTTTAAAGTAGACTGAAAGATTATAAAGAAATGCAAAAAGCATAAAGGTATGAACAAAAGTAAAAATGTGCAAAGTAACCAAATAGTAAATAAAAATTTTCCTAATGGTATAAAAATGTTAAGGACCACATTATTAAATTTGTTGGACCACATTATTAACTTTTTTCTTATCAACAATATTTATGACAACCATCATTTAAAAAGTCACTTATCTTTGAGAATATCCTTTAGATTTCACTAGCACATAAAATATGCACAATTATCCTTTGGTACACTTTCAATACTTTTCACGTGAAATCATACGTAGTTTTCCTTTGCATTTGTTTTGACATATTATTTTTTTTTAAGTATTTTTGTATGCAGAAAATATAAGTTTTAATTTAATGATATAACAATTACGTTTGACTAATTAATTTCAATAAATTTGACCTTATTTTTGAGAAGTTATATGCTATGTTATATGAATTATATAAAAGATATATTTTTTTAGTTAGTGTAAGAAACTTTACAACCAATGTATACAGTTGAGCAATTTTCCTCTAAACCATGATTTTGGCGAAGTTGATATACTCACCCGTGGTTTGAACCTTGAACCTCCCCAAGAAAAACCAAAACCTGAACTGCTTTTTCACAAGGAATAATTATATAAAAGATATTGAATAGCTTAAGGGATCATTTTTGTTATAAAAAGTAAGAAATTATAAAGCCTACATGATTTTATCTAATCCAAATTACATAATAAAAAATACATTAAATTATTTTAAAAGTAAAATAAAAAATGTTATCATTAAATTTAAATTTATTAATCATTATATTTTGTTTAATATGTAAGTTTCAAACTAAAAAGTACATTTTTTAGTTTAAATATTTTTTCCTAATAATATTCTCTTCAAGAGTTGTGATAGATGCTCTTCCAAATTTTCTTCAATGGTATATAACAACTTTTCTTTCCTGGGAGAGCATCTTGTGGATGTGTGTTCTTTAGGAGAGCTGTTTTACGAGGGGTTAAGAAGATACCTAATTTTTCCTTCAATGGTTTGTAACAACTTTTCCTTATTGGGAGAGCATCTTGTGGACACATGCTCTCTCCAAGAGCTATTTTACCATGGACCAAGAGAGTCCCCAATTTTTATTTCAACAATTTGTGATGGTTTTCCCTTCTTGAGAGAGCATCATGTAGATGAATAATCTCTCCAAGAGTTGTTTTACCAAGGGGTCATGAGGACCCCAATTTTTCCTTTGGTGATTTTCCCTTCATAAGAGAGCATATTATGGATGTGTGCTCTCTGGAAGAGTTGTTTTACCAAGGGCCATGAGGGCACCCAATTTATTTTTATGGTCTGTGATGGTTTTCCCTTCCTGGGAGAGCATATTATGGACATGTGCTGTCTTGAAGAGTTGTTTTACCAAGGTCCAAGTGGACCCTTTGTTTTTTATTCGATGGTATACAACTTTTCCTTTCTAAGAGAGCATTCGATAGGCTAGTGCTCTATTGAAGAGCTTGTTTTACCAAGGGCAAGGAGGGCCCCCTATCTTTATTTGATGGTATACGATCATATTTCTGGGAGAGAATCCTATGGCGTCGTGTTGATGTGTTGTTGGATTTGTAGTGCTCTAGTATCTTTATCTACCCTTGAGTCTTGAGAGGTTTTCCTTTTTTTATCAATCTTGGAGAGATCCTTTGGGGAGGGATTTATTTTTAATTTTCAAAATGATAGTTTGAGCAAGATTCTTTGAGCAATATTCTCATGCCTTGGTAGAAGTTTTTCATTTTTGAATTTTTTTTTTGAGCGACACCCTTGCTTGGGTGGAAAACTTCAAATTTAAATCCTTTGTAGGCCTTGTATTAGTTTAGTTGCCCCTCTTTGTGGGATTTATCGCTTTGTAAAAGGTTTGGGGACCCTTCAAAACCCCTTCTTCCAACCAATCATTATATATATATCATTTTGTATTCTATTCCATATTTATATATTTTCAACTTAATTTAATTTATTCATTTAGTATTGTCAACATTGTATATATATATATATATATATATATATATATATATATATATATATATATATATATTTTTCTTTTTCAATAGTAAAAATTAGAAAATACTAAAAATCAAAGGATAAAATATGGTGCAAAATAAATAACAAATAATAAAATAATTTATGAAATTAAAATTTAAAAAATTTAAAATACAAGTCATGCTTAGAATCAAAAGTAAAAGATAAACAAAATCATGTAAAATAAATTATGTGTTAGATTTTGAGGTAGATCGCAATAGGAGATGGCAATCTCAAGATGCAGAAATATGAGAGAAATTAAATTTAAGAGATTGTAGAAATATGATATAAATAGAAATGATGAAAATGAATACAATGTTGCTATGGAGGAAATGGATACTCCATGCAAGAAGCTATAGGACTACATTGTACTCCATCACTAATGGAGTTACACAGTAATACTACTACTACTTATTGTCTTATCAATATCTTACAATGAGGCCCTTTTATAATGGAAGATAGATTCCTTGGCCAACACTCTACCTAGTTGTACAAGGGACACCTTGTACATTTACAACTTGCACATTGACACTTGTGCATTTATTATATTGCACAAAGTAACTAGATAACTTCCCCCTAAATTAATCTAATGTCCTAAGTATGTACCTAGAAAGGTACATTTACATGACCCAAATGATATAATAGAATCTAACTCTAACACCCCCTTGTATTAAATTATTTGGGTATTGAAGATAGTAGTGTTCAATATGGATCTTATTCTTCATCTTGAACTTTGTACTCTTCCTTTGGATTCTTTGTAACATGTTCAAGAAAATGTCTAGTGTCTTTGTAATGTGTCACATTTATTGACAATGATTTCACCTCATAATATTCTGTGTGTTCCTCCAATTCTTCAATTTCTTCTATATTCTGAACTAGGTGCCCTTTCTGATTCCCCTTTGGATACTCCAATTGAGGATAATTGGTTGGTCACTAAAATTGTTGCTGATGAGAATTCTTTTGATATTGTCATGGTTGAAATTGATTCCCATTGTTTATCTAATTTTCTTGATTTTGGTTTATGGTATCGTACCTGCAATAATTGGTACTATGACCTTTCTTTCTACATATCTAATAATACCATGTTCTCTGTGCTTTTGATGATGAAGAAATATTTTCTTATGGAATATATTTTGAGTCCAATGTAGTGTTAGTCATATCATATTTCACAGTGTGTTCCACCTCATATTCCTAAAGGATATTGACTATGTTATCAAAATAAGTATCTTTACTTAGTATTTCAAAAAAAATTTCCAAATGCTTATAGTTTTTTGGAAGTGCTCTCATGGTTACTTGAGTAAGAAGTTCATATTTAGGCTCTTTTCCAAGGGTTAAAAATTTTCCCTTAATATCTGCTACCTTCCTTAGAAAAAGTTCTATGCTTTTCCCACTACTCATTTTCAAGGAATGTAGCTGAGTTTGAAGATGGAGAATGGTGGATTTATTCTTTCCTTAAAATATTTTCTCTAATCTTATCTAAGCTTTAGTAGATGATTTTACTAAATTGATATAAGGTTGTATTTCATCAGTGATAGAAAATGTTATAATCATTAGGGCTTTTGAATTATTTTTCTCAAATTTTAGAATCTCAGTATCACCTGTGGTGGGTTTCTTTTTTTTCCCTTGGACAATATCCCAAAGTTTTTCATATACTAATATTGCTTTTACTTTATTCTTTAAAGAGAAATAATTTGAGCCCTTGAGTAGTTGGGATTGGCTAAGAAGAATTTATTTTGATGGCATTGAACTCCCTTTATTAACCCTTAGATTTTTTGGACTTCCTTATATCTCCCTAATGATGAGAATTCACAAACTAATACGTTTTTAGATTTTGTAGAAAGCTTACATCTATCCAATGAATTTAGAACTTGATAATTTTATATAGATGCTAATATTAACAAGTTTTTTAGAATACCTTATGATTCTCTAGGGTGTTTTGGATAGGATATATGATCAATATAGTGCTTTTTGTAAACTATAGTTCAATTTTGGTTTGATTTTTTAAAATTTTGTAAACACCAAAATCAAATTTTCTATATCCTTATTACTCCTATTTAACTAAGCACTATTTCAATTTATGAAGATGTTTTGATGTTGGATTTATTTTACCTCCTTTAAATATTTTGAGACAACACTTTTATAAAAACTACAACCTTTTAAAAAATTTAATAAACCTATTTAAATACCCCTTTTTGGTTGATTTTTAATGTTGACTAATTTCTAATTCCTAATTTGATGTTGTATTCCTTATAACTCCCAAATTTGGGAAAATTAGAAAATAATATTTACAAATAATTTTAAATTTTAGTTTTAACCCTTATTCCTCCTCGGTTACCTTTTAAAAATATTAATAATTCTGAAATACACTTGCTTAAAATCACTAATGCTAAATATTGCAATGGTAGATGTAATGTACCCTTATAACTCCAAAAACTTTAGGTTTAAAGCAATAAATTAATAAAATAAACCTTTACCTTAATAACCCTTCAATGTTGTGAGGTGGCCGATTTGTAGCTTTGTGGAGTGTAGTTCTCAAGGGCAATCAAAGCCCTTTTTGATAGGCACTAGTTTATTCCTAGGTTTGTGCTCCTTCTCTTCCACAAATAACATCGAATGCTCCTTGAAATGTTCTTGCTTATGATAAAGCTCCTCTAAATGCAAGTGTTCGTTTGCTAGTTTTATGATAGTGTCTTAGACAGTTCTCTTACACCTTTGAATGGTGTATGGCTTGAATTAACATTTTTCTCTGAGTGAGATCCAAGCATAAATTCTAGACTTCGTTTGACTTCAATATATCTCCTTTTCTAGGATAGGCACCTTATATAATATGAAATTTGTTCTATCACTTGGAGCATTACAATATAGGTGTCTTCAACATACCTTTGGTAAATATGAGGTTGGTGGTAACCACCAAATATTCTTAACTCCCTCTAAATGTATGTAACTCACTTTTAGGTGAGCACTTGGGTCTTCATGAATGTTGGGATGCTTAGAGAATTTTTGGCAAGTGGCACTCAAGGCTTGTGCATGTAAGCCTTATTTCTAACGCTTCAAATATGAGTATGCAACCCTAATTCTTCCTTTATATTTGCATCCTATGTGATATTGCTATGTTTATTGAGATGCAAGACTTATTTTTCATTCTAGCTTGGTGAGGATGATAGATGGCTACAGCTAGATATCTCCATGGTTCTATGGTACACTTTTGATCTCCTTTTCGATCGACATTTTCTTCAATGGGTGCCTTAAGTATAGCTCATTTCTCTTTACCTATTTGTAAGTTTCATAGCTTGTTCTAATATCGATCTGTAACCTTATTTAGTGCTTGAAAGATAGTGTTGTCTGTAACAGCCAATAGGTAGTCCTTTTGCATGGCCTTTTACATAATCACTAAGTGTTACCATTTTTCTGTGTAAACACAAGTGATAATACCTTATTTCAATGGCTCCACTGTTGTAGATGAAGTGTTGCTTATAGGCCTAGATTTTATGAAGGAAAAATGATATTTTTAAACATTTTAATTCATGTATGTGAGAGCTCTTTGATGGCTCCTTCCTATTGCTAGAAATATTTAGGATATAATTTCCTTACTACCCCCTACAAATAGTAATACTTTTACACTTTCAAAGGGACAAAAGAGGTGCTTTTGTAATAGATAAATCTTGCACCAAAATGAAGAATTTTTATATAGTCCTTCTTGCTTCTTCTTCTTTGGATGATAGTCAATCCAAGCTAATGAATTACCCCTTTTTTAAATAAGGATTCCTTCACTCTGTACTAAAATGAAACCCTTACTTTTCCTTGAATCTTGAGACTTCCAAGGTCTTGATTTGAGGATTCCTTAAAGGTCTTCAATAGTGTATTTTTATCCATATTTTTGCTTGTAATGGTGGCTTATTTTGACCATGAAAGTGATACAAATTTTATGCTAGTTTTGGGCTTTTAACAACACAAACTAATTACGAATAACTAGTTAAAAAAACAACTAGTGTAGTGCTTAATAGATGCACTATTAATTGTAAAAATAATATCACCTTATTGCTCCACTAATTTCTTAAACATGCACTTAAAAATTCCAGTGCAACCTTTCAAGCATAATCTAGAATGAACCCTTGCAAATTTCACTAAAAAAATAGTTGTAGGATCTAGCCTTATTTTTCTCTTCAAAGTAGAAGATAGGTGGTTGATAGATAATTGTAACTCTAAAATATAATCAAATCCTAATGTGCAAATGATCCTTAAAAGAATTATTTTTCTTTTTGCACTTTTGAAGACTATAATTCAACTTTTATCTTTGTAAATTTGATCCAATATAAGGTGCTTTAACAAATAAGATAAGTAATCCAATTAATGAATCTACTTGCACCAATAGTTTCTTAATTTTTCATATATTTTTGTAGAGGATGTATATCAATCTTGTTTCTTTAGATATATTTCTGCAACTTTATTTAGATTTTTCAAAAATCTCTTCCTTCACCAAAAAGAGGTCTCAAACTTTCTTTCACGAGCCTGGGGTTTGGTGGCTTGTTCTTCTCTAGAAATATTCTCCTTTCAATTGCAGATTTGGAGAAATATTTATGCCTTCTTGTCATGAAATGCAATCTTCTTGTCATGAAATGCAATCTTCGGATTTGGCAAGCTTCTTTTGTCTTCAAGTATTTTTTTCAAATTTTAACTTCAATCAGGATCTTCTTATCAATACTTCGAGTGTCTTGAGGTCTTCTATATCTTCTTTGGCACTCCTTGCCAATTATTCTTCATATTTTTTGGTCTTGTTGTTGGATGGTAATAATTTTCTCAATTATTTCCCTTATCATACACTTTCTCCCTAATGGAGAATTTCTCGAATGAGTTATTCTAGGAACTCTTTTGATTATATTGCTTCAGAAACAAGGATCTTCAAGCATTTTTCCTTGAGAAATCTCCTAGGTCTTTGATTTTGTAGCTTCTTTGGTCTTCCTTGAGATCTTCTCCTTAAACTTTTAGAATTGAGATCTCATTCCTGGATCTCTTGATTCTGCTACTTTTGGATTTGAACAAGACTCTCCTAGTCCTCATTCTTTGAAGAATGGAATTTTATTCAATGAGATCTTCACATGATATCTTCACCTTCAAGTTTTATTCAGGTGTTGTGTTGATTTTGAAGAAGATACTCTCTAAATTTCTTGTAGGAAGTTTCCCAACTCACTAAATGTCCTTTACCTACAACAAGTTATTAGTACTAAAATTTAAATTTACATCTAAATTAGGTACTCTCTTTTGGAGTCTTCTTTGAGATCAAGGCTTATGTAGTCTTTTTTAGATCAAGGCTTCTATGGCCTTTTTCAAGATCAAGGATTCTATGGCATTTTTTTATTGTGAAGCTGACTCTATCGATGGAGATCTTCAATCTCCAGACTTCACCATGACTTCATTTTATAGTATTCTTATCTTGCAACAACTAACCTCTAAACTATGAAGGCACTCCAACCTTCAGGTAATGAAGTTGAAATATCCTAGCTTTCTATTATAGGAGGTGTCCCAATCATATGAGAGTTATTTTCATACAATAAAATAAACTTAAGGTAATATTAAACTTTTTATATCTCTTAGATGAGCTTCTCTAGTTGATTCATCAAACTAGTGGATCAAATGTTGAGTCCTTATATTCACGAGTTTTCCAACAAATTTGTGGTAAGACTCTGAGCCAAATGAATCTCAAAATATATCTTTCTATTCTATTCTACAAAATAATATTAAGGCAACAAAATTTACATGCAACGGGTCCAAAGGCACATCTAGTTTGCAAAAATCAAAGCTATGGTGATTGGCCTAATTTTTAACAATAGTAATTTCTTTAAGCTCTCCCTAATTCCTTGATTATTTTAAATATTTTGGAAAGAGCTTGTGCATTATGGTGAATCAGGTTCACAAAAAAATAGATCAATAATAATGGTGGTTCTCCTCTCAATCTATATTAGCTAGATCTACTATGACTAGATCTATCGTGGCTCTGATACCACTGCTAGCTTTTGAGGTAGATCACAATGGGATATGGCAATCATAAGATGCAAAAATATGAGAGAAAGTAAATGTATAAGATTACAAAAATATGCTATAAATAGAAATAATGAAAATGAATAAAATGTTGCTGTGGAGGAAATGAACACTCCATGCAAGAAGCTACATGACTACATTGTACTCTATTACTGATGGAGTTACATAGTAATACTACTACTACCTACTGTCTTATCAATATCTTATAATGAGGCCCTTTTATAATGAAATATAGATTCCTTGGTTAACACTCTACCTAGCTATACAAGGGTCACCTTGCACATTTACAATTTTTACATTGACACTTGTGTATTTATTACATTGCAAAAAGTAACTAGATAACTTCCCCCTAAAGTAATATAATGTCCTAAGTATGTACCTATAAAGGTACATTTACATGACCCAAATTATGTAATAGAATATAACTCTAACATTATGAAATTTATATCATACAACTATTTGCAATAATTTTATTTTCAATATAAATTTGATAATGGATGCACTAGAAAAACTCATATGGTAGAAAGATTCAATAGATTATTTCTATCCAGCATATGATTATAAATAGATTTTATAGTCTCTTAAAAAAAATTATTATAAGTAAGATCAAATCACAAACCCATTTTTATGACATGATTTATACAATAATTGTCATCCAAATCCATTTCACTTGTAGTATATGTCACTTCAAGAGCAAATTTTCTCTTATATGGTTATGCTATAGTGGGATGAAGTAAATTTAAAGGATCATGTAGGTCTAGATTTTTTTAAAATATGAACTTTCCAAAGGAGCGCTTGAGGATTTGAAATACAAAATCTTATGGTAATATTTTTAAAGAAAAGAATGAAATTGAATCCAAGCTCAAGAATTCACAAGAGATTGTAGAAATTTATGGAGTGAAAAAAGTTTTTTAAATGCAAGAATAATTAGTTTCTAATTACCATAATTTATTGAAAAATGATAAATCATAATGGTTCCAAAAATATAGGAAGAAATGGCTCAACCAAGGAGATAGAAATACCATTTTTTATACTACAACAAAAATTAGATTTTTTTTTGGTTGAATCAAAAATATCTTTACTCTAGATTGAAAAATGTTAGAAAGAAGAACATATCAGGAAGAAAGCATTTAATTATTTCAAAATTATTTATTCAAATACTAGGCAAGATAAGGAGACACAAGGTAAGTGTTTGTAATTTATTCCATCAGTTATCATATAGCAACAAAATGAGAGATTGATGAAGAAAATATCTATGGAGGACCTACATGATACATTTCTCTCTTTCCATACTAACAAGGCACTTGGCCCCAATGGATCTCATATAATTTACTTTCAAAAATTTTGGTATTTTAGAAAAGTGGTATGTTGGTTATGGTTTAAGATGTTAGAGTTAAAGTGCACTATGCCTCTGTTTTGACACTTGTCAGTTTATAATATAGGCCTTCTACCTATATATGTAACACATTTTTATCAATAATACAACCCCTTCAGTTTCCCTCCTAACATTTGGTATCAGAGCAGGCTTTCCCTGCCCTGTGAAACCCCTTGAGGGGGGATTTCCCTCATGGAAATCCTCCCTCCCCCCTATTTTTTTTCCTATTTTTTTTTAAATTTTTACCGAGGGAGTATGCTCTCCATCATTTGATGGATCAGAAACCAGATGGTAAGATTTAAAAAAAAAAAAAATTAGTTTGAGAGGTTATTTATTTAAGTTTTTTTTTAGGGTTTGCAGAACTGTGCCATCATCCAGCAATTGTTGTACCTGTTGTCCATGGAGGTGTATTTGCTATCATTTGTTGTCATGATTTTCCAGCAACGTAGGGCGGCCACTGATCTCTTCTTTTTCTATGAATACGGTGGCTGCACTGCACTGGGAATTGGAAATGACTTCTTTGACAAAGATTGGATCTGCTTGTTCCAGTGCAACGGACGCTATTCTACTGGCAAGGGTGGGAAAATCAACCCAGCGACCTTTCATAGCTTGTGCAGGCGTCGCATTCAGGACTGCATCTGATCATCCCTTGATCTCCTATTTTTTTTCTGGCTAGCAGCACTCCCATTATCACCTGTTGATGCAGATCCATACCTGTTCATGATCAAACGTCGACTGCCGTCCGCCATGTGCGCCAAAAAATGTGGGCCTCTTCATCTGCTGGCAGTAAACCATTTGCGATCTTATGCTCCGATAATCACCTCTCTGGCTATTTCTCTAAACATTTCGGCCGCCTCATATCTCAGACGTGGTCTTCTGCAGTCGTCCACTGAAAAATTTTCACAGTTTATTATAGACGGCTGTAAAGTTGCTGCAGCTGGATAATGCTGGGTGAAGTGGTGGTGTGTCGACTGCCCCTCTGATGACATAGTTGTGGTTGGAGTCGACGTTGGTGGCTCTACTATGACTGCTTCGGTGCTGGGGATACCTCAGGTGATGCTTCGGGCATCACAGATATGGACGAGGCCTACAGTCTTCAATACCAAAATTTCCACTATATGCTGCACTGAAACAAGAGCGAGCCGGCGGTGTACGAGCTGGTGGCTACGCAGTGGAGGAATCTGCAGAGCTTGTACTGCTGGTGCGAGGCCTTGATCCGCACCGTCGTCGTCACCTCCTCCAGAGATGGATGCTTACGTCCCCGTCGTTGCTGAGACCGCATGGACGATCGTCTTGATGCCCTCCACTTCTCTGAACAACACAGGATTTGGTACTAACTGAGGATGTTTCTCCGCTTCGCCACTGACACTTCTTCTTAAAATCAGGTGGCTCCCCCTCCTCTGCTTCTCGAACAAAAGGCTATATGATTTGGGTGGCAAGGGGGATTGTTAGATGGGTGTCGTCGCACGCAGGAGGACGCACGTCTGTTTCAGCAACATCGAATCTCAAAATGCAGCTCGGGAGGAAATTCGAAGTTGTGCCAGGGACAAAATTGATGTGACCATTGCTGCACAGATGGACCCTCCTGCTCCAAAATCCCACATGGTTTTTGTAGCCGACATGGAAAACACGGATGGCAGATTTCATGTGCGACTGGCCCGTATATTATGCCGAGATCAAAAATAATGTACTGCCCTGCTACGCTGGTGACTTTTGTTGGTCATGTTATCTGCCACGTCTAACATTTAGCCATTCATGCATGCGTAAACACTGGCAGTATTCAGGTTGCAAATGGCGCGAGAGGTTGTAATTGACCGTTAGAAGAGTGGTAATTGAGCGACGATTAATATCAATCGTTAACACTGAAGTTTGATCCCTTGTTGAGATTGCATAAATTTCACATTGCCCGTTTTGCTGAAGGCGAGGGTTCAAATCTCCCGAAAGACCAGTGTCTTGCCCAGCTTGAATTTATTCAAGTCGTCCGCTGCTGTTGATTCCACAGACCCGTGCCACTGTTCAACTCAGATATTTACAGCGCACGAGAAAGGGCCTGCTGCAGTCATGAAGACCGTATTGTTTTGAATCTGGGAAGTTGGAGGTACACGTGCTTGGAGGTCCATGTACGAAGATGGTGGGGAAGCGTATGGCGGGTCCCATTTAACGTTTGCAATGTATTCTTCCATGATTGGTATTACCAGTCTGTGCATCCTCACAACACCATAAATAATGAGGCTACAAATTCTCATGGAACCACTAAATCCTAATCTTGGTTAACCAAGAAACAATAATCTATCCATCCAATAATCACGTGGAGTTGGTCTACCCATTATATGACATTGGTCACACTAGCGGATATATTTGATTGCATATTTAAATAAGAAGGGCCAGTAATACCTAGCCTACAAAACTTTAAATGTACTTTTCTTCCCTGCAAAGTATTCATTGCATGGTTCATCATGATAGGCTTTCACAATTTCTACGATTTCATTTTATGCAACACATCTGCGCATGAGTTGATCAGGCGTGATTTTAAATAGGAAACTATAAATCCATGATAAGGTTGCACTCTTCTCAATAAAATTTTGAGCTTATTAGGATGAGAGTGCAGGAGATATTTTACCAATGGCTAAGTAATTAGCCATATATCCATACCATGGTAGTTTTTCATCATGGGCAAAGAGATGTTCATTTGGAAATTGATATTCAATGGTAATATTATCGTGAGATATTAACCTGGAGAGAAAATAGGAAATAATGTTATACCTATTGGGTTTGTCAACAATGGTTACATCAAATTCCCATAGAATTAAAAGCCACTTGATAATTCTACCACTCACCACATGGTTATTCATCAAATATTTTATGGTTGTATGATCTGTGTACAAATATTTTATAACATGTGATATAGTGGTAAAATTTATTTATAGCATGAACTACTACAAGGAACTTTTTCTCTATGATAGTGTAGTTGAACTCAGCACCCGTAAGATTTACTGACATAAAATTCATCTCCATACATATATCCTAGTGCTACCCCTATAGCATTGTTAGATGCATCAACATAAATATGAAAGGGGAGGTTCCAATTTGGACCTCTCATCATAGAAGAAGTCAATTTTTTCATTAAAATATGGAATGCTTGCTCACACTCACTAGTCCAGACAAACTAAGGATTTTTGGTCAACAATGTATGCAGTGGTTTGGTAATTTTTCTAAAATATTGGATAAAATGCTTATAATATCTATCAAAGCCTAGAAAACTATGAACATCTCTCTATGTTTGGGGAGTGGGTAGATTTTTAATCACTTAAATTTTTTATTTGTATACTTTAATCCCTTAAACCGAGATATGGTGTCCTAACACTATCCTTTCTTGCATTAGCATAAAGTATTTTTTATTACTGAGGGATAGGTTTATTTCCTAGTAGTGTTGGAGTACTTTCTCTAGATTAGTTGCAGCTTCTTTAAAAGTTTTACCATAAATAGAGAAATCATCCATATATACTTCTATAGTCTCTTTGACCATATATGAAAATATGCTAAGCACCACTCTTTGGAAAGTGGTAGATGCATTACATAACCAAAATATTAAGACTCGGTAAGCAAAATTACCCTAAGGATAGGTAAAAGTGTTTTTGTCTTGGTCCTCATCCCCTATTTGAATTTATATCCACTAAACCCATCAAGGAATAAAAGATATTTTCATCTTGCCATGGTGTTAAGGACTTAGTTAATGAATGGTAGGGGGAAATGGTCTTTCCTAGTGGATTTGTTTAACATTGTGTAGTCCACACAAATCTGCCACTTTCCATTCTTTTTGGGCACTACAACCAAAGGTGAAACTATTTGACTATCCGATATAGGATAAATAAATCCAACTGACAATATATTTTTTAATTTAGCTTTGACTATTTCTTTGATTGTTGGATTCATTCTCCTTTGAGGTTGTCTTACCATTTTTACATTATCTTCCAAATAAATTATGTGCATGTAGACATTGAGTGCAATCCCCCTCATGTATTTATAGTCCCACACAAAAGTAGCTTTATGTTTGACTAGTATTTCTTTCAACTTGTTCTCTTGAATTATTGATAACTCATTTTTAATGTTTAACATTTTGTCAGGTTCTACTTCTATCTATTTGACATGATTTTTCTTGTTGCCTACAAGTGGAGATTCTATAGGTGGATGTGAGGATTATCCTTGGAAAATGTGTGTTATCACTTTATCTTCATTGGTTTCATCCTCTACTTCATCTAGGATCATTACTTGTTGAAGAATTAATAACTTCACAATTGGGTTCTCCTAACATATTAATGGATTATGTAGGACCATAAATGACTAAGTTTTTTCTATTCTTTCGATCTGAGATTGTCATGTATTTTGTCTTACAACTTATGTAATAATTAGTTGTGTCCAACCAAGGATGACCTAATATAAGTGGATAACCACCCAATCCAGATCTATATTGTAAGACTAGAAAATCTATCAGATACTCCCATGCATCTACTATTACAATCACATCTTCCAGCATTCCCTCCAAGAGTACTGTAGATCGATCAACCAATTGTAAAACTATTTTGGTTGGAATCATATTTGTGAGTTGCAATTTTTGCATGGTTTCTTGAGGCATGACATTTATAGTAGCTCCTAGATCTACTAATGTATTGCGTAACTTTAATTCTACATTTTGAATTGTTAAAACTAGGCTTCCTGGATTAGAGTTGTTTGGGTGGTAGGTATTCTAACATTAAATTGGCTGATTGACCTACCATATTAACTACTTTCAATGGTTTCCTACCAAGTTTATTAATATATAACTCTTTAATGGCCTTTGTGTAGATTAGCACATCTCTTATGGCCTGATAAAGGGAAATTATGACTGTAAGGATTTTCAACTCTTCCATAATGTCAAATTCTAGATTGAGTTGCTTTTTGGGTTTTTGTAATCTCTTAGAGAAGGGTAGAACATCTTCATTTTTGTTTTGTTCAGCAGTTATATTTTCTTCCACCTCCTCTACCGAAGGTGGTTGCTCTTCTACCTCTACTTCTACATCCTCTTCCTCCACTACTAGAGGTTTTGGATCTACTCCTAATTATCTACCTAATCTAGGTTATACATGATTACAGTATACTCTAATATGATGCATAGGGAACATCTCCATGTCTACCTGATATGTGGGTTTATTTATCTTATTATTTGGATTTGGAGTTGGTTGTTCAGGTAAATGATTTGGCTTGGAAGTAGGAGGTGTCAGCAAACTAGGCTATAGTGGGGTTTGTATTGTGGTTTGTGGAGTTCAAGTCCATATAATGTAATTCTACCACTATGGTCCAACTTACTGGTATGGCATCCATGAATAATTTTTGAAAGGAGTAGATCCTTTGGTGGCATTCATCCAAGGTGATTTATTCCATCATCCCATGTTGGGTGATTGATTTTTACCTTGGTTCATAAAATTAGATCCCCATAGCATGTTACTCCTCCTGGCATACTATTTCTTGTAGGAAATTATTGCCATTTTTTTCTATTACTCATAAAATAAGTTTCTGCTAATTCAAGTTCCTCTTTTATGTTTGCTATTTGTGGGTACAACCTTGTTTTGTGATATTTTTTATAAATGGTACACACTCTCATTTTATTTTCCGGACACTCATTCTTGGGATATTTTCTTCTACATCTTGGGTAGAAAAAGGCTAGTGTTGCTTTAGTTTATTGCTTATTTTTTGTAGTAGGATTATGTATTATTAAAGAGCAATATATGATAGCATATCACTTTTCATATATTCCAGAATATTGTCTATTTCTACCTTAGTTACAGAGGCTATGGTTTTTATTCCTCTGTTGATGGTTTTATCCTTACTTGAATAATTTTAACACAACTATCGAATATCTAGAATTTTGTGTTAGTAAATGTCACCTCCTGATAACAAGTTTAATGCCTCTAATAATTAATATGTGATACCCTTCAGAATATGCTTATCAAGGATTTCTCACCTAGTTTCTCATGGGGTGATCATTGAATATTGAAATTAAATCTATCCCAATAATCTTCCAATGACTCTTCCTCTTTTTGGGATATTTCTAGGACTTATTTTCTAGCATTTTGTTCCCTATAAAAATATTTGTATTATTCTAGGATGATTTTTTCATGTCCTCCCAGGTGGGAATGTGTTTGTTCCCTAGACTAATAAACCAGTGTAATGTTGAATCATTGAGTGTAGAAGGAAATAAAATAAATTTTTGGGAATCAGATTTATAGTCCACTAATATGCAACGTGCATAAATTTTAAAAAAGAATAGATCAGGGTCCTTAGTTGGTATTCCTCTGAAATTTATAATATTTGCAAGAGAGATGTGTTTTATTTTGGTCTCTCCTCTTGATTCCTCAATTGGAAAATCATAACTAGTTGAAGCCCCTTCATTTTCAGTAATAGTTTTAGGTAATGTAGGTTCTATTATGACTGCTTCTAAGGTAACTAATAAGGGATCACACTCATTTATCTTATCTTCTAAAAATAGTCCTAAATATGAATGTGAAATAGCCCCATATTCAACTGCCTTCCACTATTGAGTAGTCATTAAATCCCTCTCGACTCTTGTGTTTTCAAACAAATATCCTAAATTAAGACTTGAAGCAAATCCCTCTTCAAGATATTTCCCCCTTATATTAGTTTTAAAGAATTTTTTTCTAGCTATTGGATTAATATGTCAATTTATCTCAGGTGGAGATGATGGTGCATTTTTAGGAAGTGTTTCAGATGCTTTAGAAGGAATATCAAAAGGTATTTTAGGTGGTTATGAGGTGACTTCTACCATTTTAATATAACATCCATCTTGTCCTCTTAATCATGATGGACTCATATATTATCTAGGTAAGGTATCTATGGGTGAGATAGTCTAAACTTTTATTTTTAGGTTGACTAACCTATAGATATTAAATACTACAGTTGACACTCCCTGACAATGGTGCCAAAATGGTGAGTAGAAAATGATGTTTTTGAAAATAGTTCTTTTTGTTCTATTTAATTTTATCAATATGGGAGTTCGTAAACTTGTTGAGTACCTATGCAAAATATATGCCTATAGTATTTGGGAATATGAGTCCTATGTGTCACTTGGTTTAGGGGGTGTGTTGTTTTTGTGTAGTTTAATTCATCCAAACCAATAATAATTAAATGCAAAAAAATAAATACTAACTGAAATTGTAAGAAAAGTAGATTAAACTACCATTATCAAACACATGATTGAAAGGAAATTTATAGAAAGTAAACACAAAACTATAATTTAAATTGCAAAAAATAAACACTCTTGCATAATGAATTATATAAAATGAACACACTTGTGGAAATAAATTAAACAAGGAAATAAACACACTTGTGAAAGTAGATTAAATAGGAAATAAATACAAACTATAAATAAATTAAAGCAAAAATAGGGGAGGATTATTTCTTGGAGTGGGCCCAAGCTCCTATAGATGCCCACCTAGCTATTTCACTCAATCACTCTTCTGAACACAAATAAAAAGAACACTCGATATTTTATTAATAATATCATACAAAATAACACTTAGGTTTAGGTTCAAGATCCTTCACTTTAGGGGTGTCTTGTGTTTTATACAGAACATGGTCATCCCTTATTACAAAATTAGACTATCTAAATTCAATCATTTCATGAAATTCATTATAGTTTGTTCATGCGTAGTTTTGGTTGGTCCATGTGGGACCTCGACTAAAAGGTGCAAAAAAATAACAAAGCACTGCATCTACACACAATTTCCACTAAAAAACTAGTTAAGTATAATACATCAATTTTTATTATATGCATACAATAATTTCATAAAAATATATTTTGAATGTTAATAATGTCACACAATACCCCATTAAAACATGCACAAAAAATGAGCAATTCTAGTGCTCATCAATTTTATTCTTTAAAAATGAAACATGATCTAGAGATGAGGAGCAATGGAGGAAGCCGAGGAAGCAAATGAGGAGCAAAAATGACAGGCAGGAATTTTGAACCAAAGGAAGGAGAAGATCTAGAGGTAGGACAAAATGCTATAGCTAGAAAGGAAAATGATTCCCTGTCAGCTCAGTTCGAAAAGGCTAAAGGTACAGATCCTCCAGATAAACCCTCAGACAAGGAGTCCCACTGGGGTTTGGGAGCTAGCAACAAGGGACCAACATTTTTGGAAATGCTGAAAGGGAAAAAGAAGGAGCCAGTCAGTGAACTACCACCCATAATACCAAACAATAACAGGTTAACTATGCCAGTGGATATTATGGAAATATTCTTGGATATGGAGGCATCATCCTTAGTTGGCAAGTTTTTGGGAGGAAGGCCAGAAATTGAGACTATTCGCTCATGGGACGTGGCAAAGTGGAAAACTTCAGGAAGCTTAGAAATCATAGCCATTTCAAGAGGTTTTTTTATGATAAGACTCAACAACAAAGATGATGCAGAGTGCATCTTGACAAGAGGACCCTAGTTTCTAGGAAGGCGTAGCCTCTTTCTGAGGAAGTGGGGGGAGGATTTCAACCCTGAGAAGCAGAACATTAATATAGCACCCATTTGGGTCCACTTACCAAACCTTCCAGCCCAATTTTTTAATGAATACTGACTTAGTGGCATAGCAAAGATGATAGGAGAGCTCATGGCAATAGACCATTCAACTCGGGCAAGGACTAGACTGACGCATGCCAGGACCTGTGTAAATGCAAAATTGGATTCTGATCTACCTTCTCAGGTGGAACTAGCATATGGAGAGTTTCTAAGGATTTAGCCTATGGAGTATGAGAACAAGCCGACATTTTGTAGCATGTGCAAAACCCAAGGCCACCTTCAAGCCCAATGTCTGACAATAACTGCAAACAAGGAAGCCATGAGCGAAGGTTTTCTAGGGAAATCTAATGGGAGAGGGATCCCAAAGTTTCAAGAACTACGTATTAACTTGGAAGGATACAGACAAGTTAAGAATAACCAGGCTGACCAAGCCAACACAGAACTGGAAAAAATCCAAGAGAAAGGAAAGCAACATAATGAGGGAGGCAAAAATCATAAGGTATGTAATAAATATCCCAGCTTGAACATGTTTGATATCCTAGCAAATCTAGAAGTTGAAAAAGAAAATAGTAAGGATGATACCATCAGTGTCAAGTTTCCTGAAACCCTAGACTCCCCATCCAAATCGGGACCATCCATAGTTATGACAAAAAGCCCCAAAAGCTATGCTCAAAATGAAGAAAAATTGCCATTTTCAGTTTAAACATGGAAAAAATAGAGTCAAGAGTCGAATTTATGGAAACAAGAGGCAGGAATGTAGCTCCTAATATGGTAGTGGAGCAAATTATCCCTTATCAGACGAGTCGAACGGTAAAAGGTTCCTTGAAGGAAATCCCCCTGTTTAGGAACTAGATAGGAGAGGTGAACCAAAACAAGGTTGAGGATGAAGAGGGAATTGAAAACCCCCAAATGAGGAAGAAGGCTCAAGCCCTAGACTATCACAGTATATGCCCCCTCATTTCAGTCCAAAACAGACTAGAAGCACCACCAAGCCTCCGATAGATTATGGAAGTGAAAGAAATAAAGGGAGAATATCTACAACAGAGCACTATAGAATGAGAATCAATGAAGAAATTACAAACGGAAAGCAAAGAACATTGTTACAGCAAGTTATTCTTGGCCAGGATAATAGAAAATTTGACAAACCCCCTTTGGCTTAGGGAAGGGGGCTAGGAAAAAATATCAAACAATCTAAATGAAGGTTCTCTCATGGAATGTGAGAGGCCTAAATGGCCCACCAAAACAAAGGATGGTGAAGTCTATAAGGAAGGATTGAAATCCTACTATCATTTTTCTTCAAGAAACCAAAACATATGCGGCACAATCAGCACTTATAGCTAGAAGGATTTGGAAGCAAGGGGAAGTGGCCTTTCAAAAAGCGAGAGGAGCATCTGGGGGCCTCATGATCTTATGGGATCCTATTAAAATAGAAGGAAGTATTATTCAGGAAAGTGAAAGAGTCTTAAGCGTATCATTTCATGATTTTGATACTAATAAGAATTGGATTATGTCAAATGTTTATGCCCCCACCTCTGTCCAAGGGCGGGCTGAACTATGGGAGTTTTTGGGGCATTTGAGCCAATTACCCATATGATAAGAAGGGAGGATCTGCGTTACCCTCAAGGAGCATGGAGGACTTCAATGAATTCATTAACACAAATGAATTTATGGATGTAAGACTAAAAGGAGCCAAATTTACATGGAGTAACAAGAGGATAGGAAGTCATCTGATTCAAGAAAGGTTGGATAGGTTTTTTTTATCCAATGAATCTACAACAATGTTTGGTGATTCAGCGATACAAGCCATTCCTAAATGTGCTTTAGACCATAATCTTATTCTATGGGAGGTATTTTAGGCTAAATCCTTTAAAAAGACATTCAGATTTCTATCAATGTGGGTTAAACATCCAGACTTCAAGAAATGAATAGAGGAATGGTGGCAGTACAGAACTTGATGAAGCACTTTGAACATTCTCATTGATTTGCATATAAAGGTTACAATGTGGTTGATTAACCACCAAGTTTGTTAATCAACTAATTCGGAGAATGCCTATGTGTGTTATTTTAATATTGCTACTAATAATGTGATACAACACATGTTAACATCCCCCCTTATTACATTATTGGCAAATTCCAATAGTATCTCGAAATTTTTCATATTTGGTATGTCCAAGTACTTTGGTAAAGATATCTGCAACTTGCGCATCAGTAGGAATGTATTGAAGTTGTATATGGTGCTTTGGAACTTCATCTCAAATAAAATGACATCTAGTATCAACATGTTTGGTACGTTCATGAAAAATTGGATTTTTGACAAGATTCAGAAGACCTTGATTGTCGCAAAACAAATGAAGTGGAAGATTCTTTGGAAGGCCCATGTTTGTAAGAATGCCACTTAACCACATTATCTCACAGACTCCTTCATTGGCTGCATGATATTCTGCTTTTATAGAAGATAAAGCAACCACATGTTGTTTCTTACTGTGCCATGAGATTGGTCTAGACCCGAGATGAAAAACATATCCAGAAGTGGATTTACGATCATCAATAGATCCAACATAAACTGAGTCTGTGTATCCGAGTAAGAAAAAATTATTATTATTTCTATATTCTAGGCCATAATTTGTACTACCACGAACATAATGAAGAACTCTTTTTGCTGCTTTCCAGTGACTCATCTTAGGCTCTTGCATGAATCTTGAAAGATATTCCACAACAAAACTGAGATCTAGCCTGGTATTTGTTAGATATAAGAGACTCCCAATCAACTGGCGATAGAGAGTTCCATCTACCTGAGGTGACTCATCATATCAATATAACTTAAGTCCTTGCTCCATTGGATTTTCTTTGGACTTACAATTAGTCATCAAATATTTTTCTACTAAAGTCTTGGCATATTTCTTTTGTGTTACTCGAATATGAAATTGTTCTTGAGTAAATTCTAAACCAAGACAATAGTGCAGAAGTCCTAGATCTGTCATTTCAAATGATTGCTTCAAGTCATTTTTCACTAATCCAATCATACTTTTTGAGATTCCTGTGATGATCAGATCGTCTACATAAAGTACAAGGATCACTATATCATAACCATTTTTCTTGATATAGAGATTTGCATCTGAAGGACTTCTTTCGAATCCATGCTGCACAAGGTGACTGTCTATCTTGATATACCAAGCTCGAGGAGCTTGTTTTAGCCCATACAAGGATTTGATCAATTTGCATACTTTTTGTTCTTCCCCCTTGACCACAAATCCTTCGGGTTGAGTCATGTATACTTCTTCTTGTAAGTCACCATTCAAGAAGGCACTTTTAACATCCATCTGATGCAATTTCCACCCAAAATGAGCTCCCATGGCATAAAGTACTTGAATGGTAGTCATTTTTGTAGTAGGGGCAAAAGTCTCTTCATAATCTATGCCTTCTTTCTGAGCATATCCCTTTGCAACAAGTCGGGATTTATGCTTATCAATAGATCCATCTGCCTTATACTTCACTTTGAACACCCATTTGCAGCCTATGGGTTTCTTTCTTGTTGGCAGATCGACTAACTTCCAAGTATTATTTTTAAGGAGAGACTTATGTTCTACATCCATGGCCTCTTTCCATTGTGGTTGATCAAGTGCAGATTGAACCGTTGTGGGTTCATTTGTATTCAAAGTAGACATATACATTTTTTCTCCATCCTCATCTTCTTCTCTATCATTTTCTGTACTCACTGCCAAATCATCAAAGTGTTGACAAATTACGTCAACCTCTGAAGTAGATTCCTCTGCTCTCATCTATTGAGTCATACTGTGAGTACATGGCCTATCAAGAGATAGATCTGGAAGGGATTTCAACTTTGCATCTCTCAAAGTGTTAGTATACCATTTTGGAACTTTTTGTTTTTGTTGTGGAAGTTGAACCTCCTTCTTAGGTTCTTCTTCATCTAGGTATACAGCTATGGATGTTTCTTTTGATGTGAGGACTTCATCAAATACATCTCTACTTACATGTGTCTTCTTGGTCTTAGGATCAATCAATCAATAACCTTTTGAGTACTCATCATAGCCAAGAAAGATACACTGTAGGGTTTTCTCATCCAGCTTTCTCCTTTTCTATTTTGGAATGTGCATGAATGCTTTACATCCAAACACCCTCAGATGAGATATGGAAGGTTTCGTACCACTCCATGCTCCTTGTGGTGTTTTTCATTGTATATCTCTAGTGGGTGCTATATTTAGGAGGTATAATGTTGTGTTTACTGCTTCTACCCAATATTGATCCTCAAGATGTGCTCCCTTTAGCATACATCGAACCATTTCCATAATGGAACAATTTCTTCTTTCTGCAACTCCATTCTGTTGAGGTGTATAGGCTGTAATAAGTTGTCTTTTGATCCCATGTTTCTTAAGGAACTCTAAAAACTCTTCAAAGGTATATTCCCCCCCTTGATCTGAGTGGAGGGTTTTTATCAAACATCTCGACTCCTTCTCAACAAGTTTCTTGATTTGTTGAAAGTAGAGAAATGCTTCTGATTTCAACTGAATAAAGAAAACCCACATCTTCCATGAGTAATCATCAACAAATAGTTGAAAATACTTTTTCCCACCATAGTTGGTTGGCATAGGACCACACAGATAGGTATGTACTAGCTCTAAAGGTTTTGAAGCTCGAGAGGATCTTGTCTCAAAAGGTACTTGATGTTGCTTCCCTGTTAAGCAATCTAAGCAAACTGGTAAGATAGATGAGAGTGGTGGAAGACCTTTTACCATACCATATTTGTATAATTCAAGAAAATATCTAGAACTGAGATGCCCATAACGTTGATGCCAGAGAGAGGTGGCCTCCTTTGTAGTTGCAGTCAAAGCAACATGTGGAGTAGAAAGTGCATCGAGAATGAACAAGACATGCTTGTAGGATCTAGTTGCAACATGTTTACCACTGTGTGTGATAAAACATATCTTCTTGTCTTTGACAACTCGAAACACGACATCCATGTTTTTATCCAACATTTTTGTGACTAAAACCAGATTATTGGCTAAGCCTAGAACATAGAGAACCTTCTCAATCTGACAATTACCATCAGGAAGGGACACATAAATATTCCCTTCTACCTTCACTTGATACACCTAATTGTCAGCAATTGTAACCGGATTACCCTCTTTCTCCACAAAAGTATCAAACCATGATTTGTCCCCAGTCATGTGTTTGCTAGCTCCTGAATCAATATACCATACAACATCTATCTGGGAATATGAAGTATGAGTCATGAGCACCTTGTGTGCTCTTTCAAAGTTAGAATCTAAATCGGACCCAGGAGGATCTGAGTCGGAGTTGGAGTCAGCATAAGCAACATGGCCTTTAGATTGCTTATGCTTATTGTATTTCTTCTTGTTCTTGCCCTTCTTCTGAGAACCTCTATCGTTTGGTTGCTTGTTTTTGAACCAACACCTGTTGGTGTCATGATTATTCATATCACAAATTTTGCAATATTTTGCATCTTTTTGCTGATTTTGCTTCTCTTTTCCTTTGGAAGAAGCACTCCTTTTTTGAAACTGGCCTTGTTTGTTACCACTTTGTTGTGTGGAAAGAGCATTATCTGGCACATCATATTTCTGGATCTGAGTTACCTCCTCAGTCTGAAGCAATTTTACCAGTTCCACAAATGATACTTGTCTACTAGAAACATTGAGGGAAGTGATCAACATCTTGTAGGAATTTGGTAATGCTCTCAAGATGACAGAGTTCAAGACATCATCATCCATAGGTTTTCCCATAGCATTCAATTTTGCTTTCAAGTCTACCACTCTGCAAAGGAATATATCAATCTGTTTCCCTAGAATTCATACTGAGATTATGTAGTTGAGTTTGAAGATGGAGAATAGTGGATTGATTCTTGCCTTCATATACTGTGATCAGGGCATCCCAAGCTATCTTACTAGTTTTTGCATCACAAATATAAGGCTGCACCTCATCTGTAGTAGTAAGCAAGATAAATACGAGACTTTTCTTGTCTTTTTTATCCCAAGCATCTTGATCTGTTCCTACTATCTGAGGACGTTTTTCAGTGCCAGTCACTACATCCCATAAATCTCCCAACTGAAGTATGGCTTTCATCTTTGTATTCCATGGAACAAAGCTAGGACCTTTCAACAATTGTGAATCTGAGAGATACTTATGAATTGTGGCCATTATGAAAGTTCCTTATATCACCAATTGGTCTCCCTTTTTTTATACCTACCAGATCTTTATACTGTAACCATTCAATATACACCCACCCTTACGTGAGGGAAACTATAGGTATATATGAACATTATACTACTCAATATGTACTCGCCATTATGTGAGGGAGACTATAAGTACAAATGAGAAGCACAATATATTGAACATAGGCGATACTAAAAGGGCATCATGTTGTTAATGACACCTACCATAGAAAGTTTTATTCCGCATGCGTGGGGCATAACTTCCCCTAAACACTTTGGAAAAAAACTTTTGTCAGGATTTACGCCTAACAACAATCACGATGTGGGTATAAAATGGGAAAAAAAAATTGGTTTGCCTTATTTCTCCCCGATGATTTATAGAGAACAAGCTCATACGTCGTTGTTGCAGCTATATTAGGCGACGAATACAATAGTCCAAAGAACGAAAACATTACCTGTAAGTGTGGACCAGAGGTATCTCAAATACCGAACGCTACTGTGTAATAAATTACACAAATAGGGTATAAATTTGGGGTCTTATACTTTGTTTAATTTATGATTATGAATGCAAGAAAATAGAATATTTAAATGCAGAAGAAACAATCATAAATGCCCATAAATTTTAGCACCTATTACAAACCTAGCAAATATTCTGCCAAATGGTTTGATTTCCCCCATTTATCTGATAACTTTGCAAATGAATTATGGAATTATGTGAAGAAATTGAGATCTCCCCCACTTCAATTTGCAAATGAGACAAGGCATGGAAAAAAATACCAAAAAACGAGGTGTTCAGGTGTCAAATCACCATGTTTGGGCTTCAACAAAGCTTTCCACCGTCAAATCACCATGTTCAAGAGTCAACTACTCTTGGCGGGTGTCAACAACCCCTTTCCCACCATCACTGGGGCACGCAGGGTGTCAAAAACTCCGTTCTAGCCATCACTGGGGCTCGTAGGGCATCAAAACACCTTTCCCGCCATCACCGGAGCACGCAGGGCATCAAAACTCCTATCACCGCCGTCATTGGTGCATTCTGGGCATCAAAAAAATGTCCTCAAAGGGACTAGAACCTGTAACCTCTTGGAAAATAGGCACCGCATGTACCACTTGAGCTAGAGGGCCCGATGAGGATACACAGGAATCTGGGACGTATTGATAGCGGGAAAACCGAAGAAAGGGAAAAAAATTAAAAAATTGTAATCCCACATGGCCTATGCGGCCACTGTGGGAGGGTTTAAAACTTCTGCAACCAACTATTATTTTTGGTTGCCTTCGAGCAACCAACCCCTCCCTTTTGCCTCCACAGCCATCGTTGAACCACCCCAATCCACGAACCACCCTGATCCACCATCCTCGATCTGCATTTTCTGTCAATCTGTTTGTGGGCTATCTATTGTTAGGTCTACCAGTCTATGCCATCCGTCTGTGGGCTATCTATTGTCAGGTCCGCCAGTTTGTGTCATCCTGTCTATGTCATCCAGTATATGGGCTATCTGTTGTCGGGTCCACTAGTCTGTATCATCCAGTCTATCCTCGGTCCGCTAGTCTACCAATATCATCTATATGTGTCCATGGCTCTGATGCCATATAGAACCTGACGAAGCACTTTGAACATTTTCATTGATTTACATATAAAGGTTACAATGTGGTTGATTAACCACCAAGTTGGTTAATCAACTAATTCGGAGAACGCCTATGTGCGTTATTTTAATATTGCTACTAATAATGTGATACAACATATGCTAATAGGCAGCAGCCTATCCAGGGAAGTTATTCCTTCAAACTATCTCAAAACTTAAGATGGTGAAAAACAACCTTAGAATATGGAATAAAGAAGTCTTGAAATATTTTTGAGAATAAGAGAGCAGTGGGGGAAAAACTGAGAATAATAGAAAGAAAAAATCCAAAATGGAACCTATGATGAGGCGATAAGGACTGAAGAGAAGGAAACCTTTTGTGATTTTTATAATATTTTAGCTTGTGAGGAGATGTATTAGAGGCAGAAATCAAGGGCATTATTGCTAAAGGAATGGGACTCTAATTCAAATTTTTTCCATGTTACCACATTGAGCAATAGAAGCAACAATAATATTAGAAATTTAACTAAGGTGGATGGATCCTCAACTCAAAACATTCAGGAGATCAGGGATGAGGCTGTTAATTTTTTAGTTCATTATTAGGTGAAGAACGGGCTTGTAATGCCCAAGCAAAGGACTCTTTCCTTCAATTCATTCCACAACTCATTGATGAAATCATTAAAGAGTCTCTTACATCAGCTTTTTTAGATGAAGAGATCAAGGAGGCTTTGTTTAACATGGATCCTAACAAAACTCCTGGGCCGGATGAGTTCTCATCACGGTTTTTCCAAGCTTGTTGGGATATTGTTGGAGCAGAAGTTATTGCTGCAATCAAGGAGTTCCAAAGTTCAAATCATATTCCAAGGGGTTTCAATTCAACTTTCATTGCTTTGATCCCTAAAGGCCCCAACCCCAAGACTATGGCTGACTTTAAGCCGGTTAGCTTGTGTAATATATCCTATAAAATTTTGTCCAAAGTTTTAGCCAACCATTTGAAAAAAGGTCTACCGGTTATCATTGATCCAAGTCAAGGAAGTTCTATACAAGGAAGATCAATCTTAGATGGAGTTATTATTGTTCATAAGGCTCTTCATACAGCCACTCATACCAAAAAAGTATTCATGGCTTTAAATATAGACATGAACAAAGCTTATGACAGGATAAATTGGAAATTCTGAGAGGTAGTTTTATTAAAATTTGGCTTCAACATGAAATGGGTCAAGTTAATAAGAGAGTGTATTTCTAAGCCTTGTTTTTCAGTTTTGGTTAATGAGTCTACTGCAGGTTTTTTTCAAAGCAAATATGGTCTAATACAAGGAGATCCCATAAGTCTTATGTTGTTCATCATCGTAGCTGAGGCCTTGGGAAGAACCATTAAGGTAGCAGCGGTAGCTAGACTCATATCTGGTATCAATGCCATGTCGATAACTTTCTCGGTGACACATCACCAATTTGTTGATGATACATTGCTACTGACTTTGGCTTCTGTGGTTGAGGCAAGAAGTATTAAAAATATTCTCATAATGTATGAAGAAGCGACTGGACAAAAAGTGAATTTTGATAAGAGCAAACTTTATTTCATCAATACCCCCATTCCTAGGCAAAACAACATAGCAAGGATCATGGAATGTCAGATTGCATCCCTTCCCACCTCCTATTTAGGTCTTCCCCTATTTATGGGGAAACCTGAACGATAAATGTGGAACATAGTTCTGGAGAGGATCCAAAAAAAGCTAGCAGGTTGGAAAGGACATTTGTTATTTCAAGCAGGCAAAGCAATTTTAAATATGGCTTCACTTCAAAGTATACCCGTTTACTTCCTATCAGTGTTCAGAGCTTCCAGCAAGGTGTATCACAACATTGAGCAGCTTAAAAAAAAAATTCTCTGGTCAGGGACTGAGGATAAGAAAAGGATCCATTTAGAATGTTGGAAAAAGGTTTGCAAACCTAAAGTTGATGGGGGGTTAGGATTGAGGAGAGTTGCTCATCTCAATACAACTCTATTAGCCAAACAAGCGTGGCGGTTATTGACTAAGGTCGATAATGAATGGACTGCCATAGTTAGGAGGAAATACCTCCAAGGTGTGAACTTCCTTAATGACAACTTAGCTAGCAGGGGGTCTACTTTTTGGAAGGCAATCCTCACGAGCAGGGATCTTGTCAAGAAAGGTCTTAGATGGATTCTAGGAAATGGGCAAACAATAGACTTTTGGAAGGATCGGTGGGTGAGAGCTGAGGAGCTATCCCAGAATCCTTGTTTGGCTAGGATTCAAGAGCATATGGAGCAGCATATTAGGAAGAAGGTTGCAAATTATATGTGGTAGGATATAAATATCAACAGGTGGAAACACATCAGAGTATATGGTTTTGAAGCGGAGTCTAAAGAGCTTTATAACATTTTAACTCAGCAAATTATTCCCTTTGGAGAGGATGAAGATCACATTGTTTGGGCTGAGACTGAAAGTGGTGACTTCACAGTTAAGTATGCCTATAATTTGCTTCTCAATGTGGAAGGTCAACAATTTCAACCAAGTTTGGTTTGGATCAAAGACTTAATTCCTAAAATATCCTTTTTTTCATGGTTGGTGATTCAAGGAAAAATCCTCACTATGGACAATATATTATCCAAAGGTATGGTTATTGCTAACCATTGCTACATGTGCAGGGCAGGATGGGAGACTACCCAACACTTGTTTCTAGAGTATCCGGTAGTGGAGTCCATCCTAGATGAAATTTTCCAAGCCTTTAGGATCTCGTGGGTTAAGCCTGCTCTTATATCCGAAGTGTTCCATCAATGGCCTCAACCCTTTGTTAGCCTAAAACTTAAGTACCTATGGAAAATCTGTTGGCATCATTTTCTCTGGCAGATTTATCTAGAAATGAACCACAGAACCTTTAAGGATACCATTCACAACCCAAAAACCATCCTCAACAGGATTTTTGTCTTTGCAAAAGAAAACCTTAGCACCTTAGTGGATGAGAACCACTCAATTCCTCCCCAAGAAAAAAAATTAGCTCGGGACTTAGGTATTGAGGACAAACCTTCCATTCCTTTTCCCAATCCTAGAAATGGGATTTCTTGGGAGCCACCCCCCCAAGGTTGGTTTAAACTAAATTTTGATGGTGCAACCAAGGAGAACCCGGGAAGAGCTAGAGCTGGAGGAATAATCAGGGATCATCAAGGAAATATGGTCAAGGCCTTCGTTGAACCATTGGGAATCAGAACTAATAACGAAGCAAAATCTAGAGCCCTTTATAGATGGTTGCAAGTAGCCCAAGAAACTCAAGGTAACTTGATGATTGAAGGTGATTCGATGAACATCATCAACCTATTAACCAATGGCAATAAACCTCCATGGAGAATCGAGGGAGTCATCCATGAAGTGAGGATTATTTTTTCGGTAAGACAGAATAGGAGGGCTCATCACGTGTACCATGAGGCCAATAGGTCAGCTAACAAATTAGCCAACATAGGTGTTGATGTTGGTAGTTTGGTGACATGGACACAAGGTGTGCCACGTGAAGTGGAAAAAATTATTAGTCATGAAAAGAAACCTACCCATTAAGGAGAAATATGAATGGGTGTTCTTTCCCCATGGAGTTGGTAATAACTATGGGGTTTCCCTCTAAATCATACCAAATTGGAAATGAAGGTAACAGGGTGTAAGCCTTGGAGGATTCCGACAGAGAATAGGAAATGGGTAAGCAACAGGTTTCACAAGTGCAAAGTTCCAAACTTCAATTTCTGTCAATGTAAGTAATGTTTACAGTTATGTTTAGGTATAGGTGTGCCTTGTTAGTAAGGTGTTGTAGGGGATTCAACACAAGTTCTGGGAAGAAAGTTTCAAGGATGAGTAGGATCTACAATCTCAGCAAAAGGCTGGATATTGTAATAGGTTTTGGGTTAACCTGCAAAACCCGATAATTAATGAAGACTTTTATTTACCAAAAAAAAAAAGTATTCTTTAAAACTTAATATTAAAGGCCCTTTTTAAATCCTATTTATATATAACATGATTTTGTCACCCGATGAGTTATTCAGTGGTATTCATTATCTTACACATTTATATTCCATTGGCATAATTTGAAGAGGTGAAGTTGGCCTTGAATAATGCTTATGGTTTTATCTTATCTATATTAAAATTTCATGAAATATTCAACTTACAAAATCAAGAACATATGAAATAGGTCAATTTAGAAAGTGTTTTTTCTATTTACTCTAATATTAATCATAGCTTCTTTCAATTGTTCTATTATTTTCATATGTATCCTTTATAGACCGAGATATACACATCCATCATAAATTGATTCTAAATATTAAAATAGTCTGCATAGATTCATATAAGCTACTTTTATGCTAAGATAAAGATATTTCATTTTTATCATTTTTTATTTTTTTTTTCTTCTTTTATTTTCACTCTAGTTATCCTCTTGTATATTCTAATAAATTATCATATCCCAAATTATATTTGGTAAGACAAACATCCCTTTTTTACAACTTGAAATCTCCTTTTTATTATATTTTAACTAATGTAATGGTTTTTCTTAAATAGAATGTTTGTTTTGGCATACATATTATGAGTTCATCTTAGAGATGCAATATTAAATTTAATAGAATAATATTTTAGTGGAGAGGAGGTAAAAAAATGTAAAAAATAGTTTTGTATTATGTGAATATTATCATTTTAAATGGTTTTATCCTTTTAATACTTACACTTGAATAATTGCACACCTTGCTTGAGATCCATGAGAGGGAGAGGGAGTTTGAGTGGGAGCGAAAGGGTGATATTCTCTAGTGCAAGATGATTTTTCCTGAAATGTGATATTCTCTAGTGGAAGAGGATTTCCCCTGAAATAAAGCTATGGGCTTGGAGTTAGATTTAGTGTGCTAGTGATATTAAAACCTATAGGTATTGGGGTGGATTGGTTCCTCCTGAATCTTTGGATCCTGGGAAGTCTCTTTAGGAATTCCTATTGATGGATTCTGACCTAAGTGGTAAAAACTTTCAACTTTTAGATTTATTTATGGGTGGAAATTTGGTTGAATGTGGGAGGTCTAGTGGTTGTAGAAGTTATCCCCAAATTTAAATTTAGTTGTGAGCGATATTTTTGCTGATAGTGATAATGTTATTGGTCTTGGAGCTAATATATTTAAGAATGTGGATCTTGAGGTCATGGATCCTGAGAAGTCCTTGCAAGTAAACCCTTCCATTGCCTCTAAACTAGGTAGGAATTTTTTTTTAATTTTAAATTTAGTTGTGAGTGGGAATATGGTTGATAGTGGTAAAGTTGCTAGTCCTGGAGTTGATTTTTTTGAGAATATGGATCCTGAGAAGTCCTCATAGATCATAATTTTGACAAGTCGTTACAAGTAAACCCTTCCATGTCCTTTGACTTGGGTAGGAAAATTTCTCAAATTTTAAATTTAGTTGTGAGCAATAATACAATAGATAATGGTAAATTCGATGATCCTAGAGCTAATTTGTATATGAATATGGATCTTAAGGTCATGGATCCTGAGAAGTCCTTGTATATCATGGATTCTAAGAAGTCCTTTTAGGTAAACCTTGGCCTTTGACCTAGGTGGAAAAATTTCACAAAATTTAAATTTAGTTATGAGTAGGAATGTGGTTGATAATGGTAGAGTTATTGGTCTTGGATTTGATATATGTGAGAATGTGGATCTTGAGATCATGGATCCTGAGGAGTCCTTGTAGGAAAACGCTTCCATGGTCTTTAACCTGGGTAGGAAAAATTCTCAAAATTTAAATTTAAATTTGAGCGAGATTTTGGTTATTAGTGGGAAAGCTACCAGAATGGATCTATTTGAGATTATGGATCTTAATTTCATGAATCTTGAGAAGTCCTTTCATGTCAACTCTTCCTCAACCTTTGACCTATATGGAAAAATCATTCAAAATTTAATTTTTTTTAGAGCAAAAATTTGGTTATTGGTGGTAATATTGCTCGCCTTGAATGTGTTCTATTTGTTGGGATTATGCCTTCTGGCTATGCAGTGGTTTCACAATCCCCCTAGAAGAGCAAACCATGGGGTCACTTGTAATATTAATTCCCATATTCTTGGGAGTAATACCAAGGGCCAAGAAGGCTCCTTGTCCCTATTTGGAGATTTGAACCCACCCTTGGACCCACAAGAGTTCCAATTTCCCTTTGGTCTAGGTAAAATATCTTTGGTAGATGTATTTTTAATGTTTTATTTGATAACAACTTCCAGATCTCAAACCCCCTACCATGGCAAGTGGAGAAAAGAATTTTAACTTTTTTTTGCAATCCATGATTCTTTTTTTGGAGTATGAGAGCTTACTAGGATCCCCTCAAGATCCAAAATTTTACTTTGAATATTGTTTTGGATATTCTTAGTCCTATTTAAATATATGTATATTTTGTGCTAGGATCTATAGTGGTCCTTGATGATTTTGGCTCTTCCAAATATTTTAAAATATATCTTTGGTGGAGGTGGGCCCATAGGTTGAGGAATTGGATTAGCAGGAGTGTGGTTGGTTCGTGAATTCCTTTATTTTATTTGTTCCTTATATGTTGTCCTTTTGGTATTTTCCTTTCTCTTCTTTTTGGTCTTGTTTTCTTTATTTTTCTATAGTAGGTTTTAGTTGGTTGTTCTTTTTGTTAAATTGTAAAAGGTTTGGGGACCCTTTCAAAACCCCTTCTTCCATATAATAAAAAAAATACTTACACCTCTAATGCATTTTTACTAAAGTAAATTATCCCTTACCTCTCATTACTACCATACTAAGAAACTATTAACCCTCTCTTTTATATGTTGTGTTATACATAGCATAATAATTACACCCTTTATAAGATGTGATATCAAAACCTACATCAACCATTTCTCTTTCATTATATGAACCCAAATACTCATGAAAAACATAAAATTATAATTTATTATAGTTAAAGAGAGGTAATAATTATCACCACATATCAAGATATCCCAACCAAAAAGTTATTTTTATTTTTTAACTATTAATACTTTAATTACTATGTTGTAAAAAAATATATTTCTTTAATTGCATGTTCTAACTTAAAAATAATAAATAGACATAATTCGGTAAAAAATTTAGTATTTTCTTGAGCAATTTACTCAATTATCTCAATGGAAATATATATTTCTATAGGATATGTACATTTTACATTGATATATAAAACCATCTTGCTATTAATTTATACTAAACTATAATTAACTAGTTTAGATGTAAATTTTAGTTTTAAAAATATAATTTGCATTTAGAATTTTAAGATAAATTAATCCTAAATAAGCTACATAACTAGTTTATAGCCAAATTTATTCCATGTAATTGAAACCTAACTTGCACTTACTTATAACTAACATCTTATTTCATAAAATATATAATAGAGATATATTCATTTATATTGTCCTCTATAAAAAACATTCATAAGTTATCATTTATTGGTGAAATATCATCCACCTTTATTATTTTCTATTAAAAAGTAAATGTTATATTTTCTTCATGAATATATTCCTAGTTGAGAAACTATTCAATTTTCACTTGATATTTCCATCCTTATATGGCTTTGTTATACTAATAAACATATAGATTAACTTTTGGACAATCAATATTGGAATATTAATAGGGATATTTTGTATTGTAAAAATTTCTTCTTGCACTTTAATATTGATGTATAGTAGTAGATAAAGTGGAAGCAAATGAAGATGAATTTTTTCTTAAAATTCTATGCATACAAGGATTTATTCTTACTCTATTCATATAATTATTTTATTAGGTATCCCTTCTCCATTTATTTTCATAGTAAATTTGATTAATCATACTTGGTTTTAAAACTACACCTTCTCTTCTTGATTAAATATACTATTTTTGACATTACCCTCTCTTAGGCCTTGTTTTATATTGGGTATTACTGAATAATTTTTTTTTATCAAATAACTAAATATTATATCTCACCTTTAGTTCATATTATCTTACTATCTTATATTTTCTTCGTGATTATATTCCTAGTTTAATTTTGACTGGCTATTACCATACTTATATGGATTTGTTATACTAACTAACATATAGATTAAATTTTGGATAATTAATATTGGAATATTAATAGGAATATTTTATATTGTACAAATTTATTATTGCACTTTAATGTTGATGTATAGTAGTAGATAAATTGGAAGCAAATGAATATGAAATTTTTCTTAAAATTTTATATATGCAATAATTTATTCTTACTCTTTCCATATAATTATTTTATTAGGTATTGTTTCTCCATTTCTTTTCATAGTAAATTTGATTAATCATACTTGGTTTTAAAACTAAACCTTCTCTTGATTAAACTATATTATTTTTTACATTACCCTCTCTTGGACCTTGTTTTATATTGGGTATGAATGAAAAAGAAAATGTTGATTAAATAACTAAATATTATATCTTATTTTTAGTTTTTTTTATCTTACTATGTTGCATTATTGTATTCTCAGTCAATGTTTTATTATTTTTCCTTTTTTGTAATTTGGTAATTGTAGTGAAAAATAAATACACCTTGGAAACCTTTCCAAAGAGGATAACTTTGACAAGTCATTTAATTATTGACTAGTGCTAGCATGGTTAAATTGCCAAAAAGGATATCAGAGAAAAATCTCCAATAGAAGCCTAAAGAAAGAATGAAAAAATTTTAACCACTAAGTCGTATTGACCATACAATGATTCATATTATTCATGATAGAATTTTTGGTAATATATAAAGTGATTCTCACCATGAATTGGAGTTTAGGATCCATTTTTGTAATAACTAAAATGATGCCACCATGGGCTAATGTTCAACCTAGATGGCACCTACATATCATAAGGTTAAACCCATAGACAATATTATCTTACATATCTAATTAGGCTCATAGTGATTGATCACGTAGTTATCATCTCATCACCACACTCATAAGATATAATCAATGGGATATTGGTGGGAAGAAGCTAGTAGCTATAGAAGATAAATAAGTGATCATCATGTAGAAATTATATGAAATATCATATCATGACATTGGATGTTCTAAGAAAGCCCTACCACATAAAGATCTTCTATATTTTGTCAAAGGTATAGAGGGTTAAGATCCTCTACATCTTATTAATGTTATAGCATGTATTATTTCCATAAAGAGGATCAACGATCAAAGAACATGATGAAGACCCAATAATTCATAAGTAATATTAGAGCACTTTAAGTCAAAAGGATCGAAGACCATATAATATTGTTAACCAATGATAGACACTACTATAAGAGGTCATAAGGTTGGAAAAATATTTAAAAAAGTTCTATAGACCATTGGATAATAAGTTATTAATAACCCTTGTTGTTTTAAAAGAAACCCTAATAAAATTGAGGAAAAGTTCCACTGACCATCTGATTTGATATCAATAGTTTGTGTGGTTTTGAAAGGGTGATTTCATTGAATACAAGATAATAGAAAGTGAAGGAAAATATACATTGGATAATTACAATTGTAGAAAGCTAGAAATAAATCCAAAAGTTTGATAAACTTTCTAATCATAATGATCAATGGCCCTCGATGTTTTATAAAAGTCCCAACCAATAGAAGAAGAATAAAGTTCCATAAACTATCAAACCACCCTAATCGATGGTTTGCATGATTTTGAAAAGACTCCAATAGAGGTGATATGATGAAAAGTAAATAAAATGTCTTGCGAAAACACAAGGGCTTCTTATGCCATTGGATAATCCCAATGAATATCTATCACTATTTGAAAAATTTAGAAGGCTAGTGAGTTCTCCCAAAGTTCCAAAAACCATCATATTTCAAATATCAATGGCCCATACAATTTTAGAGAATTCTAATGGTGAATGATGAGGAAAAAAATTATGTTCCATCTAATCAAAAAAATTGAAAGCCTACATTACTTTGAAAATATCTAAAGGGAGATAGCAAGGAAAAATTTCCAAAAAATAGGTATTCCAAAAAATTTAATGAAAACGTAGATGAGATTTTAAATACCATCCAATGAAAGATCAATAACTTATAGAGCTTAGAATAATTTTGGAGGATGAGGAGTGAAAATTCTATGGACTATCAAACCATAATGATCAATGACCTAGACTATTTAAAATTTGTATGAAGAATGGTGTACATGTTCTATGGACTATATGATTAAAGATCGACTACCCATGCTATTTCAAGATGGTTCCAATGGAAGATGGTGAGATAAATGTTTTGAAAACTATTTGATCAAATAACAATCTACATTACTTTAGAGGAATAAATAAAAAGAATAAAATGGGAAGAATAAGTCCTGAGAAATGCAAATATTTTGACCCATTATAGAGTATTGCAATAAATATCAAGGGCCTAATCAAAATGTAATCTAATTTGGTAAATATCCAAGCTAGAAACCATGATAATGGTAATCAATAAAATTACACAGTAAGAACCACAAAAAATTTATTATATATGCACAACTTTCTAGAAAAGGTAGTCGATACCATCAAGTTAATAGTTGTAAAGACTCAAAATCCACCTACCAATGTCATTCAGGTACATGATAATCCAAGGAAGCAGTTTACTTAGTAATAGCAATGTGTGAGCTATAATAAAACAAAGCTCTTGCACTTAATCTTTAGGGATCCTAGAAGGGATGGCTGACAAGTAGTGGTGATAACCATAAATCCAAAGGTCCATTAACCTCTAGTATTTATGATTCTAGATATAGAGACCTTGAGAAGATAAACAAGCTAAATATGAACTGAGCCACAATGCAACTTCAAAAACGAATTTTAATTCCTACACAATTTTGGTAGGAAAGACCCTCAATTTTTTCTATAAATAGTGAATCATAAGGCATTATAAATTTATCTAATTGCTCCTACTATCTAGCCTTGTATATAATTTTTCCTTTCATTTATTTTGTACATAAGTCTAGACTTAATCCTTGAGCCATTTTGTAATAACATTTGAGCCTTTTTCTCTAACATGATTGTAATCAAGTTTATATATGTGTGTGTGTGTGAGAGAGAGAGATAAGTCATGACTACTTGCCTTTTATCTCGGTTCTTATGTATGTTTTTGTGTGAATGTTCATGCTTGAATAAAATAATGTTTACTTTTAGTTGCTAGTATATAATGTATGTGTTCAGTAATATCATTGATATATAGAATAATCTCTTGATATTAGCATATTACCTCCATTAGCTTAGGATATTGTTTTTTTTTATCTTTTTTTCTTGAAAATCCAAGTAGCCTAGGAGTGTATGAGTAAGTGAGCATTGAAGATCACGTCCTATAGGTATCCAATATTATAAAATATTCTAGAGGTCATCATTTGAGTCACTTCCCACACTCTTAGTACTTTAATATGTGTCACTCTATGAGAGGTACAAGTTTTGGGTACATTTGATAACTACAATGGATGACCATAACATTCTAAGATGATAACAATTTACTAACATGCCTAGTGAGACCAATCAAATTCATTCGTCCCATATTTTAAAACTTCTAGAGAAACACCTAAGTAACACCCATTATAGTTTAATGGTAAAATTAATAGGACAAATTCATTCCACAATATAAGTTTGAAGTTGAGATTTTGGTGAAGGTCTTAACTATCTACATTTTGAAGCATCTAAATTTCATCTAGTGTCTCCCTTGAAGAATAATACCTAGAAGCATCCACCTAGAAAGACATTGGGTTAAAAAATCAATGAAAATATTAGTATTTCAACTTGTTGAGGCATTTTGAAGAATCACCTAGTAATTCCACTAAGAACCAAGGACCTAGAGATTTATGAGTGCAAGACCTTCCAGTAGGTCCTTGATAGCCATAAATCCTTTGGAATTACTATAGCCTCTAAATCCAACTCAAAGGATAAAAAGAAGAGGTAGACATCAAAACATGTTTTCTCTACCAAATAAACTTCACTTAAGATATTCATCCTAGAATGATAGAGGTCCCTTAATTCCATCTATCCCTCTAGCCACATGAGATCCAATTTCAGCTTTAGCTCTAAAATCCCTACCTTCATTTGTGAAAATGCAACTACACCAATGAAACACTTGCATCACATGGATAAACACTATATGGTGCACAACATCAAAGGACAAAATGTAGCTCTATGATTATTTGATGTATATTTTAGATGGAAAGCTCAAGAGTGGTATATAAAACTAGCTCTACATATAATTGGTAATGAGGATCAACTAACTTACTTGTTAGTCAATATATTTGGCCAAATGCCAATGGAGTATCTATCCTAAAGTAGCTTATGACTATTAAAAGAGTGCCTATGGAAGCCATGGATGACTTTAATACTCAATTTCAAAAAGTATGGCATATTCCCCTTCTAGGTATGGTAATAATTTATTATTTAAAAGCTATTAATTTAGAAATATATATGATGGTTAGATCTTAGGGAGACAATTTATTGCTAAAAATATATGGGATAGCCATTCAAGCTAGGAATTATCTCATTCAAATGAGGATCTAGTTTCTATGCTCCCATGCATTTTCTTATAAATATTTAACCTACATATCAACCTCTTCCATTTGTGTAAGCTACAACCAATCATCCTACTCTAGCTATAAACTTGGCTATAGTCCTAACTCTTCTCCTTGATACTAATAATGCCTTTATAAATACTTATTATTTTGAGTTGGATAAAATAAAAAATATTCTAAATATTGTGTCTAAGGAGGTCATGTCTCTCAATATATATTAGAACACCTAAAGTTTTTGTATCAAAATAAAATGATATTTTTGCTAAATATTGTGTCTAAGGAGGTCATGTCTCTCAAGATATAGTAGAACTCCAAAAGTTTTTAGTATAAAAAAAAAATTGAGACCTCCATTCTAATAGAATAATAAGGGCTATAGACCTCCTCCTAATAGGTATCAATGATCCCAATTTAAGGCTAATAAGGATATTATCTAGAATCAAAGTCATGATCAGCATATAGTGCCTATTCTAACCTCATGATAGTAAAGGCCTCCTAACTCCATTAGAGAGATAACTCCCATGAAAAACAATTATATGGTGGATTATACTACATGGTATTGATCATATCTAAATCACTACCCTCCCAATACCTATTATGGAGAAATATCTCAGTAGTCCACAATAATTTTCAATGAAATAGCAAAAATACAGGCACCTTCCTCGAATTTAGAGGTATAAACACAAGTACAAAACCAACCCTCCTCTACCCCATCCCTTGTTGATTCAAACATTTCTTCTTCCAAGTATATTTTGGTCACTTGGAATTAGGAGGTATATGTTGTATCCAATGGTATGGGTACTTTAGCATATAGAAATCCACAAGTCCAGTTAGACTATATGATAAGGACTTAAAGAAGAGCAATAAAGAAATAGAAGGATAACCAAGTGGCCAAGGACATCCAAAGAAGGCAAATTACCCCAAAAAAGGACATTTTAATCATAGCCCCATCAAATTAGAATATGCCAAATATTCTAGTGGTTGCTAAATGAAATATCCCATAAGTCCTAAATTAGTGCACACTCATATTATAACCTATAAAAGTTTCTCAATAAAATTTAGATAGACTAAGATATCATTTGCCATAAAGTGTCCCTTAGAAAATCTATCCTAATAGATATTTAAATGTGGTGGATCATATAAATAAGTACATCATGGCCATGATTTTAGGGGATATTTTCTCTATACTTGAGTAGTAGCACCTAAACAAGGCCTTGGAGGAACAAGAGCAATTTGGTCAGCAAACAATATTAGTAGTACTACAAATTTCTAGTTTGGGTGCAAGAAAATTCAAACCCATACGTTTCTACTTGACCCTAGTGTATGGAGATAATATAATTCATAATTGCATGGAAAATTCTAGGGCAAGTACTTTAGTGATGCCAAGAGGGACGATAGATGTGTCAGGACTAGTTTATCAACCTATCAATAAAAGAGTGGTGTAGTTGGATAAAAGTACAAAGAAAATCTTAGGTATAGTCAATGATCTTCCACTCACAGTATATGCCTATTCAAGCTTCATAGTATCACAAGATATAGCAATGATTGATCTCTTGAATTTGTTTAGAATTTGCTTATCTAGGAATGTCATTGGTAAACTAGAGGGTTATTTGTATCTCAGCTAGGCACTAATTTTCTTGAGGACCAGATATAGGATTAAGAACCAAATCCCATCTAAACCACTCCACATACATCATATTGAACATTCTCCCACAAGTAAGCCAAACCCTAACCAATTTTTTATAGTTGAGAGGATTAGTCTAGATTATAAATTTTTTTGATGGCATACACTCATTAATTCCCAATGACCATATGGATGAAAGGGCAACTAAAAATAATTATTTTGATATTTCTAGAGAATTTGAGGCAATGGTTATGGGCTAAAATTTTAAGCATGAACTTCAACCCTACTTGGTTGAAAAAAAGATGAGATAAAACTTCATGTTTTCAAAAAATAGACTTCATATGATGGGCTTTGATTGAGATTTACTCAAGTGCATGATCTCATACCTTATTCAGGCATGACTAAATTATATGTAGTTCTCATGTAAATGAGGTAGGTTTTAAATAAAGTGTGACCTATGAATTCATGCTCTGTTACTATGCAAGTAGTCTCCTAAGCGAAAGAAATTATAAAAAGCACCAATCTTACCAGCTGAGTTCTCTTTGGGAACAACCAAATGTGACACCCCATTGCTTGATTAAATGTATATTCCATAAAAAAATCTGAGTAGGTGATGAGGTTGTACCATATTTTTGATGTCCCTAAGAGAGCCTAAGCAAGGAGATTACAACCAATACCAACCTTTAGAATCTTGAAGAAACTTGAAGATCCTCAATCCAAAGCTCCTTTCTAATATAAATATTGGTAGAATGTTAAAATGCCTTGTGAAAACTTCCAAGAGGCACTAGAAATGCATGAGTTAAAGGATATTAGTTTGTTGCGACATGTTTGAGCAAGACAAGAAAAAATAATGGCTTACAAAATTTAAGAAAAAGGATCACTTCTATAGATAAATAATAATCAAGTTCCTAAATAGCACTATTCACTTAACTAAAACCATCAAGGATCAAATACATGTTAGTAGGTGAAAGCATGTCTATGAAAGCACAGGCATACCGGGTGCGATGCAAACAAAAGCATACAAAACGCTAAGTCCTACGAATGAACAAAGAACTAAAGTGCATGAGAAGGGAAAGAGAACAAAATGAAACGAGATGTAAAGCAAAAGAAAAGTGCAACCTCTTTTATTAATTTTTCTTGCGATCAGGTTACAATACGTCTCCCCCCATTTTCAGGGGCTCGAAGCATTAGATATAGTTTTGTTACACCAACGGATGATACGCTTCCCTTCGGGATCTTCCGTGTGCCCACATTTGAAATGGGTGGGCCAAACATCACCACCTCTTGCATGAATGCATCCATAGTTCCTTGCTGCCCCTCCGATGTTGAGATCCTGCATTTAGAGAAATAGCAAATGATTAATAGCACCTGCGGATGGAGGGAAACATGCAATCCCCAAGGCCTCCGATTAATGCATGCATGAAATAATTAAAACAATGATAAAAAAATGTCAGAATAATATGAAACTTGAACAGAAGCATATAAACATCATCATGAATACACTGCAAAAAGAATAGTCAAGAAATATGTCGTAGATTTCTAATCGCTCCGGGGTGGGACGATTAGAAATGTCATAAAATGTCTGAAAGCAACCTCCCAAATGTCCCATCCAGATGTCTCCAAAACACCTGAAAACTTGGGGTTAGGAAAAATGGGGCATTTTGAGATGACCCAAAAGGTTGGATTTGGCTAATTCTACCCTGATCGCCATGTATCCGAAGGCGATCCCTGTATGTTAGTGAAAGCGTAAAACAATGAAAACACAGTCAAAACTTATCAGAATGGCATGAAATTTGAATGGCAGAATATAGGAATGACATAAAAAAATATGCAAAAGAAATAGTGAATAAATCTACTATAGATTTCTAATCACTCTAGGATGGGGCGATTAGGACTACAATAGTGCGAGGGGCGCCCGAGGGCAGGACGCCCGTCGTTTGGGGCTTGGTTTTGACACCAATCCAATTGGTATGGGTCCAAATAGGGGGTTGTGTCAGCAAATTGGGTATGGTATTGTGGCCAATTGTTCAGGTTTTGGGTCCGAATTGCGCTCCTAATGTTCACCCGATAATCTCCCTTCCAAAAGAGAGATCAAATGATGTAAGAAGCATAATGAGGGTGAGGGTATAATTCGGCAGCACTCTGTTGCTCCAAATGCTCCTATTATATTTCCCTTTTGGGGTGAGAAGACTCACCATTTTATAGACCTGAAGGTCTGCTTTGAATGTGCATGCAGGGGCACCACTTGGACATCATGCCTTTTCAGGGGAGAGAAGATTCCTCCCTGATTAAGGGCTCCATGACTGCCTCTATGACTGCCTCTTTGAGCTTTGAAACTCTCACTCACACTCCCATGCATTGAATGTGGAGTTGAGTGGTAGATCTGGGCTACCATTTGTCAAGGTTTGACTTTTTGTTCTTCAAACCTGCTATTCGCCCCACCTTAGAGCGATTGCTGCTAATCATCCCGGGATGGGGTGAATAGCATTCTAATCACCCCAGGGTGGAATGAGTAAGGAGAAGGGTGCTTGAAAGGTACCAAATTGACCTTTGACCTTCCAAAACTACTTTGGGAGTTGTTAGGACCACTGTTTAACCTCTGGGGGCTGCCCTAGGGGCTATGTATGCCAATTTGGTCAGTGCTTGTAGCCACATGATCATATTGGTGTTGTTTTGGTGTCTATAGATGCCCCTTTTTGGGATGCGTTGTGCGTGGCATAGTGCTGAGCAAAAATAGATAACCAAAGCACTTAATGATTAGAATTTTTCCATAACCTAACCAACTTTTGATGCCCCAAGTATGGAAAGGGCACGCATTCTCGAATCCTTGCTTCTGACGAGCTAAGGAGATTAATTCAAGTGTTAACATTTTTTGGTGAGGTGTTACTTGATCTTGGACATTGTTCAGTCATGAATAGGCAAAGGGCGTAACCTTTTGTCTATGGGAACCTTGAGTTCATGATTCTAGAATACCAAGTTTTTAATCATCTTGTGATTATTGCTTATTTGTTTCCCTAAGCAGACGCATGATTATCTTTGTCAATGATTCTTTGAATGCATGCCATTTCCTTGATTTGGTGAGTATTTGTTGATTGGTGACTAAGTGTGACTACCCCCTCAAGCGACGAATCGATGAGGGAATGACCGACATGAGAAAAGTGACGATTTTCTTGACCCAATATGACTTTTGTAAGGTTGCCTTCAGTTGTTTTGCATTGAATTCTTATGCAGTTTCCCAACAATCGGACCTGTTTTTGGTGGGTTTTAACCCTTTTTGTGATGCCTTTTGGGGCTGAAATTGTCAAAAATTCGTCCTCCCGTGGAGCAGTATCGCTATGGTAGCCTTATTAGGGAGTAGGATAGTGACAATTTGTGATCCCAACGTCAATTTTTTATGCCAAGAATCGTAGGTGCAAATGTGCCTTTGTTTGGTAGTTTTATTATGTTTTTTGGTGGGTTTTGACCCTTTTTGTGACGCCATTAGGGGATGAAATTGTCTAGAATTCGTCCTCCCGTGGAGTAGTCTGGATATCATAGCCTTCTTGTGTAGTAGGATAGTGACAATTTGTGACCCCAACGTCGGTTTTGGATGCCAAGAATCGCAGGCACAAAGGTGCCTTTGTTCGACGGTTTTATTGCTATTTTTGGTGCATTTGGGATGCAGTTTTGGTTGTTTTTTATTTTCTTTTTTTGTAATCGTCCTAGGGTGGGACGAATACCAGTTTTGTAATCATCCCAGGGTGGGACAAGCACTAACTAGAGTGCTCATCCCAGGGTAGAACGATTACAGGCCTTAAGAGCCTATATAAGGGAAAAAACTAGGTTTTGGGCTCATTTGCAATTGTTTTTTCTGGCAATTTGGAGCTGTGGGGAGGAGGGGTGCTAGTTTTTGAAGCGAAGGACTGCCAAATTTTTGCGGACACCATGAGTTCACAGACCAGATCCTTGAGTGGCAGAGCCGAGGCGAGACCGGTAGGTGCTCCTTCCTTGTTTTTTGTTTGTATTTATATGAATTTTTAAAGCTCGCATTTTATTATTGTTTTTTGTCACATTAAGGTAAAAACCCTAAATGAATGTTGTGGTTTTATTTGTTTTGTTTTGTTCATAATAAGGTTAAAAAACCCTAGTTTGAATTTTTGTGTTTTAATTTGTTTTTTTGTGTTCATTATAAGGTTAAAAAAACCCTAGTTTGAATTTTAGTGTTTTGATTTGGTTGTTTTTTTGTGTTCATCATAAGGTTAAAAACCCTAGATGATTTTTTTTGTTTTTCATTTAGACTAAGATTAAAAACCCTAGTTTAAAGTTTGTTTTTTGTATTTTTTGTTTTTTTATTTAGACTAAGATTTAAAAACCCTAGTTTAAAATTTGTTTTTTTGTTTAGACTAAGATTAAAAACCCTAGTTTAAAATTTGTTTTTGTGTATTTTTGTTTTTTGTTTAAACTAAGAGTTAAAAACCCTAGTTTAAATTTTGTTTTTTGTATTTTTTTTGTTTTTTTGTTTAGACTAATCTTAAAAACCCTAGTTTAAAGTTTGTTTTTTGTATTTTTTTGTTTTTTTGTTTAGACTAAGATTTAAAAACCCTAGTTTAAAATTTGTTTTTTGTATTTTTGTTTTTGTTTAGACTAAGATTAAAAACCCTAGTTTAAAATTTGTTATTTGTATCTTTTTTGTTTTTCGAATGTTTAGACTAAAATTTAAAAACCTTAGTTTAAAATTTGTTTTTTTTTATTTAGATTAAGATTAAAAACCCTAGTTTAAAATTTGTTTTTGTGTATTTTTGTTTTTTGTTTAGACTAAGAGTTAAAAACCCTAGTTTAAATTTTGATTTTTGTATTTTTTTTGTTTTTTTGTTTAGACTAAGATTAAAAACCATAGTTTAAAGTTTGTTTTTTGTATTTTTGTTTTTTTTAGACTAAGATTAAAAACCCTAGTTTAAAATTTGTTATTTGTATTTTTTTTGTTTTTCGAATGTTTTTTTTGTACATTGTGTTAATGTGTGTTTATTTTCGTTGTTCATTTTGAAATTAAGGTAGAAACCCTAAAATGCAGTTTATTTTTGCTGTTTATTTTTGGTTTTGTTTGTATACATTGTTGTACATTCGTTTTGTTGCTATACATTTTTTTTGTTTTCATGTTTTAATGTTTTTGTGTTGTTTTTGTTTTTTAGGTTGTGAAGAGTCGGTACCGTCAGTCGATGGTATTTTTTGATGCGTGGGATGCGCTAACTATGGCATATTGGGAGTGGCTTGATGCCCTTAGGCTCAAGCAGGTGACGTGGCTAGAGCCTGTGGTGGGGGATCGGGCATATCTGACTGCCCTGATCAATTTATGGGATCCCCACACCAACACCTTTCATCTCCTAATAGGGGATATGAAAGTGACTCTAGAGGACCTGTATCGGATTCTACGAATTTCGATAGACAGGCTGCCCATTCGGATGACTCCTCGTGATCGATGGACGACGATGCTAACACAATGCTTTGGTCATGTGGCAAATATGGGGGTGGATGGGGTAGTGGAGAGGGTAGAGAGGGACTGCCTGATTTGTAGGATTCTAGTACGATGGTGGTTTGAGAAGGGCATGTTGGGGGTGAGGCATGTGTTGCTTATGACCCTCATATCCAACATGTTTCTTCCTGACTCCTCAGGTGCGAGGTTCCCTTGGAACCTACTTGAGGTAGTGTTCAAACTTATGGAGTGTCTGAAGGCAACACCACTGATTATGAAGTGGGGTCAGATGCTACTAGCACAATTGTATGATGAGTTGTACAAGGTCCGCTATCAAAGGTAGAATGGGATTGGATGCAGCTACATGTTGCAGTGTTGGGGGTGGCAGCACATAGCTGTGGAGCAACCATAAGGGTTGCCTTGGACCACTCGAGGGGATATGGTAGATAGGGATATTGGCTATGCTGCTCTATGGCGGAGGTCATAGGAGCAGGGGCAAATTCAGTTATGGGTAGGTGTCGTAGGGCACTATACTGATGCCTTCTCTCATCTTGCTCTAGGGGAGATGTTCTAGCAGCCATACTGGGACTGTCCAGCCTGGCCTGAGGCTGGGGAGTGGCTCCGGTGGGCGCACAGGGGGAGGTGGTTGATCGAGTGGCATGGGACCGAGCAGGAGTACTTCTCGTACATTCGGGTGACTCGACAGTTTAGGGTGTGCCAGGGATTGCCTAGTGAGCCCTTGATCTATTGGCATCAGGGCAACGAGAGGACTCTAGCCTGGCCGATCATTGAGCCACTCGGCAAGGAGTCTGATGCAGTTATTGATGTCCTCGATGTGGACAATGTCAGGGTGACTGCATTATACGACCAGTGGTGGACGATGATATGATGAAGGGGTGAGGGGCCTCTAGGAGGTCTAGATGCAGCAACAGTAGGTAGTGGGGTTGTGAAGGTACCAGGGGAGGGTTGGGGGGATCCGCGTGATGATGCGGATATGGTGGAGGTAGATGACTTGACTAGGGATGACTTAGGGGTGCTAGAGCAACCAGATACATAGGACATCTCGAAGCAATGGGTGTCAGAGCCGCATGTCATCTTGGAGATGCCTATGCCTTAGGTAGTCCCAAGGGATATGGATGCGAGGTTTTATGCTGAGATAGCGTGATTGGAGGAACTACTATGGAGGCAGGATGAGGAGCATAGTGTCGATAGGGATCGCTTACGGGATTAGTTGGCATAGCAGGATGAAGCATTGGCTACATACCGTCGATGGGATGTGGATTGGGGTAGGTTTCGGGTGGAGTTGGAGGTCGAGATTATCCACCTTGGTGGACAGTTACCTGAGCTCACTGGAGGTGGATCTTCACGACAAATGAGAGACAGTGAGACTGAGCAATCTACTTCCTCTCATTGTAGGTAGGTGGATGAGGGTAGTGCTAGTGGGCATGATGTGAGGGTTGGCAACAGCCGCCCTAAGAGGTCCTATAGGACCCACACCAATTGGGGTAGTTCCAGTCACACCGATCCTACATGATCATGGTGGTCGACTCCCTAGGCTTGGGGTTTTTGAGTTTTTGTTTCTTTTTTTTGTGTTTTAACTTGTGTTGGGATGCGACGTAACAAGGTGTGATCCAATTAAAACTCTACCTTTGTAAAAAAAATGTTTGACTTTGTACAATTTTTGGCTATAAATCTAAAGAAGATGAATGACAAAAGCCCGAAATACATTAGAAGACAACTGATTATGATATGGTGAAAAATGTGGATGGAGTTTATTTTTTCTGGACTATTTACAAAGTGGAAAAGTGCAAAAAATGATGGAATTGTCGAGTAATTATAGTCTATGGTGCATTCGACCTGTATGACCAACAAATATGCTATGTATGCGATGCCTAGTGTAGCTTATTTATTTATTTATTTATTTATTTATTGTATTTTGATTTTTAACAATATGCATGGAAGTGAGATGCAATTTTTTGTTATTTTTTATTATCTTTTGTTTTTGTTTGTTTTTGAATATTTTTTTTGACCAAGTGATTGTGGGAACCCTTGGAGCTTTTGGTTTGACCAAAGGGTTTATGGATACCTTTGGGGCATTTTAGGTTGACCAAGCGATTGTGGGAATCCTTGGAGCTTTTGGTTTGACCAAAGGAATTTATAGGTACCTTTGGGGCGTTTTGGGGTTGACCAAGCGATAGCTGGAATCCTTGGAGCTTTTGGGGTGACCAAGCGATGGCGAGACCCTTGGAGATTTTGGTTTGACCAAAGGGATTATAGATACCTTTGGGGTGTTTTTGGGTTGACCAAGTGACTATGAGAATCCATGGAGTGTTTGGTTTGACCAAAGATATTATGGACACCTTTGGGGCATTTTAGGGTTGACCAAGTGATTATGGGGACCCTTGGAGCTTTTGGTTTGACCAAAGGGTTTATGTATACCTTTGGGGAATTTTAGGTTGACCAAGCGATTGTGGGAATCCTTGGAGCTTTTTGGGGTGGGCCATGGCTCTTTTAAATGTGGAATGGCCTCAAATGAATGATGTTCAAGTGTTCTAGTTCCTTAATTCCTTCAAGAGAGGCAAGCCGGTATGTTTTAGGTCCTATTTTACTGTCAATTACATAAGGACCTAACCAGTTTGCCATGAACTTGTCCCTTAAATAGGGTGGCAAGTTAGAATTTTGTTGGTTCTCTTTTAAGACCAAGTCACCAACCTAAAAGTCCCTCAGGTGAACTTTCATGTTGTATGCTTTCTTAAGTCACTCTTGATAGATACGTAAATGCTTGAGAGCATTGATGCGTCATTCATCAAGCAATGTAAGCTAGTCTAATCGGGCCTACCACGCAGTATCATCATCGATGAACTCTTGCATTGATATGCGCAGGGAAGGTATTTCCAACTTAAGAGGCATGACTACCTCGAAGCCATACACCAAAAAAAATGGAGTTGCCCCAGTGGGCATGTGAATGCTAGTGTGATAAGCCCAAAGGGAAAGTGGGATTTGAATGTGCCAATCCTTATGACTATCAGTGACCATATTTTTAAGGATGGCAACTAGCATTTTGTTTGACATCTATGCTTGCCCATTTGCCTACAGATAATAGGGTGTTGAAAAACTGTGCTAAATTTTGTAATTTGTTGTCAGAGCATGCACGTATTTTTTCTTAAATGACGTCCCATTATCCGAGATGATCTTGGATGGAATACCAAAAGGATATATGATGTTATGTAAAATAAACTCCGCAATGCGAGGCCTAGTCATAGAGGTAAGCGAAATTGCTTCCACCCACTTGGTGAAGTACTTTGTGGCCGTTATGATGAACATGTGATGGCCTAACGACGCAAGGGAGATCTTTTCAATTAGATCTAAGCCCCACTACAAAAATGGCCAAGCTAATTGGATCGGCAGCAAGGCCTGAGAAGGTACGTGTGTCAAGTTAGCATGGTGTTCACACTTCACGCACTCCCTCACATACGTGCAACAATCTCACTCTAAAGATGGCCAATAATAGCACATGCGGAGAATGCACTTTGAGATGGCCATACCGCTGAAGTGGAAACCACATGTACCATCATGCATTTGGGTGATCACCCAAGTGGACTCCTACTGGTCCAAGCAACGGAGGAGGATCCCTTCGTAGCTTCGACGATACAAAATATCTCCTAGAAAGACATGTTTTGTCGCTTTATATTTGAATGATATTTTTGTGGCATATGACAATCCAAGTGGGAGGCTACCTAACTTGAGATAGTCTCTTATGGGTGTATACCAATCCTGTTGATCAGAAACCTCGATGGTATGAACTACCAATCCCTCTTGAAGCTCATCCCTAGCAAAAGCTAAGCGGGAAAGAACCTGTAAGAATAGCGTTGTGTGGCTATTAAGAGGGGTTGGGGAGAACAAGGACCCCTAGTTGGCATGATTCAAATTATTGTGGATTCAAGAGAACTTATCCTAAGATGGTTCAATCTAGATCAGGTGGATTCCTGGCGTTAGGTCAAAGCTTGCATGATCCATCGTGGATTGTGATAATGTTTTTACTTGAATGGTTGTCATCTCACAAGAAGGGTCTTGTGGGATTAGTGACCCCAAGGAGGCCATAGTGTCTGTAAAATTATTTGATGATCGAGGGAGTACCTCGATGTCGTACCATTCAAAATTTGCCAGGAATTTATCCACAAGGGCTTTGTAGGCCTACAAAATTGGGAATTTGCATTGGAATACCCCTTTCACTTGGTTGATAATTAAAAATGAATAACCAAAGATGTTCAAGCATTTGATGTTCATGGTGATGGCTATCTGAAGGCCTATGAGCAAGGCTTTGTATTCAGCATTGTTATCGGTGCACAGGAAATCAAGTTTAAATGACAGAGGCATTGGAGCCCCTTGTAGTGTGAATAATACGATTCTCACACTACCCCATTGCTCACATTTAGAACCATCAAAAAATAGGGTTATGTCGGCCTGTGACTCAGGCTCATCATAATCTAGTGATTCTTACATATGGAAGACCCCATCATCGGGTAGCTCTACGGTTAGAGGTTGGTCATCTTTAAGAGGATCCTCTGATAGTTGATCGGCGATGACTTGACCTTTGATGGACTTTTTTCCAATGAATTCGATGTCAAACTCCATCAACAACATGATACATTTTGCTATGCGGCTACTATGATAATTATGACTCATCGTGTACCGCAATGGATTTTCCTTAGACACAACATACATTATATTGCTCAGCATGTAATGGCATAGATTTTTGGTGGCAAATACCACTGCTAAGGATAGCTTCTCAATGTATGCATAGTAAAATTCATAACTGACCAAGGTGTGGCTAAGATAATAATTAGCCTATTCTTTATGTAGTTCATTTTTTTGGGCTAGCATGGCGCCCAGTGCCACCTCAATACCTGAGATGTATAAGTAGAATGACACTCCTGGTCTAGGTGGTGCCAATACTGGTGGCAAATCCAAGTATTGTTTTATGTTGTCGAAGGCTGACTGGCACTCGTCATCCCAGTGAAATGCCACCCCCTTGTGCAATAATTTATTCATGGGTCGGCACTTGTCAGATAGTTGTGCTATGAAGCGCTTGATCAACACGACCTTTCCCTGCAAGATTCTAAGCTGCTTGATGGTGGTTGGAGGAAGTATTTCAAGGATTGCCTTGACTTTGTTTGGATCTACCTTGATGCCTCATTTTGAGACTATGAAACCCAAGATTTTTTTAGATGTGACACCAAATATGCATTTCTTGGAGTTTAGTCTGATTTTATGTTCGATGATGCAATCAAGGATCTTTCTCAAATTATCGAGATGATGTGGGCACAAAAGAAATTTGGCCAACAAATCATCCATATAATCTTCCAAAGTTTTATGCATGTGATCATAGAAGATGTATGTCATAGCGCGTTGGTAGGTGGCACTAGTGTTTTTAAGGCCAAAGGGCATGACCTTATAACAAAATGTCCCCCAAGGCGTCGTGAACACCATTTTGAGTTGATCATCAAGATTGATACAAATATGGTTGTATCTCGAGAAACCATCCATGAGGGAAAGCATTTCATGGCCTGTTGTAGCATCTACCAATGCGTCGATGCTAGGCAAGGGGAAATCATCCCTGGGACTCACTTTGTTTAGATCTCAAAAATTGGTGCATATGCGAATCCTCTCGTCCGACTTCTTGATGGGTACCATGTTGGATAGCCATGGTGGGTAATCCACGTAGATGACAAATTGTGCATCCAACAACTTTTGTAGCTCATATTTGACCATTAAGTCTACTGTTGGGTGCATCTTACGTAGTTTTTTCTTGACTGGCTTAACTATCAGATCAAGCTTTAGATTATGCATGACTAGCTACGGGTCTAGCCCCGACATGTCTTTGTAGGACCATGCAAAAACCTCCTTCTTCTCTTTGAGAAGGGTAATGTAATCAGCTTGCTCTTCGGGAGATAGACTTACCCCCATCTTGATTATTTGTAGATTCATTGGATCAAAGCTGATGTCTATGTCAATCATCTCTTCAACTGACATGTGGGACCCGTCCTCCAACTAGTGTGGAGTTGGAATTAGGAGGATATCATTTGCTAAATTTAGATCTACACTTGGAACATCGAGTTCCTCTTTAGTGTGGAAGATATCCTGAGTTGGTCTTGGGGTGAAATGAAGCATCTCACTGCAAGGCCAGTACTCTGATGGATATGGTGGCGAGTTACCGTGATCCCAGTCTATGGCATCTAGGTTTAGATACAGTGGTTGTGCTAGATCGATTGGATTGCGTATGGGGGTGGTAAATTCAATGGATATCATGTTGATGAAGTGAATTTGGTCTCCATTACCACATGGGTGGTGACTTGGACATCCTTGGTGATCTTTGTGCTTCAAATCTGGCTCTGTGGGTATTGGCACAAATGGATCGGCCCTATGTGGAGATAAAAGGACAGGGTTTGCCCTTGGCACTGATGGCTCTATAGGGTCTCTAGGTGGAGGGTGCTCTCTATATTCCTGAAGTGGTGGGCGTAGTAGTTGGTCCAACTGTGCTTGGTTTAGGTGCCACCTATGCCTTGGCCCCATGTTTAGCTATTCAAACATGTTGTCAATGTCCATGGGGTATTGCTGTCATCGCATATGGTTGAGATATGCCATCTCAGTCTCATATTCATAATCACTATCAGATATCCATAGGCCCTCATTGTCTTTGACATCTGTTTGTGGCATTTGAGGCTCGTTCCACTCGAGTAATTTAATTTGGTCCCATCAGGGTTATTCTGCTCTCTATGGGAGGACCTAATTTTCTTGAGGTGGCAATTGTTTGATTTGAGAATTCAAGGGGAACATCGTCATGAAGTTCTCCTGATAGTCATCTATGGGAGTCACTTTCTAGTGATTGTTATCAGACTCTAAAGGGTCCCAAGGTGCTACCTCATACTTCGACTTGTCTTTTGAAGATATTTCTTGGCCTTGTCTATATCCCTCTTGAATGCAAGTTCTTGAACTTTCCCCTTTCTCGATCGAAGAGGAGGGGTTGTTCAGGCCCCCAAGGTTGGTTGTTAATAATGGGAGATAATGCCCCAATGTGTATGTTGTGTTAGGATTGGCATATGGATCTTGTTCCAACCCATCCTTGTTGCCTAGCCCTAGGCCTTGCATGTTTTCTACCAAGATGTCAAGGGGTAGAGGGTCGTTGAACCCTACTCCTAATTTGTCGTATGGCATCTGATATCCTGGTTGACAAAGAACGCGCACCCCTTGTTCATATCTTCTCAACCCATATTCGTGCCAATTACATTGGCCAAGGTATTTCAAAGTGAAGTTTGTGTTGAACAGATAATTGACGTCCTCAACAAAGGGCTCTTTGTCCTCTTCCTCTTGCAGGTAAGGTTCAATATATAAAATTTGTTTGGTTTGGAAGGTAGCCTAGAGGGACAATAGTGCCTATGGGGAGGCAAGGTCTCCCCATATCCTGCATGGACTCAAGCGTGGGTGTTGCCACAATGTTCCACACTAGATACTCTCCCAGGCCCGTATGGGCCATCTCAATGGTGATCGTTGGCGATTGAGGGGGAGGGAATGGGAGTTCTTCCTGGGTCCACTCCATGTTGGGTGAACCAGGTGTCTCGAATCCCATTTAGCGGGGCACCTCTTCGATAGATATGGTTGAGACCAATGGTGGTATCTCTTACAAGGGCTTCTTCCCATGGTCCTTCGGTGTGGCCACCGTAGGTGGTGTCGTTGGTGAAGGATTAGACGATGAAGATGGGCCCGGTTGGTGATTTGATGGACTTAACAATGGTGATGTATGTGTAATCAACCCTATTTAGATGGGTTCAACTAAAAGTCCAAATGTGTTGATGGGAGGGTCAATTGGGGCATCAGTTGCACCGCATTGCAATACTTAAAGGGCTCTAAGTCTGTGAGGACTACATGCACTTGCCCTTCTTATGTGTACTTTAGGAATTGATGGGCTATCGAAGGGACACACTTCATGTCCCTGATCCAAGGTCGGCCTAGCAAGATGTTGTAGGCCATCTCACCTTCCAGGATGTGGCACAACATAGGAATAGTCTTTTGTCCCACTTGGATGGGCAGGACAATTGTGCCAACCATTGAGCATATTGCATCATTGAATGCTCGGAGAGTATAGGTGGAGGCCACAATGTGAGATGCTGGCAACTTGAGGTGTTCAATGCCGTTGTTGTGATTATATTGTTGGACAAGCTAGTGTCCACCAACACCCTCTTAAATGGAATCCTGTTGACCTGTGCAATGACATGCAGGGGTGGATCCACCATATCACTAGTCACCAATTTTAGTTCATCTTCTCTAAAGGTGATGACTAGTTCTATACATCATTTTACATGTCCCACAAAGTTGTTGAAAGATTTTGCTTCATGGGGTTGTAGCTTGATGGCTTTGAGTATCTCCATTAGAGCCTCCTGATGGGGCGGTGATTGTTGGATGAGCTCATAGATGGAGAGCCTAGCCGACGTGGTCCTTAAAATTTGGGTAAGTTTAGTCTGAATCATAGCCACTGGTCTAGGTGTAGGAGGTTGCGTAGGGTGTTGTTGAGGTTGTGACGTTGATGGAACTTCTCCCATAGCTGCAGCAGGGGCAGCTATGCTTGGGTACCTCTTATTTTGTGTAACTATGCTTATCATCCCTAAATACCCCTACATGGGGTAGTTTTGTGTCACCTCATTGACTTGTAGAGTATTTGCTTGCACATCATGGGCAGGAAGGGGGTCTTTGAAGACCTCCATCTGTTGGTTGCTTGGTGCTACAGGATTATCCACTGCTAGCATTTTTTGTCTATTAGGTCCTGCACTAATATTTTGAACTTCCAACATGTGTAAAGGTCGTGTCCTTTCTACCAAAGAAATCTACAATATAGGTCTTCCCTTTAGCCCTTGGGTTTTGGCACATTAGGGTCTATGGGTCGACTTTCTGGCAGATTTATCAAGTTTGCTATGGACAAGCAATCAAACAAGGAGTCTCTAGACTCTGTGAAGGGTGTGAATTGTCGCCTAGAGTGATGCTGCTAATTTTGCTCTTGCCTATGATTTTCCTTCTCATAGTTGTCAAGAGGAACTATCCGATAATTAGCATTTGGGGGCTATGTCATATGTGTAGGCTTTGGTATGTTTATGGCAACCTGATTGACTACGGCGGGTTTCAGTTGTGCGGATCCAGTTTTTGTATTTTTAGGCCACTCTTTCTTGCATGGCTTAGCAATCTCGCCATCCTATATCTTGATCTCCTCAATGATTCTGGCTTACGTCAGGGCTTCCTCAAGAGTGGCATATTGTTGCAGCTGCAATAGCATGGAGATCATTCTTAGGCAACTTTTTGAGAACATTTGGGTCAGGTCAGACATGGGAGGGAGGTAAGGAAGCCTTGAAAGCAATGTCCTCCACCAATTTCCATAAGTCGCCATGGTCTCTTCCTTATACTACCTGAGGCTAGCTAGGTCACTTAATGATGCCTTCTTCTTGGTGTTGAAGGTGAAACGTTCGAGGAACGCGTCCACTAGCTAGTCTAGGTTGCTGATGCTATGCTTCGACAACTGGGTAAACCAATCCGAGGTAGGGCCTACAAACGTGGTTATAAATGTTCTTAGAAGCAAAGCATCGGTGTCCTAAATTCCAAAGCATTGACTCAGGAATCTTGTCACGTGCTCTTGGACATCCTCATCCCCTCTAAAAATTTCCAATTGAGGCATTTTAAAGTGTTTAGGGTATGGGGGTTCCGACACTGAAGGGTGCATAGGGTGACTATGGAGCTGGCATAAAGTGGGCTTTTGGGGCCCAAAGGTCTTGGTCTCCACAGACTCTAAGTGCTCTAGCAGCACTTTGTATGCATCAAAAGATTTGATCTCTTCCTCCTTGGTTTGTTCCCATTGTGGATTACAGGGAACTTGACGCCTTTGGAGGGATAGTCGGATAGCGTCCCTTGCCTTGGTAGGGCATTTCAGCCTGCTCTTCTTCTTGCTTGAATTCATCATAGGCCTCTTGAGGAGTTCCTAGACGTGACCTATGAACATGGGTGGGTGCCTAAGGAGGGCATCCATCATTGGTTCTGGGAGTGGTCTCCCTATTAGGTCTAGGAGGTCTTAGAGGCAATGCTTGATAAGGTCATGGAGACATGTTTCGCACCAAGGGGTTGTGCCTCTCATAAAGCTTTGTATTATGTGTGTGAGGGGTTGGAATCCTCTCATGCACAGTGTTCTGGAGTAACTCATCTTTCTGACACTGAATGCGCTCTTTGCTAAGATGGTACAGGTGCTCTAACTATTGTTGATCTTGCTCAAGCTGCATGATTTGTGCTTAGCAGGTGGTATGTTTGGCAACTTCCAAGTCAATTTGTTCTGTTGTATTAGGTTTGGGAGGCCTAGATGCCTCCCCTACATATCTATCTCGATTGTAGTGATCCGAGATCTCTATAGGTTGCTTCCCTCTATCAAGGTTAGCAGCATTCATCCGAGGCTCTAGCCTCAGTAGGTGATCCTGATAAATAGCAGGTGTAGAGATGCATTGCTCCCATGCTATGTATTCCTCTTGAGGAATATAGTGGTTTTCCTCATGCTCCATTTCATATATGTGAAAGGGACGGGCGGAGTTGGATCACCCTATTTGAAGAACCTTGCGCTCTAGATTTGGCCTATTGTTTTTGACAAAAATGAGGGGTAGAGTAGGGATGATATAATCATGTGGCCCCTCCTTATGGACATTATACTATTCTAGCACCGCACGGTGGCCACTCATAATGAGTGTCTAAGGGGGCCTTCCCATCTATGTTGAGTGCCACGTGTATGTACTCCTCTTGAAAGGGTCTATGTTGAATGGGAGTACCCCTCAAAGGGGTGCCTCTATAGTCCTATTCTGTAATGGCATGATGTGGACTATGTTGTGGGTCAAGCCACCAAGGTGATATGACCAAGTCCTTGGGGCTATACCAGAGGCAACTTGTGCCCCCTTGTACACATTTCGTAGCTTTTTCTCGTGATTGGGCTTGGCTACGGGTGTACACCATGGTGGTGGTTCTCTAAAAGATATGTAGATTTTTATATTTTTTTAATGATTTTTTTATGCTACACTAAACAAAAAAAATACCACACAATCAAAGAAATGATTATCTCATTTATAGATTAAAGGTGTGCCCTAAATCTGGTTTAGTGTGTTTTGATTTTTCCTGTGCAAAACCTTGTAACAAATTTTTTTTTGTACATGCAATATGAGGGCTCTTATGTCTCCAAAAATGGCCACCCCTTCAATATACCACTGCCAAGCAATTATATCAAAATTCTCAATATACCTGCCCTTAAATGAGGGAAACTATTGGTATGCGAGAGCATAATAGTACGCGGAATATAGGCAGTACGAAAGGGGAATCGCTCTATTTTTGACACCTACCATAGAATAATTATCCTCATGCACTGGGAATCACCCCAGCTACACTTGGTCAGCTTTCATCAGGATTTACATCTAGAAACAGTCGCGATTGGGGTTATGTATGCAAAATTCAAGCCAAGGTGGTGATGAAATCCACCATTGGTCTTGATCAAGTGTTGGGGTTTTACGACCAACTCCTTGATGTTTATATTACCACATGGTGTGTGTGGTTCATTTCACTTGCACAAAGAAATAATGCATGCAACAAACCTCTCTATGCAATCAAAGAAAGCAGAAAAATCATAGAAATAGAGACAAAAAATTACAGAGGATGTTCAAAAAACCTACCTCTTCTCTGCTCAAACTGGATGCCCCTGAGTTTCTGCTCAAAAAATGCACAAAGAGCTAATCATCCTAGGGTGGGAATAATAGCAGATATATATTCATCACAGGGTGGGATGAATGCCTATTCGTCCCTAGGTGACATGAATACCAGCTCTGTATTCGTCATAGGGTGACACGAGCAGCAGTCCAATGCCTGAAGGATTAACACCTGCAAGAAAAAAACACAAAAGTTTGATCAAAAACTTGATCCCAAAATTAGGGGACATTGTCCCACCATGATCGCCACTGAAATCATGTCTACGGAAGCACAGGTGTTCTAGGTGTGATGCAAACAAAAGCATACAAAACGCTAAGTCCTACGAATGAACAAAGAACTAAATTGCATGAGAAGGGAAAGTGAAAAAAATGAAATGAGATGTAAAGCAAAATCAAAGTGCAGAAAATTTTATTAATTTTTCTTGTGATCAGGTTACAATACGTCTCCCCCATTTTTAGGGGATCAGAATGTTAGATATAGTTTTGTTACACCAACGGATGATACGCTTCCCTTCGGGATCTTCCACGTGCCCACATTTGAAATGGGTAGGCCAAACATCATTGCTGCTCATGTGAATGCATCCATAGTTACTTTCTGCCCCTCCAGTTTCAAGATCCTATGTTCATAGAAATAGCAAATGATTAATAGCACATGCGGATGGAGGGAAACATGCAATCCCCAAGGCCTTCGGTTAATGCATGCATGAAATAATTAAAATAGTGATCAAAAATTGTCAGAATAAGAAGAAAATTTAACATAAGCATGTAAACATCATCATGAACACACTACAAAAAGAACAGTCAAGAAATCTGTTGTATATTTCTAATCGCTCCGGGGTGGGATGATTAGGACTGTCATAAAATGTTTGAAAGCAACCTCCCAAATTTCCCATCTAGAGGCATACAAAACACTTTAAAACTTGGGTTTAGGCAAAATGGGGCATTTTGAGATGACCCAGAAGATCGGATTTGGCTAATTCTTCTCTGATCTCCCTATATCTGAATGCACTCCCTGTATGTTAGTGAAAGTGTAAAACAATGAAAACATAGTAAAAACTTATCAGAATGGCATGAAATTTGAATGGCAGCATATAGGAATGACATAAAACAACATGCAAAAGAAATAGTGAAGAAATTTTTTGTAGATTTCTAATCGCTCTAGGGTGGGGCAATTAGGACTGCGATAGTGCAGGGGGCACCCGAGGGCAGGATGCCCACCGTTTGGGGCTTGGTTTTGACACCAATACACTTGGGATGGGTCCAAAACATCCTAGGGGTTGTTTTAGAAAATTGGGTATGGTATTGTGGCCAATTATTCAGGTTTTGGGTCCAGATTATGCTCCTAATGTTCACCCGATAACCTCCCTTCCAAAAGAGAGATCAAAGGATGTAGGAAGCACAATGAGGGTGAGGGTATATTTTGGTAGCACTCCATTGCTCCAAATTCTCCTTTGTTTCCATTTTTGGGTTAGAAGACTCACAATTTTATAGACCTGAAGGTCTGCTTTGAATGTGCATGCAGGGGCACCACTTGGCCATCATGCCTTGTCAGAGGAGAGAATATTTCTCCCTGATTAAGGGCTCCATGATTGCATCTATGACTGCCTATTTGAGCTTTGAAATTCTCACTCGCACTCCCATGCATTGAAGGTGGAGTTGAGTGGCAGATTTGGGTTACCATTTGTCAAGGTTTGACTTTTTTCTCGTCAAACCTGCTATTCGCCCCACCTTGGAGTGATTGTTGCTAATCATCCCGGGGTGGGGCGAATAGCATTCTAATCGCCCTAGGGTGGAATGAGTAAGGAGCAGGGTTCTTGAAAGGTGTCAAATTGACCTTTGACCTTCCAAAACTACTTTGGGAGTGGTTAGGACCATTGTTTAACCTCTAGGGGCTGCCCTAGGGGCTATGTATGCCAATTTGGTCAGTGCTTGTAGCCACATGATCATATTGGTGATGTTTTGGTGTCTACAGTAGGCAACCCCTTAAGATTAACATTAATTGTTTGATTGATAAAAAATCCAACCCAAGGAATGGTCAATTGATGAAAATTATGGCTACTTGAGTTCATGTATCATGGATTTAATTCAAAACATGGTGATATTATTCTTATCTATCTAGCACAAAGGAGTAAATTCACATAGCACAAATGCAATACTTTGGATGGTGATGATGATTTTTTTACATCACCTTATCAAAAAAATGGCTAATTTAAGTCAAGTGAATCTAATATGAAGGTGGAAAATAAATAAGGAATAAATTCATATAATATGAGTTCAAATTAAGTTACTTCACCACTCCCAAAATGGAAAATCCTATAAAATGATCCTCTGACATCCATTTCCTTATAAATTATCAAAAAGAGTTCAATGTAGGGTTTCTATCAAAGGAAAAGAAGGAGAGGATTATCCCAATATGTATATTATTTAGATCTAAAACTCTCCTAGGTTTTCATACATGGACTTTGTACCCAACATATAAAGCCTTTATTTTCTAGGCTTGTTATCTTCTACAAGTATTTGATCTCCTATAAGTCACAAAAGTTGTGAAAATTAACTACACCTAGAAAACCTTGCTAAAAGAGATGACTTTTATAGGCCATATAATTATTTATTGGTGCTAGCATGGTTAGATTACCAAAAAGTATGTTAAAGGAAAATCACCCCCAAAATTTTGAAGAGAATATAAATTTTTTTTAGCCATCAAGTTGTATTGACCATCCAATGATTTGCCTATTGATGATAGCCTTTTTATAGATATCTAAAGTGAACCTCACCATGGGTTAGATTCTAGGATCTATTTTGATAATAACTAAAATGAGTCCACCATTGGTTGAGGTTCTATCCAGATAATAGTTATAGAATCATCACAACCCTATAAGGTCAAACCCATAGATCTAATCATCTTCCATATCTAATTGGGTTCATAGTGGTTGATCACATAACTATCATATCCACAACACATTCATAAAACACTATCATTAAGATATTTGGGGATGAATTCAATAGCTATGAAAAATAAAGAATCTCTCATCAAGCAAAAACATTGTAAACTTTATAATTACAACAATGGATGGTCTAAGCAACCCCTCCAACAAATAGCTATTCTATATTTGGTCAAAGGTATATATATTTAAGCTCCTCTAAATATTTTTGTGGTAACATCATGTAATATTTCTACCAAGAGGAGTAACAATCCAAGAATAATTCAAAGACCTAATAGTTCATAAGTAATATTAAATCACTTTAATTCAAAAGGACCAAAGACCATATGATCTTGTTAATCAATGGTAGATGTTACTCTAAGAGGTTACAAAATTTACAAATTATCCCAAAAAAAATTGTGGGCTAATGGATGATAAGATATTTATAGCCCTTATTGTTTCAAAAGGAACTTTGATAAAATTGAGAAAAAGTTCCATTCAGTGTCCAATTTGAGATTTATGGTTTACATGGTTTCAAGAGGACAATTTTAATAAAGCTAGGATGACCAAAAGTGGAGAAGAAAATACATCATACAATTACAAGGGTAGAAAGCTTGATGGAAATATAAAATTTCCATGGGTTGTTTGATCACAATGATCAATGACCTACTTTGTTTGTAAAAGGTCTAACCAAGAGGAGAAGAAAAATATTGTGTACATTGTCAAACCACCCCAATTGATACTCTAAAAAGATTTGATAGAGTCATGATTATGAAAAATGGATAAATTGTGTTAGGAAAATATAAGATCTTTGTATGCTATCGTATCATCCCAATCAATAGCTAGAGCTATTTTAAGAAGTTAGAAGACTAGTGAGTGCTCCTAAAATTGATCGTTGAAATTCAAAAACCAATGACCCAGAAAATTTTAGAGATGTTTTATGTTGCATAATGAGGAAAATTTCTAGGGGGAATTTGATAAAAAAATAAATGGCCCATGCTACTTCAAAAATATGTAAGGGCAGATAGCAAGGAAAAATTTCCAAAAAGCAGTTCTTCCAAAAAACTTTGATGAAAATGTAGAAAGAAGATTTTTCAAACCATTCAATGAAAGATAAATAGCTCATAGATGTTTAGAAGAATTTCAATGGAGGATAAGGAGTAAAAATTCTGTGGATATTTAGATTGCAAATATCAATGGTCCAAATTATTTTAATAAAGTTCCAATGAAGAATAGGATAAAAAAATTGTAGATCATCTGATTGAAGATGAATGGCTTATAGTTTTTCAATATGGTTTTTATGGAAGATGGTGAGGAAAAATCCTTGTAGACCATTTGATCAAAAATCAATGTATTGTTTTGATTCAAAGAATGAATATAATAAAAAATGGAAGAAGAAGTCTTGAGACACATGGCAATTTTTTTTATCTATTATGGAGGTGGTCAACAAATATCAAGGACCCAATCAAAAGGTAGTCTAAATTGGCAAATGTCTAGGCTAGAAAGGGTAATAATGGTGGCTAATCAAAGCACACAATAAGAAACCTATGCACTTTATTATAGATGTAAAATTTTCCATAAAAGGAATTCAAGCCTATCAAGTTAACAGATACAAAGACTCTAAATCCACCTACCAATATCATTCAAGAATGTGTTAGTCTACGAAAGCTATTGATGTATTAAAAGCAAAAATGTGTGAGCCATAGTGTAAAAAATCACTGAATGCATAAAATATCCATGCTCATTATTTGGGAATCCTAAAAAGGGATGGATGAAAATAGTGGTGATAACCATAGATACAAAGGCCTAGTACCCTCTATCATTTATTATTATAGATCTAGATACCTTAAGAATATCAATGGGTGTATAGAGCCAAAATACAAAATGAACAAAGAATTTTAATTCCTACATAGTTTTGGATGGAAAGACCCCCAACCCCCAATTTTATCTATAAATAATGAATCATAAGGTACTCTAAGGCATTGAAAATTTACCTATTCATGCTTAATATCTAGCCTTGTATGTAATTTTTCTTTCATTTTCTTTTGTATATCAATTTGAATTTGAGCCTTGAGTCATTTTGTAATAGCATTCGATCCATTTTCTTTGGCATGATTATAATTATGGGGTCACTTAAGTGAAATCCTCCAAAACATGTGCATTCATGAGCTTCTTAAAAATACCCCTATTTTTTAAATTTATCACCTTCCCTTTTAATTTATTAAACCCCTAGTGGTAAACCCTTATATAATAAATAATAACCCCTTTTCAAAACTTACCATTTTACCAAAAATAATTTGAATCAATTTTTAATATCCCTTAGTAGTTTTACCATTTTATCAATGTATATCCATTGAGCATGTTTGACTCCATCGAACTATCAAGTTTTTATGAGCATAACAAAAATTAGTGGTTTGAGCTCTAAATTGAAATGAAAATATATATATTCTTGGGGTTTGAGCTCTAAATTGAAATGAAAATATATATATTCTTGGTCTTCACACATTTCATTTAACTAGTAATATACAAGAGTACGTTTTTATTAAAATAATTATGAAAAATAAAATTACATAGATATAAACTGGAATATTTTATAAAATTGTTCAAACTACTCTTATGATTGAAATTTATCAAATTTTTTTACTTCATTAATAAATACAAAAAAAGGATATCAAATACATACAAAAATATTCTAAATTTAATAACATCCATATGATAATGAGCTTTCCAACATCCAGATCCCTATATTTATGGATGGTAGTAATCTTATGTATCCAAATATTATATGAATGAATTATTAATGATGTCATTTGACATACTTTAAACCCAATAGTAATATGCAAATAGCTATCATGGAATGGAACCTTTTACTTGTTTTTTAAATCAAAACAAACTTAGAAGAGAGAAATTATATTGATTTCACGAGTGACAAAAGCATATCACTAGAACTTTATAATATGGATTTTGAAAACATGGGTGATATAGAGCTAATAGAAATACAAGAGAGCCAACAAAGATAACTTGATTCTAATAATTACTGAAAGGAATATGCATATCTAGATGGTTTGAAGGAAACACTTGGATATATAAGCATCAACCAAGTAAATTTGTGCATTATGTGAATTTTGTTAACTCTGATCCAATGCAATATTTGACATCACCAACACCTTTCTACATATTTGCAAACCTAATAGTTTCAAAGTTCAATATGTAACCTATACATTAGCCAATTTCCACACATCAAAAATTTGAAGACTTTCGTTGTATAGAAGTTTTACCTCCAAGGATCCATTTTAGATCAAAGTGAAGTCAATTACCAACATAGCACAAGTGATTTTAATGTTATAACAACATGAACAAAGGTTTAATTTTTAAATTAATAAGGATTTGTTGTTACTCATCAAGATCTTGATCAAATTTTAACTTGAAATTTTGAGCTAAAATATTTCAAGGTGCAAAATTCAAGTTTACTGTAAACATGAAGGAATTGTATGTTTGGATTAAATAGTTTTAGATAATTAAGTTCAAAAAAATAATGCATGTGATCAAAATATATAAAAAAACTCCACTTTACTTTGAACACTACAATTATTTATAGAACCTAGGTTTCTACTCCAAGCAAAAATCTATAAATTTTGAAGCTTAGGAATACCTATGATATTTTGTGTTTACATCTCACTAGTCTTTTAGTCTATTTCTATCTTATGGTACACCTAAAGTTTTTGCCACATATCTATGTTGTCATTTCAATCTATTATTGCAAAAATATTTTTAGGTGAAAATAAACTTGTCTTAGGCCTCTAGCAAGGATAATTTACATCTTATTTTATTGCCAAGGATTAGACATGCAAAATATTGCATTGCCAAAGAGCATCCAAATGCTTTCAAGGCTAATACAAAAAAAACACGAGCATGGAAATGTTAGGTTTATAGAAAATATTGATGTTTTAAGGTATATATGTGTTTGAGGCTTTCTGTTATATATTAAAGGAATATATGATAGGATCTTGTGTGTTAATTATTCTCCTAAAGTGTTTCCAAGAACACTTTAAATTTTGGAAACTATTTTTCCATGCTCAAAATCCATTTCTAAGTTTCCAAAAATTTGTAGCAACTCCTAGAGTGGTACCACATGCTTATGGAAACATTTGTGGCATGTGCCAAGGTGTTTCTAGTAGTTTCTAGCTATCATATTTAGAAACACATGGAAGTTCACCACACACAAAATCAACTTTCCAAAGAAGTTAGTCAAACATTGTACTCTTGAGAGACTCAAAAGGTATTTAATATTATTTCCAAGGGATTCAAAAAATTTATGATATTTTTTATGTCATTTCATAATGATACCATGTATCTTATTGTTTTTTTAATAAGGGTAACTCAAAGTTATTACAATTTCTAAATCTAGCAATGCCCACCTCCAATACTCATTGAAGTTCAAAAGAAATAAAATGCTTATAGAAAAGCATGGAAAGAGAAAAAAGTTGTAGACTATAATGCAAACAAGTCTTTGCATAGGGAAAGAATAAAAAACTATAAATTGTAATGCAACCAGTCCTTTGGATATAAGTTTTAAAAGCAATTTTATTCCATACTAGAAATTAAGTCTTGGATTGCTTTCTTAGAGTACCTAGGAATAGATATTTAGGGATATGTTATTATATTGTATAATATTTGGCATGGACCACACATAACCTAAGGTTGATTGTATTATAATATTATATTAGTAGTTGGCTTTCCAAAGTAGAATTAGAATATGGGTTTATAAATAAGAGATATTTGTCATTGTAATCATCATGAATATCAATCATATGTAATCATCTTTACCCATAAAGTGGCTTATGGTACTTTTCCCATTCTAAGTTGCACTCTCATCTTGAGGGATATTATGAAGTTATTCCTTCCTTAAGGAGTATTATTGGTGTTACCCTACCTTAAGGGTATTATTTATCTCTATCTCATTTTGTGTATTGTTATTGTGGATAATTTTTTTATTAATGGTGAAAAAGCATGGTTTTGAAAGGTCCTAGAACCTTTTACATTAGAGAAAGTAGAGAAAGAGAAGTTCAATTAATCACAGGACAACATTCAAGGCCAAAATAATAGAAATTAAATATAAGAGCCACCCAAGAGCATAGACTAGCCCACCACCTAGTAGGGCATAAAGGAGAATTTTTTATTTAGCTTTCTTTTAGAGGCACCAATGATCTTGCTCTATTTTTGCATATGAATGGAAGAGCAGTAAATACATCAAGATGCAAATAAAAAAATCCCAATCCTAGATATCAAGGGCAAGGGAAAACACCAATATATTCCCTAAGAATAGAAACCACCAGGGAGTTTAATGACCATCCCCCTAAGAAAGATCCCTGAGAGAGAGGATCACTACAACATAAATGATTTATGTAGATAATTATTGTGTATAATTATTTGTGGATGAATGATTTGATATTTCTACATATTGCTAAATAATTTATGTTTATGAGAATAAATTTTCATAACAAGTGGTATCATAGAAATGATTCTATAAAAATGAGGATTTTTTTTATGGAATTTCAAAATTAGGGCAGATTTTTTTTGGAAAAATATCTCATATTTTAGGAGCCATATCTCTACAAAAGTTTGTCTGATTCAGATGATTCTTGGACCATTTTATGCAAAATTTAAAGAGATTTAAAATGAGTGGTCATATGAAGGAATTTGATTAGTATTGATGGAGATATGACCCTATGAAGTCAGTCATCTAGAACAAGGATAGTGATGAATTTTCAAATTGTAATTTTGTTTGGAAGACATAATTTGTTAAATGGGGCAAGCAAATCAGTTGCAATGTATTTTTTTTGAAGAAAAAATTATAGGTGTAATAATTTTTGTGGAATTTTAGCTTCAAATTAGTAAGGAGATATATATTTTTATAAAACCCTAGTTTACATTGGGGCATGATATATATTTTTATGAAACCCTAGTTTGCATTATATTGGGGTGTGAAATTATGGAGCTACAAATTTTTTTTGGATAAGATGATATTGATGTTAGGGATTGGTGGAAAAAAATTAAATCCTTGTATCATCATTATTTTTGTTGGAAATTTATGCTTCTTTATTATCCTACAAGAGAATCTCTTTCATGGTTTTATAGTTTTCATAGCACCCATAATTATGAACTAACTTGGAAAACAATAAAGCAAGCATTCTTGAGTCAATGGAATCATATAAAAATATAGCTAGTTTGAAGGTCACCATCAAGGGATATTAAAAAAAAAGAAACAAAAAAAAAGAGCTAGCAAATTTTAAATAAGTGGTAGAAGATAAAAAAGATGTCAATATGCAATTAGAGGAAACCATACCTTTGGTATCAGATACGTTAAAAAGAGGACAAAGGAATTTGTATGAATCTAAAAATTCTATTTTGCAGGTTCATCGATGCATTTAGAACTAAAAGGTTATTATTTCCATAACCCTAGTAACAAATATAATTTTATTAATATTGCTTTGGCTAAGAGGTTACAAGTTTAAACAATAACAATTAAGGGCATACTATTTGAGGGTGAGGATGTTCAAATTTTTAAAGATTTGAATATCACTATGGATAAATATGTTTTACATTTAGATTTTCATGTTATTGATATGGATTATTTGGATATTATTTTGGGTTATCCTTGGTTGGATTCTTTGGGTACTATCAACATGAATGTTCAAAAGAAGTTTCTGAAGTTATGGTACAGGAAAAAATATAACATTGCAAGATATTTCTTAGCTTAAGGAGCAAGGATCCAAGAAATACCAAGAAGAGGTTGTAGAAAAATAAATAGAAGAACCTAGAATAGAATCCAAGAATGCAGTAGCAGCAAACGAGTCCATGGAAGAAGCAGTAGCAATAAAGCCCATGGAAATTGTAACAACCCTAAAGTCTACCCCATTATTTTTAAAGTCACAAAGCATGTTCATATAATCTGGATAAATTCCTTAGAGGCTTATTCTTTCACTTCTAATTTTTAGATGCAACAACATCCCTCGCATGGATAGGAGTGGTCATTATCCCATGTTAACTTTAGGGTTTACCTTTAGTCACTGTCCATACAGCTCAAAAGGACATCTTTGTATGGTCACAACAATTTTCTTTACTTTCTTTTGGAAGGACTTTTTTACCACAGTACAAGGGTTAACCCTATCTCATTCGATCGAGAAAAGGGATTACAATTTCCATACTAGTTTCCATAATTCCTTAACTAGTATCCTTTTTAGGTGAAATATTCTTGAAGTCATACACACTTATTCTAGTGTATAAATATTGTGCACCATTAAGCTAGTGTCTAGAATTCCTTAACTAGTTTAAATAAGGTGTCTTATTTTTTCATGAGTACCTCTCTTTTGGAGATTTAATTACAAGTATTTAGTTACAATAGAATTCTAATCTCACTACCTTTCAGAGCACACTTTAGTTTTGCTACTAAAGTGCCTATTATAACCCTAGGATGTTGTCAAATTGCATCTCCCTTAGTTCTAGTCCTAACCTTAGAGTCTATCTAGGATGGAATTTATATAATAAAACCCTTACAAAAATACATCCACCTACACCAAAGTAGTCAAGGTAATAATATCTTTCATATGCCATTAATTTAAGTATAAGAAACCTAACTAAAACTACCATGCTCTTCTACAAAAAGTAAATAGGTATTCAACATCCATATAATTTTACTTTTCATTAAAGCATAAATGTAACAACATTGTTCTTTGTATCATATATTAACCATTATTATCTATTTAATTGTATAAAATTTAAAAATGTACTCAATATTCATCAAGACATCATCTATTAAGTGGTTGTCATCATTGCAGAATAACCCCATCATATTTCTTCTACATTCATATCATTTAAGCAATATAAATAAATAACAGTTTGTGTAACAAGTTCTACAAAATACAAATAGACACAACATATATCTTGGGAACCCTCATGGGGTATAAACCCAACCTCAAAAGTGTCCATTCTTATATATTTATTACGAGTTCATTTGCAAACTTACAAAAAGGATTTCAATATTTGTTTTGTCAATACCTCAATCAATTGCATAAGAACCTTCTATATTCTCAAGTCTTTCTAATACATATGGTTTATCTTTTTATTATAGAGTGAGGGGATCCCATAATCTCCTCACAATAACTTATTTCTTTCTCTAATATTACTCAAGAGTCCATATGATGGTTAATATCTTATAATAGACCAAGCGAGGAACCCCCATAAGTCCCCCTTTATTTTCATTGGGCCCCAAGCCCAATATCTTACTAAGGTAGTTGTTTCCATTTCTCAAAAGTTTAACTAATACAACATACATGGATAATTATAATTTACATCATTAATTGAGGTTCCATACAATAAATCAAATACAAATTTCCATAAAACATATAATAAAGGTAGATCCTTGTCGAGTTTACAAAATACTAATCAATTACACAATAACCAAGATATAGCAATGCTTAAAATAAAAACATATTTTATTTCAACTAAGCCTTTCAATTTCATTATAAATAAAACTTATTCTATTTCATCATAATTTCCAAAAATATCCCTACTTTCTTTCAAAGGCTTACTCACAACATAAATCATAATACAAAACTTCTTCTATTAATAAATTAGACATCCTTAGGCTAACACATTAAGATAAATAATAAGAACCACAACATTTATTCTTTATTTAATATTAAAAGATATTATCCTTCACGAATACCTTATAAGTGTTAAAGACCCAACATTCTGGATATTCCAATTTTGAATACTCCTTTATTTTTCTTAAGTGGTTGTCTTTTTAATTTTTCTTAATTATATCTAACCTGAAGGCATTAGTTTCTAAGTTATGGGGTGAAACATCTCTTATTCATTTTAATACACACTAGGTTTTCTTCACTCCCAACGTTTGACTCACATGGTAATTAAATCAAAAGGGTCCTCTGCTTCATAGAGGTCAAACAACATGCCATCTATTAAACACCTACAAACTTAAGCCCTACACTCATATCAACATACCATTTTGCCCGGGGTGAAGCACAGACAGTGTCCTTGTAAAGGGTCCATGACTACCATCATCGATAGTTATCAGTATTACATAGGCAAGAAGGTTTTAGGGTGCTTTGAGATCTATTTCACTTTAAATGTGTGATATCTAAACCTTAGCAAACTTCTTCCTATGGTCTAATTTATGTGTATGGAACGAAGGTGCCACGTGGATGTTCCATGAAGGTGGCTAACCAGTGCCACTTGGTGACTACGGATCTCAAATTGATTATGCACCAAACCTAAGGTTTCAACCTCCAAAGTTTTCCTACGTCTTCGACAGGTGAAATCTACTCACCCCAGTCAGTAGTGTACACAACATACACAGTAAAACTAAGTAAATTTGTGCATTCTAATCTAACCCGACGACTTCTAAGGCATGGTCCAAATGATAATATAAAAATTTGAATGGACTCATGCAATGATTAATTCCACTGCAACCTGTAAATATATCTTAATTATATGGCTATATAGACATACGTAAACTAGATTGAGGATAACAATATCTTCTGTAGAGTTTTGGGTTTGCATGTCTTTCTCTTCCATTCTCACCAATGGAGACTTATTAAGGACTGGTAATAAAGATACATCCCATCTATGTTATGGTGAATTTCAAGCTTCAAAGTAATCCATATTTTGAGTGCTATACTATCAAATTCTAGCGCTCTCCTTAGCAACCGTATTGGGTTTCTTCTATTTCTATATTTGTCATATCAAGAGGAGTGCCTCAACATTCTACTTAATTCCAATAATATATATATATATATATATATATATATATATATATATATATTTTAAACATATATATATATGTTTAAAATAGAAGAGTCATAGATTTCCTTTCAATACAGAGACCTAAATTATCTTTTATCAAAGACTCTTATAGAATAAAGATGTACCTTAATTTTCTAGAGGGGATTTTTTATGGAGAACCATAAAGTTCTCACAAGCATGGTTATGCACAGTGGTGAATATTCATAAATAGGGCGAATATTAGGATTTTCACAATTTTAATTTGGTGAAAATGGGGACCCTAAATGTCAACCCATTCGCCCGAAATTTCTAGGACCGATTATTTTTTAGGGTCCATTTGTCTCTTATAATTCTTATTAGTCCCTATTTCATAGAGCTTTCCTACCTAATTTTTGCCTTCAAATTATAAAAAAAATTATTTATCCCACCAAATTCACCTCTTATACCCCCATTATATATAGCTAACATGAGAGCGGTACTCATACATTTAAAACATTAATTTTCCTCGATAGTGAGTGATACACAATAGGCGAGATATAAAAAAGCAATAAGCGATAGAGAGCTGAATAAAGAGAGGGTGTGAAAGACAAAGGATGACGTACATAGTGTGATAGACATAAAATAAAATACACAGTGTGAAAGACACAATGCGGTAGACAAAGTTCAAAAGATACAGTGTGACAAACAACAAGCGATTGATAGAGGGTAGGTGATACAGGATGAAAGACATAGGGTGAATAGTATAATAGTCACAACATGAAAGACACAAGGTGACTGACATAGGGTGACTGATGTTGGGTGACTAATATTGGGTGACTAACACTAGGCAACAAACAAAGGGTGACTAACACTAGATGACTGGCACTGGACGACAATTATTGAGTGACTGATACTAGGCAAAAATCACTAGGCAATTGACACTAGGTGATCGACAATGGGAAACTAACACTGGGTGATTAACATTGGGTGACTGACACTAGGTGACTGATACTAGGTGACTAACACTAGGTGATCGATATTGGGTAAATGACACCAAGTAACTGATATAGGGCGACTAACACTGGGTGACTTGTACTGGATAACCGACATTGGGTGACTAAGACTAAGAGATTAACACTGGATGATTGGCACTGGGTGATATATTGGGTAACTATCATTAGGAAATTGACTCTAGGTGACTGACAAACTACAACTGACATGGGATGAGTGACATAGGGTGATTGGCATAGGACAATAGGCACACAATGAGTACAATTTTCTAGTATTTCTCTTTTACCTTTATTTTTTTTTAAAACATCTTATTTATTGACACTCAATAAGGCAGGTTTTTATTATTTTGGCACCAATCTCAAGCCTAGTTTCTATCTTCTATTTATATTTGCTATAAATGTCTAGTCTTTCTAAAAAAATACAAAAAATACATCATGACAGACATAGGGCCATAACCATTTACTAGTAATTCTCTTTTACCTTTATTTTTTCTTTTTTAAACATATTATTATTTGACACTAAAAAAAGATGTTTTCCTATTATTTTGGAACAATATCAAGCCTTGTTTCTTTCTTCTATTTAAATTTGCTATAGATATCTAGTATTTATGACACAAGAGACTGACATACAGTGATATCCATTTACCAGTAATTCTCTTTTACCATTAATCTTTCCTTTTTAAACATCTTGTTCATGGATACTCAATAAGGAGGTTTTCCTATTATTTGGGCAACAATCTCAATCTTGTTTTCTTTCTTCCATTCAGAATTGCTATAGATGTCCAAAATTATTGCCAGACATCCTATTGACTTGAACAATAGTTCTCTTTTACTAGTAATTTTCATTTTTTAAACATGATGTTCATGTTCATCTTTCGTTTATACAGGTAAAATATCACCTGTTGGCAATGGAAAGAAGGGAGGCCAATATTCTGATAAAAAGAGTATCCTCAAATACTTTCATAATATTTTGAAATCTAGTCAACCATCAACATTTGTACAAATTCAAGGTACAAACACCTTTTAGTTACTAACCAGTTAATTTTTGTATATTGTTAATTTTATATATAATGTCTTTCTTCATTAAAAAATGTTGTATTTTTTGTTGATGGCTTTGTCCAGTTTTTATCTGTATTTTGTTAATAGAATGTATGTTTTTAAATAAAAAATGATATGGAAAATTTTCTTTGCAAAAAGAACTATTGACCCTGGTATACCTCCACTTCCACATATCCTAGATAATGAAATGTCCACGAGATGATTTTTTCTTAATGAAATGCAAAAACAACATGAAGAATTTCATGAAACTAACATACCAAATACAAAAGAAAATAATAGTTCTCATACAATCCCTACTTTCGAAGAATCTTCTTCTAAGAAATCTAAACGTGCCAGGTTATCTAGGTGGACAATTAACAGAACATTTCGACCTGATTGGGTATCAAAATTTTCATTTATTGATCCAATGCAACCAAAGAATAGTAGTGAAGAAATAAAATAATTGAGATGTGTAATTTGTAGTTGAAAACACAGAAGGGATCATAGATTGCAAGTTAAAAAATATACAGTAGAAAAACATTGTGGAAAAGTTTATATAAAAACAAAAGATAATGATGGAACAAAACAAAAAAATTTAGGTGGAAGGATGCATCAGAATGTACACATATTAGATATGCACAATAATATGATAAAGAAATGAAACAACAACAAACTTTGGTTGAGAAATGTGGAACAATTCAAGCCCAATTTTGAAAAATGAATAAGATCACTTTAGCTTCAAAAAGTTTGTAGTTTGTTGTTGTATACACTATTCTTAAAAATGGTAGACCTATGTTTGATTTCATTGATTATAAACATCTATTTCAACTAGCTGATGTGCAGAACCTTCCTAGTGTCCATTGGTCAAATCAAAGTGGTTGAGAAATCGTAAAATGTCTCTCTTTGGTTGAGCAGGATGACCTCAAAGAGAAAGTAAAAAATGCCAAATTCATTTCATTTTCAATTGATGAGGTGATTGTCATTGACAACACATCTTGGATTTGCATGCATGTTTACACATTAGAAAATCATTTAAAGCAACCTCATTTACTTGGAGTATATAAGATGGTGGAAAATTGCAATACATAAAACCTTTACAATATTGTTGTAATCAGTTTAAAGGAAATAACAAGAATGAATGATATGGAAATAGCCACTAAGTTAATATGCATCGGAGTTGATGGTGCTGCTACAATGCAAGGACACAAGAATGGTCTTTGTGTTCGACTACAAACATCAATTACCCCATATTTGATCCCTATTCATTGCATGGCTCATAGAATGAATCTTGCATACAAAATTGTGAGCACATTTGTAAATGTAGCAAAAGTGGAAGAACTTATCCGTGAAATTCATTCTTATTTTTCGTGCAGTCCAAAATGATTTTTAGAGTTTCAATAGTTTGCACTAGGAGTTATTGAAGGTAAAAAATTGTTAAAATATGTAGATACTAGGTGGATTTCATTGTATCAACCGACATATAGAGTTTTCAAATAATATCAATCCTTGGTAGGGTTTATGTATGCAAATCGTAGGGTAGTTGATAAGGCTAAAGATTTGTTATTTTGAATGATTGATTTTGAAACACTTCTCACATTGTGTGGTATTCTTCCAATGTTGGAATAAATGAATACTTTGATTAAACTTGCACAACAAAGATCAATTTATATTGTGGATTTCATTAGGGTGAGAAAACAAATTTGTATGCATATTGATATGATGTACACGTCTGTTGAAATTTTTATGGATCCCATGTTTGAGAGTTGGAGAACATTAACAAACATAAATGATCCTCAAAAATTTTGAAGTTCAACATAAATGATCATCTATGTATTAATATCCACGGAAAGGTAATACCTTTATATTGTTTTTATCAGAAAATGGATATAGCTACAAATAAAGTGGATCAAATTCCCATAACACACAACATATTTGATGTGGTTGTACACGATACAAAAATTAAACTAAAAAAATATAGAAAAAACCTTGACAAAAGAAATAAGAGACCATTTTCAAAGAGATGAATTGCTTGAGGCTATGGGTGTGGTTAACCCAATGTTCTGGGATCCTTGTAATGAATACCAAACTATAAATGGTTTGTTTTTCAAATACATGGGCACTCTTGCTAACCATTTCACTAAACGTGTGGAAGTCAATGGTATTGAAATCAATGGTATTCTCAACAAAGATATTTTGAGAAAATAATCAAGCTATTTTGGAATAAAAATGGTTGCTCAAGTTTCACAATTGACTAACCGTCATGAAACAGGTTCTATTTCACGTTTGTGGAAAATATTGCATCCCAGTAGTGTCTTACAACTTATGATGAGTGAATATTTTCTTTTATATGAATTATGTCAAACGATGATTTTGGGATCAGTGGAAGATGAAAGGGTGTTTAGTGCATTATTGTTTGTAAAATCTAAAGTTCAAAATAGGTTGGATAAAAATTTGGAAAATTGTTTGAGAGTATATGTGTCGACCTATGAGGTGGAGCAGTATCCTTATGATAGAGCTTTGGCATATTGGAAATCTCTGGTAGATAGAAGATGTGTAACGAATACTCAGGATGATGAGGATAATGGTAATATTGATCAGATTGTAGCGATAAAAATGTTGGGTATGACTACAGAAGAATTTCAACAATTGAAAGAGTGTTTGTTTTAGCTACCAACATTATAATTTGAATAAATTTTGCATCATTTTTTGTTTTACTTAGACATGTATTTCACATAAAAGTGTTTGTTTCAGTTTTTAGCACTATAAATTTATTATTTCATGGATGTGTTATTGGATATTTTGTGTATCTATGCCTTGTTACTTGATTATGTATATTTTGATGAAATTGTATGTTTATAATTTAAGCCTTGTTATTGGATTATCAATCAATGATATTTAAATTATTTATTAGATTTGTATTTTATAAACCATTTTGGGAAGAGAGGTTTTTGTGTTGCAATTCAGTTACTTAGTGATTTTAAAAGTTTTTATAAAACATAAAATAAATCTTTGCCAATGTCCATATTTCCAAGCAATTCATTCATAATTCACAATTATTTATTGCATACACATAACTAATCAAAACTTCAAAATTTATAAAACAGAATTTCAAATTAAATAATACACAATTTCTGTAAATGGTCTCTTATATTGATTTGAAAGTATTATTTTACAATTTTTAAAATTTTTGACTATTATACATTGTACAACAATAGCTACTATGAATTAGTTACCTTTCTCATGGGTGGATTTCTCTAGAATGGCTGAAGCATGAGTTGAATCTTCCAAAGAATGAGTTTGTGTTGAAGATCCCTCATCAATATCCTTCGCTTCCAGTGCACCATCTCTTACCATACCATGAGTTGTACTGGTCAAACCCACTAGAAATGATCCTTCTTCTTTTGCAAGGTCTTCTTTGAAAGGAGCATTAAGTTCATTTTTCATTTTCTTTTAGCAAAACATCCGGGTCCAGGCCGTTATCTCTGATCACCTTATTCAGCCAATTGTTTTCTCTGATGGTGAATTGTAATATTTTTTCACTTCAATAGCATTAAGTACACTAGTTCTTGTAGTCTTAATTAATGTTTTCATACCACTGACTTGCATTTTTAAGTATTGTAAATTAGACTGCAAAAGAGAAGAGAAGAATGTTAATATAAATCAACAAAATATATGTAAGAAAAAAATGATTGCAGTTATAAAACTTACATCAGCGGTAACTCTTGTAGTTTTTGCAACTGCTACTTTTTTCTTATCTACTGACCACAAGTTGAAATATGCCTGGTCTTAGGCATTCAATTTTTCCAAATTTTTAAGGATAATTTTCAAAACTTCATCATTGTAAGGGGAGTTGGTGGTCATGTTGCTGGATTCAACCTTATGTAACAAAGCATCAAGATTTTGGGGTTCATTCTCCACCAGTGAAAATATCTCCTTTATTTTTGGAAAATTCTTGTATCGGGTATTTATTTTATTTTTTAAAATCTTCGCCTTATATTTTCAATTTTTCAAGCCTTCAATATCTATAAGCATATTGTTCTTAACTGTAGCTTCACATTTTTGAGCCAATAAAATATTTTCTAGAAAAGTAACTTTTTCATCATCAATTGGAGGATTTTGGGTAGCGGTGTGTGATGGGAGGGGGATGAGGTAGGTGTGATGGTATCTTCTCCAACAACCTCTTCTACATCATTATGCAGATCCTGGAGCAGATCGCTTACCTTGAAAGGCAAAGATTCAGGATTGGTATCCTAATAGAGAAAATCATCATCAAGATTACCAGAGGGTATTTGAGAAGCGCTCTGGACATCCCCAAGCCCAAGGGAAAATTTTGGGAAGTCAGAAATGTTAGACATAATGTGTGTATGTGATTGAGTAATGGTTCATCCTAGAGGTGATGTCGTAAGGAATTGTTTTCCACGCATCCAAATTTGGCCTCTCATCATTGGTGCTACTTGGTGTGATTGTGCTTGTCATGGATCCATTTGTGGTGGTTGAGGTGGTGGAAGCATCTTTCTTTTTGGTCTTTGGAATACAACCACCTCCCCTACAAAATTTTACATTAAAATATCAATTAAAACTATTGTAAAAGTAAAAAATAATGCCAAAAGAATAGATTTAATTTAAGCACACTTACCAGAGGAGGATGTGTCCTGCATAGCAAACTCTTGCCTCCATTGTTGATGGATCCACTTGTTGTTGCTCTAAAAACATATAAAAAAGTTCCTTAAAGTAATTATAATTTTAAATCAATAAAATACATAATTTTAAATAGTAGTTTTGAATAGTAAGGTTACCTTTTGAGCCAGAGCTTATTTCTTGAACGTCAACTTCAACATGTCTAGAAATAGAAGCAGTCAAAGGTGTACGCTAAGGAGGTGACGAAGACCTCAAATGTTTCATACTTCTAGTGGCAGTCAATGGTGTGGATTCCAACTGCATATCAAAATCTCCAATGGCTTCCGACATAACACCCCTTATGGTGGTATCCCTTTTACTAGCAGATCTAGCTACTTTTTTTGCATTCAAGCAAAAATTAAAAAATTAATGGAAAGAAAAAATATAGTTTTTTTGAAAATATAATTTTACCTGTATATCTTGTTCTGGCATACCAAGAGCCAGCAAGCTCGGGTGCAATATAGTTGGAGGTGGGGTATCCTGAACATTGTAGTATGCTTCATAAAAGAAAGACAAGGAAATTGTTGGTTGTTACTACACATGGTGTTTGTTGTTTTCTAGTGCATAGAAGATCATGTTTGATGCGGTTTGAAATGTGGGTGCACCAGTCAAATCTGATGCCAAAAAGACATCGCACCAAACATGCCAATACCCAAAATGACATGTTTGTAGGTCATCCATGCAAAACAAGTCTTGTTTGGAAAATATTCTATGCTAGCGTGAAAAAATTGTCTACAATGTTGGAAATGTTTAAGCCCCTTTTGGACTTAGTAGAGTGAACTAAAAAAAAGGACAACATTATCATAAAAAAGAAATTAGAATACCTGAAAAATATAGAATAATAAAAATTATATTTAAAAATACCTTTCAAATGATCCGATTTGACACTGTATTTGCTCTCCAGAAGTTGTTTGTCATCGTTGCTCAAAATGTATTGATTGGTCACTATTTGACCATCGGTATATGGGAGCCCTGTAAGACAGTGCAGATCTGAAGGTTTCACAGTAAACCATATATTCTTATTTTTGATGGTCATGTGAACAGAGGACCCGTCATCATCGTAGGAGTTCACAATCCTTTGCAAAATGGTGTTGTTGTTGTACTATGCCATTTTTAAGGCTCCTACAAGTCCATACTTCTCAATCCACTATGAATCTATTCTAGTTGCACTAAAAATATTTCAAATGTTAGAGTAGAAGTTGTTTTTGAATGTAACTTTAGCCACAAGAGGAGAGTAAGAGCTAGCAATTTTTATAGTGATCTGATGTGAGGCAAGGGCTACAGGACATGGTAGAAGATTCAAGATGCAAAACATGGGCTACGGTGAAAAAAGGAGGAAAACTTTATAGTGGAAAAAGGAGGAAAAATATATGCTGGTAAAAAATGGTAAAAAAATGAGTCTGCATGCCTATTTATAGAAGTTTGCATACCATAAGCCAGTGGATGCAAGAAATGTGGTATATGAAAGGACATGTGATAACATCTTATTAATGATCAATAAAAATTTTGTTCGTCACCAGCAAAGGTCACCATCTATATATTGCTAGTAGGGGATTCCATCTATTTATCGTTAGTAGAGGTCACAATCTATTTATCACTGGTAGATGTTATCATGTGTCTATCACCAACATATGTCACCCTCTATTTATCACCAATAAATATTGCCAACTGAGGTTGCCCTCTATATTTTGTCAGTAAATGTTACGCTTTATCTATTTCCAACATAGGTTACCCTCTATCTATCCTTAGCAAAGGCTACCCTTTATTTATCCTTAGTAGAGGTTACCATTTGTCTATCACCAGTAGTGGCTACCCTCTGTCTATCACTAGTAGCAGTCACCCTCTGTCTATTGCTAGCAACAATTACCCTCTACCTATCGCCATCAGTGATCACCCTCTACCTATTGCTCATAGAAATCACCCTCTGCTTGTTGCTTGTAATGATCATCCTTTGTCTATAACTCACAGTGATCACCCTCTATTTTTTGCCCTATAAACTCTTTATCATTCATTTTCCCAGTCATCAGTTTAATTTTTTGCATGTTGTCAAATTCATCAAAAATTTATAATTTTAGGAAAATATGGAAAATTTTACCACATATTTTATATAATTTTAAACAATATTTTCCTAGATATTGAATTTTATTCACCCTATTTTTATAAATACATTTTGGGTACTATCCCTTATGCATAACCCTGCTCACTGGTAAAAGGCCTCTTGTTTCTCTATCTTTCTTCTCAAGTGAAATACCAAGTATTCTCGTTGTTCCACAGGCTCTTCGTTCCAATCTCCAATTGTGTCCCAACAACAGAAATCACAATCCCCTTTATTTTTCCTTCTCAAGGGTGTAAGGATAATTAATTTGATATAACGAACTCATAACTTTCTGCTATTGTATTTTTTTAATATTGGGTTTGTTATTTTTTTTCCATTGCAAGAAAAAACTATATCTTAATTTATTTTTCCTAAAGTTAAGCATTTAATAATTTTCTTTCTTCATTTTTATTTTAAAGAAGCAATATTAAACCTTATTTCCTTAGTTTATTTTTCTTTATTTAAACATTATAATTTTTCCAAATTAATTTCTATCGGCTTGCATAAGTAGAAAAGATACATCAAATAGCAAGGGTTAGCCAAATATAGAAATAGATAATCATATAATAGATTAATTTGACTATATATACCTTTAGCTCTCCAGTTACATGTGGAGGTATCTTTTTCCACAAAATGAATAGGTCTATTAGTTCCATATCATTTATCATTATAATCTCATAAGATCACATAAAATATCATTAAATATCACATAAACATTCTTAAGTCTTTATTTAAAAATAATTTTCTAGGGGAGGGTCACGACATACTACCCCCTTGGACTAAACACAGTCCTCTGTGTTTCAAAAGTGTCCTACAATAAGACCAAAATTTACATTTGTTCATTTAAATAAGTATGGAAATTTTTTTTTGCATATTTTCTACTTTCTCCCAAGTAGCATTCTTTTTAGAGTACCAATCCCATTGGATTTTACATTGTTCTACAGTTTGGTTCCTCATCTGTTTGGAACGGAACTCCAAAATTTTTATTGGTTGAACTTCAATCATTGTGGGTCATTTATTTGCAATTTAGACAAATTTCATACATGATCATGATCAGCTACATACTTTCTAAGTAGGGACACAGAAAGTATCATGAATCTTGGATAGATTGGATGGCAAGGACAAATGATAGGTGACTGGACTTATCTTCTAAGTGATATCAAAGGATCCAACATGTCTAGGATCTAATTTGGTGGATTTTATGGCACTCTTCATGGGATTTACTCTAGTAAATACTCTATCCCTTGTAGAAAATTCTCTATGGGTGCACTTTCTATCGACATAGCTCTTTTGATGATCAGAGGCTTCTTTGAGCCTCAATCTAATTAGTGTTAGTTGTTCTTCCATATCTGGTACCACATCTGATCCGATGGTAATGCAATATTTTGGATTATCCTATGAGAGGGGTGTTTGATATTTTTTGCCATATAGTGATTTGAATGGAGCCATTCCTAAAGAAGCATTATGCCCATTGTTATAGGTAAATTCAACCAAGTGCAAAAAATATTCCCATTTAGATTTTTTATCCATACTATACATGCGAAGCATACCTTACAAAACCTGGTTAAATATCTTTGTATGACCATCAATCTCTATATGGTAAGAAAAATTGATATTAAATATTATCCTTATAGCCTAATTTAGGGCTTGCTACAATGCAAAAGTGAATCTAGAATCTCTATTAGATATAATTATTTCAAGAAATCCATGTAATTTGAATATTTGCTTGGAAAATATATTAACCACAATAATTGCAGCATCCTTGGTGATTCCTGGTATGAATTATGCAACCTTGGTCAATGTGTCCACTACGCAAAGGATTTCATCATGTTGGAATATATTCTTAGGCAATCCCACAATAAAGTCCATGTATATTACATACCACTTTTGAATACGTATATCATGGGGGGAAAGAAAATCTATTGGATACCAATGTTTTACCTTCACCTTATGACATTCCATACATCTAGCAACAAATTCATTTATGTCCTTCATTCCTTTCCAATAAAAAGTCCTTTTCATGTTTTTTCTCATTTTGGCTCATATTGGATGGGTAGAATATGAATATTTATGGACCTCCTACATAATATTTCTCCTTAAGTCACCATATTATTGTATCATGACCCTACCCTTGAAGCATAAGATTCCATCCTTAATGTTATAATATGGGTTTTCATCAGGAGTTCCTACAATATTTTTCTAGATATCCTTGCAAAGTGAGTCTCGAGTTTGCATCTTTCTAACTTGGTCCATCAAGTATACATGGCTATGGGTAAGAGCACCTATGTGCTTTCATCTACTTAAGGTATCTACAACTTTGTTCTCTTTTTATTTGATATATTCTATATCAAAATCTTATTCAGCTAAGAACTTGATCCATCATATTTGTCTTGCATTAAACAATGGTTGAGTGAAGATGTACTTCAAACTCTTATGGTTGGTTCAAAGTTAAAATGGTTTATCTAAAAAATAATGTCACCACATCTTAAGGGCATACACTATTACTACCAATTCCAAGTCATGTTTAGCATAATTTACTTCATGTTTCTTGAGTTTACTTGACTCAAATGCTACCACTAATTTTTCTTGGGATAGGACACCCCACAAACCTTCTAATGATGCATTTGTACATACTAAGAAATTTTCTTATGAATCTATAATTTTTAAAATAGGTATTGTGGTGAGTTTCTACGTGAATAAATCAAATGTTGCCTCGCATTTATTGGTTCATTTAAATTCCTTTCCCTTCCTCTGGAGGTTGGTTATTAGGTAAGCAATTTTAGAGTAATCTTTAACAAAGCATAGATAATATTCTATGATACCCATAAAACTTTGTACTTTTGACACATTGGTGGATTGTGGCCAACTCACAATGGCCTCAATTTCCTTTGGGTCTACTACAATCCCATTAGCAGATATAATATGCCCTAGATATTGGACCTCAAGGACATAAGAGTTACACTTCGAGAGGTTACCATAGAGTTGATTTTATCATAACATCTCAAGAATTATCCTTATGTGCTTATCATGTTCTTCCTTATTCCTTGATTATATCATAATTTCATCTAGAATGATCAATATAAACCAATCTAACTATCTCTTGAACACACTATTCTTTAGATTTATGAAGGTTATTGGAGCATTCGATAGTCCAAATGGAAGTAATGTAAATTCACAGTGTATGTATCTAGTTTTGAAGGCAAATTTGTGAGTATATTCCTCACGTATTCTCAACTGATGATGTCCTAATTTTAGGTTAATTTTAGATAAAACGGTTTCTCCTTTCAATTGATAAAACAAATCCTCTATTCTAAGCAAGGGATATCAATTTTTATTCAACATTCTATAGTCAATACACAATCTCAATGATCCATCCTTCTTTTTAACAAATAGGATAGGTGCTCCCCAAGTGAAACGCTAGGTTTTATCAACCCTTTCTCTAAAAACCCTTGGAGTTGAAGTTTTAACTCCTGCATTTCTATAGGGTTCATCCTATAAGGGATCACATGGATTGGTTTTATTCCTAGTAAAAGTTCTATAGTGAAATCAAACTCTCTTTTTGGAGGTAATTCAGGTAAATCTTCAATAAATGCATCCTTATACTCTTGTAGGATTGGGTGTTTGCCAAACACTTATTCCTTTTCATTTGTCTCAACTTCATTTTATTTGACCATGAAAATCAATCCACCCCTTTTTATGGTCTTCTTTAGTTGTATTGTTGAAAGTAATTAAGGTCAAAATGAACCTTGTTTACTTGCAATTCACCTCCTTTTATTATCACTATTAGTGTAATCAATCCATATAATATGGAAATTTATTATAGTATCTTGTAATTTTAACCAATTCATCCCTAAAATAATATCAAATGTATGGAGGGGAGCTACTTACAAATTTTATTCTATGGAACCATTAGGTAAGAGGACTTTTACATCGGGGTAACATTGATCCATGGAGTAGGTTTATCCATAACCATACTCTACTTTCCACCCTTCTGCCAAGTATCCTAGTTTTTTCGGTATATCCCTGACTAAGTTAATAAAAATGAAGCTATATTTTGCTCCACTATCTATCAAAATTTTAATAATATTATTAAATATCATACCTTTTAGAAGAAGTGGAGTGTCACGTCCATCCAAGTTCTAACTACCTGTAATGATGTAAATTTAGTGATTTGGTTCCTCTGGTCATTTAGTAGTCCTAGTTTTATGTGGATAATTACTAGTATAATGTGGACCCCCGCAATCATAACATCCATTTCTTTGTCTAGGGTGTCAAGTCTGATTTTGTTCCTTAGGTTTCTCTATTGGTCCCATTTCAGGTTGTTTTTGAAGTTGAGATACATTATTGTTGTTACCAGTATTGTTGTTCCTTATTGGAAACTTCTTTTTATTTTCTCCTAGCCTCCTATCATTATTTCTTTCATAATGAGGGTCACTTTTTATTTTCTTGTATTGCTCTCTTTCCCAATGAATGAAACTTGGATTATTTCTCTTCCTAACAACCTGGCGACCTTCTTCCGTCAAGTTGGTTTCTACTTGGTGAGCCATATCATAGGCTTTTTGTATCACTTATGGATTATTTATATTAATTATTGATCTTATTTTAAGTTTTAGTCCTAGAATAAACTTGTGTAACTTCTTATTTTCATATATCTCATAGATAGGCACATATTTAATCAATTTGACAAATTGCTAAGAATAAATTTCCACAATATTTGTCCCTTGTATGAGGGTGGTAAATTCTGTAAAATTTTCTAAATAAAATTGTTCTATAAGAAATCATTTTTGAAAGGCTTCCACAAAACCTTCCTAGGTCAGATTTATGGCCTCTATTTGATTCCCTTTTTTGAAATTTTCTCACCAGTCCAAACATGTTTCCTAAAGTTGAATGGTATCCCAAATAGTATTAGTTATTGAAGAATAGTTTTTTATGGTGAAGTATGTTTCTAACTCCATTAGCAAGACCTCGACTGCATCACCTTCTCCTTTACTATTAAATTTATATACTTTGATATTTTTTAAGTCAGCCATTTCTAATTAAATTTGAGTCCTTTGATCTATTGGTATTATGGTTCTTTCTTATCGTGCTTTAGAATGTATATGTTGTGAATTATGACCAACCAAGTTTTCTATCATATGTATTTTTTGTTCTAATTATTATTGTAACTGAGACACGACTGCTAAGATATTGGTTGCATCTAGATTAGGATTAACCTCATTTCCATCATGAGATCCTATGGAAGTGTTGTTAACTCTAGTTGATGGTGGTTGTAAAGGAAGTCTCCCTCTATCCCTCCCTCTACATCTACATGGTGTGGGCAACATTCGTCCTGGCCACACAAGTTATTTATTTATTAGGTTCTAAGACACATCATGTTAGCTTATTTCTTCCATCAAAAAATACTAATATCTATCTTGAAACAACTTCCAAGAGTATCATTTATCACACTTTTTTTCAATATGGTGTGTTATCAAGAATAAGATCATTTATTTGATCAATGGTGTCTTCTATTAAACCATCATTCCTATGGGAATATTATATCCTTCCTAAAATGCACATCAAAACCAAATATAGTTATATTCTTTCCAAGGTAGGCTTCTATTCCTACATCAGAGATCAACTTTGGTAAGCATAAAATACCTACTACCATGCTCTGATACCAACTATAACAATCGTAAAATCTACTATTTTTTTAAGGTCACAAAGCATATTCAGATAATCTAAATAAATTCCTTAGAAGCTTAATCTTCTACTTCTAGGTTTTAGATGCTGCAAAATCCCTAGTATGGATAGGAGTGGTCATTCTCCCATGTTAACTTTGTGGTTTACCTTTACTCACTACCCATGCAGCTCAAAAGGACACCTTTGTATGGTCATCCCAATTTTTCTTGCTTTCTTTTAGAAGGAATTTTTTACCATGATGCGAGGGTTAACCCTATCTCGTTCGATTGAAAAAAGAAATGTCAATTTTCCTACTAGGTTCCATCATTTTTTAACTAGTATCCTTTGTAGGTGTAAGCTTCTTGTAGTATACACACTTCTTTTAGTGTAGAACTATTATGCACCATTAAGCTAGTATCTGTCATTCCTTAACTAGTTTAATGGAGGTGTCTTCTTCTTTCACATGAGTACCTCTCTTTTGGAGATTCCATCACAAGGATTTAGTTACAATAGAATTTTAATCTCACTATATTTCATAGCACACTTTAGTATTTTTCTACTAAAGTGTCCATCGTAACCCTAGGGGATTGTCGAATCACACCTCCCATATTTCCAATCCTAACCGTAGGGTCTATTAAGGATGGAATTTAGTAAATAAAGCCCTTGCAAAAATACACCCACCTACCCCAAAGTATTCAAGGTAATAATATTCTTCATATGCTATTCATTCAAGTAAATGGGTATTCAGAAGCCATCAGATTTTACTTTTCATTAAAGCATAAATGTAACAACATTGTTCTTTGTATCATATATTAACCATTATTATCTATTCAATTGTAAAAACTTTAAAGAGATACTCAATATTCATCAAGACATCATCTATTAAGTGTTTGTCATAATTGCAAAATAAGCCCATCCTATTTCTTCTACATTCATAGTATTTAAGCAATATAAATAAATAATACTTTTCATAACCAGTTCCACAAAAGACAAATAGACACAACATATATCTTGGGAACCCGCATGGGGTATAAACCCAACCTCAAAAGTGCCCATTCTTATATCTTTATTGCCAGTTCATTTTCCAACTTACAAAAAGGGTCTCAATATTCCTTTTTTCAATACCTCAATTGATTGTGTAAGAACCTTACTTGTTCTCAAGCCTTTCTAATATATATGGTTTAGATTTCTATTCTGGAGTGAGGGGATCCCATAATCTCCTCACAATAACTTATGTCTTTCTTTAATCTTACTAAGGAGTCCATATCATGGTTAATATCTTATAATAGACCAAGCGAGGAACCCCCATAAGTCCCCCTTTATTTTCATTGGGCCCCTAGCCCAATCTCTTACTAAGGTAGTGGTTTCCATTTCTCAAAAGTTTAATGAATATAACATACATGGATAATTATAATTTACATCATTAATTGAGGTTCCATGCAATAAATCAAATACAAATTTCCATAAAGCATATAGTAAAGGTAGATCCTTGTCGAGTTTACAAAATACTAATCAATTACACAATAACCAATATTTAGCAATGTTTAAAATAAAAACAAGTTTTATCTTAACTAAGCCTTTCAATTTCATTATAACTAAAACTAGTTCTATTTCATCATAATTTAAAAAAAAAAAACCTACTTTCTTTCAAAGGCTTAATCACAACATAAATCATAATATAAAACTTCCTTTAATGAATTAGACATCCTTAGACTAACACATTAATATAAATTATAAGAACCACAACATTTATTATTTATTCAATACTAAAAGAGATTATCCTTCATGAATACCTTATAGGTGTTAAAGACCCAACATTCTAGATATTCAAATTCCAAATACTCCTTTATTTTTATTAAGTGATTATTTATTTTTCAAAATTATATCTACCTAACCTAAAGGTATTAGTTGCTAGGTTATGGGGTGAAACATATCTTATTCATTTTAAGACATACTAGGTTTTCTTTGCTCCCAATGTATGACTCGTATGGTAATTAAATCAAAAGGATCCTCTACTTCAGAGAGGTCAAACAACATGTCATCAATTGAACACATATAAACTTAATTCCTACACTCATATCAACATACTATTGATTGAACACCTACAAACTTAAGCCCTAAACTCATATCAACATGCCATGTTTCCCTAGGTGAAGCACAGGCAATGTCCCTATGAAGGGTTGATGACTACCATCATTGATAGTCATCAATATTACATTGGAAAGGATATTGTAGTGTGCTTCGGGCTCTATTCCTCTTTAAATGTGGTATATCTAAACCTTAGAAAAATTCTTCCTAGGATCTAATTTATGTGTATGCGGTGAAGGTTCCACATAGGTGTTCCATAAGGGTGGCTAACTAGTGCCACTTGGTAACCACGAATCTCAAATTTATTATGCACCAAACCTAAGGCTTCAGCCTCCAAAGGTTTCCTACGTATTTGATAGGTGAAATCTACTCACCCTAGCTAGCACTGTACACAGTGTGCACAGTAAAATTAAGAAAGACAACCCAATGACTTCCAAGGTATGGTCCAAATGATCTCAAACTATGAATGGACTCTTATGGTGATTACTTCCACTGCAACCTACAAATAGATCTAAATTATACATCTATATGAACGTATGTAAACCAGGTTGAGAACAATAATATCTTCTATAGAGTTTCATATCTTTATGTATTTCTCTTTCATTCTCATCAATGGAGACTTATTGAGGACTGGAAATAAATATACATCTCATCTAGGTTATGGTGAAGATCAAGCTTCAGAGTAGTCCATATTTTGAGTGCTATACTATCAAATTGGAGTGCTCTCCTTAGCAACCATGTTAGGTTTCTATATTTCCATAGTTGGCATAACAAGAGGAGTACCTCAATATTCTACTCCATTTTAGAAATATATATATGTGTGTGTGTGTGTCTATTTAAAATAGAAGAACCATAGGTTTCGTTTCAATACAGAGACTTAAATTATCTTTTATCAAAGACTCTTATAGAACAAATATGTACCTTAATTTTCTAGAGGGGCCTTGTTTCGGAGAAGCATCAAGTGCTCACTATTAAAAGACCTCTTGCTGCTCTACATTTCTTCTTAAGCTAAAGACCAAGTATTATCGTTGTTCCACACACTCCTTTTTCCAATCTCCAATCGTGTCCCAACAACAAAAGCCATAATTCTCTTTATTTTTCCTCCTCAAGGGTGTAAGGAAAATTTATTCAATATAATGAATGCATAACTGTTCACTATCATATTTTTCTAATGTTGGGTTTCTTCTTATTTCCTTATTTTTCCATTGCAAGCAAAAACTATATCTTAATTCATTTTTCCTAAAGTTAAGCATTTTAATAATTTTCTTGTTTCATTTTTATTTTAAAGAAGTAATGTTAAACCTTCTTATCTTAGTTTCTTTTTTTAAAACATTATGGGGGTGCCAAATTAATTTCAATCAGCTTTCATAAGTAGAAAAGATACATCAAATAGCAAGGGTTAGCTAAATCTAATAATAGATAATCACATAATATATCAATTTGACTATATATACCTTCAAATTTTTGGTTACTTGCAGAGGTATATTTTCTTGCAAAACAAATAGGTCTATTAGTTCCATATCCTTTATCATTAGAATATCATAAGATCACATAAAATGTCAATAAATATCACATAAACATTATTAAGTATTTTAATTTAAAAATAGTTGTCCAGGGGGTCATGATAAAAATAATAGTAGCATATTCTATGGAAAATTTGATAGAAGAGAACAAGGACACACCAAACAAAGGGAAAATGGAATAACAATGTGTAGAAGAATTTAAAATTATGGAACCAGATGTTAAGGAGTCAAAAAAAGTAGAAAATCAAGTTAATATTGTAGCATATAGCCATCCACACCACCATGAGCAGCAATAATATTGGAGGTATGGTTCAAGAAAACAATATTATGGTTCTACATGTAATTAGAAGGGTAACAATTATGGTACTGTTTGGCATAGAAAGCATAGTGATACTAGTTTTCAGAGTTGTTCATCAACATTAAGGAACAAGTGGACCCATCATTCGAGATATCAAAATAAAGAAACAAAAGCATGGAGCCAATAAAGTGGATTTGGTTACTCAAATGAAAAAATGGTATACCAGCATCAACAAAAATCACCACCAATCAATGTTTCACTAGGATGTATGGATGTCAATATTGGTAGCAGATGCTAACATTTCTTAGCAAATCATATTATCATGTTTTTTCATATGTTTTGAGGATGAAAAATTTGTAAGGGGGATGGCATTTTAGGGTACCTAGGAATAGATATTTGGGTATATGTTATTATGGTGTATAAGGGTTTGCATGGGCCACACATAACCTATGGTTGATTTTATTATAATATTATATTATTTTATATTATAATATTATATTAGAAGTCGTCTCCCAAAAGTAGAACTAGAATATGGATATATAAATAAGAGATATTTTTTATTGTAATAATCATAGAGATCAATAATATGTAATCGTCTTTGCCCATGAAGTGGCTTATGGGACTTTGCCCTCTCTAAGTGGTACTCTCATCTTGGTAGATCTTACGGAGTTATTCCTTACTTAAGGAGTTTTGTTGATGTTGCCCTACCTTAAGGGTATTATTTATATATATCTCATTGTTTGGATTGTTATTGTGGATAATTATTTATGGATGAATGATTTGATATTTCTACATATTGGTGAATAATTTTTGTTTATTGGAATAAATTTTCATTACATGCAGAATAAAAGAAGAAAGGTAATGTGCATAAAGACAAGGGAGTTTAGTTAGATTCTGGATAGATGTGCAAGGATCAATCACCATACAATTAATATGATGTGTCTTCCTAAAAATATGAATCCAACTATGAAATTTATCCTCATTGAACCATTACTTCTAGGTGTAGAAAGAAATAAAGTCTATAATGTGCACATGTTTCTTTATTGATAAGTTTAGAGATTCTATGTTTGGGAGCTCAACTAGATTTTACAAAATACATAAAAAAAGAATTTAGTATTTGAATATTAAAATATTGGGTCACCAAAACTAAGATGATATGTCAGCTAAGGAATTTCTACAGATTAAAGCCAATAAACATATAAGCCCTTTGACACTAAACTGAAACTATGTTCTGTTGTAAATACCTATGAATTACAGTGATTTCCATAGTAAATCATATAAATTTCAAACTGCCAATATGAAAACTCCTACTTATAAACAAGATAATTCTAACACTTTTCATGAGCATGCAAAAAAACATGTCATCTATCCAGCACAGAAGATAGATCATCCATGAAGCCTGAGCATAATCAACTGCATATATTTTTTAGCAGGTAAGGGAACAGTATTCTTAGGGCCATAATTAAGCACTATATGCTAAATCTACTAAGTTCAATCAAAAGTGTAAAATTTTTGTATGAAGTTATCCATGCAAAATAACATTATTTAGTTCTAAGTAACTGATTTTATATGGCTTTTATAAATGCTTTTAAAGAATAATGAAATACCCACCATAGAAGCCACCTTCTAAAAAATTCTCTTGTTGTAAGTATCACCTAAAATAGGCATAGGTTTTATCTACTTTTTAACACAAACTCTTAATACCTTCTCTCTTTCCTCTTACATCAAACCACTTTGGTTTTTGTGCTAGCTCAACTTCATAGAATGAAATCCAAAACTATTTTAAGCATAATAGCAACCTTATGTTATCAAATTGCATGAGTTCAACTTGTGAAATACCTAGACCTTCAATAAGGAGAGTGAAGCTCAAAACTTGTTGACATACATGAATGTTGTTATAATATGACTATGTAGTCACAATATAACCATGACACTCTTGTAGATCTCTGCACTACGAATCAAACACATGAATACTTTGAAACCCCAACATATTCCACACCCCTAGCATTTCTAGGCTTTGGTTTCTTCCCTAGGTTACAATTTTCTCAATAAATTATGGCAAAATAACATTTATCACATCTAATCCCAAGCACTAAAACAAAATATAATAACCCTCTCTAGAGGCCATACAAGCCCTCACCGATTCCACATAAACAATGTTGACTTACAAAAGCCCTTACATGATAATTATTTGATCTATTTCATCATTTCACATTAAATTCAAGAAAAATCCTTAGAAATTTAATGTAAACCTATAATAAAATAACCAAAAAAATAAGAAGTGTACCTTAGTATAAGCATCAATTGCTACATTGTAGCATTTCTTTCTAAAACATGTATTACCCTGCTCTTTCATTTTCTTAGCCTACCCTTCTATTTTTTATAACACTCTTTAATAAAAATAAAATTTAGATTATTTAAAATGAAATTGAGATCCTTTGATTTGGATGGCTCGAGGGCAAGCCTCTGATATGGGAGGTAGCGACATGAATATTGGATTCTAAAGAGTAAATAAATAGATAATTGGAAGATAATAAAATAGGTGTTGCAGATAAGACTTTAGTCTTGGTCTTCCATCTTGGAGGTAATATGGAAGGAATCTACGATAGTGTTTGAATAGGTACATTATCGAAAAAGAAGGAAGTAAATAGACCAGTGTAATTTTTACGATGTGTTCATGGTAGTTTATGAAAATTTTAGGTTTAAATTATGGCGGTAAATGTTCACCAATTTAAAACATATTTAATATAGTATTTAATATTCTTTTAACAACATAAAGTGTCTAGCTATTTCTATAGAATTTAGTTAAAAATGTATTGTTTTTTTGTTTTTTAAATATATCTAATAGTGGAGGCACACAATTAGGGTATAATGGGGGGTCACCTTTCCCATTATTTGAATTTGGGTCTTCTTAATGTGAGCCCGATGTCATGACAATATGTTGTTACGACAAGGACAATATATAGTATTTATATTATTGTCAAATGTTATCATTTTATGGGATGATCCTTAGAGGATGTTGTTTACCCAATGTGATTATCTAACCATACTTGGGTTACCAAAGCATGGTGTAAAACCCTACCCATGTAGGACTCAAACCTTGGACCTCTATTCAGAGCTCCAAAGTCTCCACCATTATCATCGTAGGATAAATATAGTTATTTTAGTTTATTATTTTCAATAAGGACATTAATAGTGTTTTTTAGTAGACTTAATGCACCTCAAGAGATTAAAATCAATAAAGGATCTAAATTTTATGTTTTCAAGATCTAAAAAGGCTAAAATTTTAGTAGTTTTCTTTTTGAAGACTCATGTTTGATCTCATAATTAAGGCATTTTTAAAATAAAATGAAGGTTATAGAGGTCTTAATAAGAATTTAGACCCTTTTAGAGTGTGAGTAGGGAGCAAGTCTCATCTCTCTTTTTTTCAAATCTTTAGGGAAGAGTAGGGAATGAGTGCAAGCATGAGTGATTATGACATGATAGGTCCTACAAACCATTGAGTGTAAGGGACATTAAAATACATCATTCATTCATATTGATTCACCTTTTATGAAGTTACTTAGGAGTATTTTTTTTAATAAGCTATGTGGCTTCTATTGGGGGCCACTCCCATTACAAAAATAAAACATTACATTTCTAACAAGTTAATTAAAGCATACCCATATTTACCTTTCTATCAAAGATATTCTCCATATTTCTCAAAATTATAAGTTTCCATAATCACTCTTTTTTTAAGGAACTAACAAGAAGAACAACCCTTACATGACACATAACTCCAACAGATAGAAGGAAAACAAACATAATAGTCATCCATCAAAGAAGAAATTAGTTTGATTATTTTTCTTCTATAGTAGAGGTTTTTTCTCTAGATTTTCAATATCTGAGAATACATTTTTGCACTTTAAGATCCTAAGGTAATATCTAGTTGTAACACATTTTGTAGGATCTTCATTTTTAGAAAACTAACCATCACCAATTATTTTATAATTAGCTTCTATTGAATTTGGCGAAGTAAATTCCATTCTCATTGATTTCAAATATAAAGGTTACAATGTGGTTATGAATTGGTTCTAACAAATTGGTGGTTAATCAACCAACCTGGAGAGCGCCTATGAGCGCTATTTTTATTTATCCTAATAATGTAATATGCATAACATATTCTAACATCCCCCCGTATTACATTATTGGCAAATCCCAATAGCATCTCGAATTTTTTCATATTTGATACACCCAAGTGCTTTGGTAAAGATATCTGCAACTTGCTCATCAATAGAAATGTATTGAAGTTGGATGTGGTGCTTTGGAACTTCATCTCGAATAAAATGACATATGGTATCAACATGTTTGGTACGTTCATGAAAAATTAGATTTTTAACAAGATTCAAAACACCTTGATTGTCACAAAATAACTGAAGAGGATGATTCTTTGGTAGGCCCATGTTTGTAAGAATGCGACTTAACCACATTATCTTGCAGACTGCTTCACTAGCTGCACGATATTCTACTTCTGTAGAAGATAAAGCAACCACATGCTACTTCTTACTGTGCCATGAGATAGGCCTAGATCCTAGATGAAAAAAATATCCAGAAGTGGATTTACGATCATCAATAGATCCAGCATAATCCGAGTCTGTGTATCCCAGTAAGAAAAAATTATTATTCTTTCTATATTCTAGACCATAATTTGTACTACCATGAACATAATGAAGAACTCTTTTTGCTGCTTTCTAGTGATTCATCTTAGGCTCTTGCATGAACCTTGAAAGATATCCCATAGCAAAACTAAGATCTGGTCTGGTATTAGTCAGATATAGGAGACTCCCAATCAACTGGCGATAGAGAGTACCATCTACCTGAGGTGACTCATCATATCGGGATAACTTAAGTCCTTGCTCCAATGGAGTTGCTTTTGACTTACAGTTAGTCATCAAATATTTTTCTACTAAAGTCTTGGCATATTTCTTTTGTGTTACTCTAATATGAAATTTTTGCTGAGTAACTTCTAAACCAAGACAATAGTGCATAAGTCCTAGATCTGTCATTTTAAATGATTACTTCAAGTCATTTTTCACTAAGTCAATCATTCTTTCTGAGCTTCCTGTGATGATCAGATCGTCTACATAGAGTACAACAATCACTATATCAGAACCATTTTTCTTAATATAGAGATTTGCATCTGAAGGACTTCTTATGAAACCATGCTGCACAAGGTGATTGTCTATCTTGATATACCAAGCTCGAGGAGCTTGTTTTAGCCCATACAAGGATTTTATCAACTTGCATACTTTTTTTTTCTTGCCCCTCAACCATGAATCCTTCTGGTTGAGTCATGTATACTTCTTCTTGTAAGTCACCATTCAAGAAGGCACTTTTAACATCCATCTGATGCAATTTCCACCCAAACTGAGCTCCCATGGCACAAATTACTCGAATGGTAGTCATTTTTGCAGTAGGGGCAAAAGTCTCTTCATAATCTATGCCTTCTTTCTGAGCATATCCCTTTGCAACAAGTCAGGCTTTATGCTTATCAACAGATCCATCTACCTTATACTTCACTTTGAACACCCATTTGTAGCGTATGGGTTTCTTTCCTGTGGGCAGATCAACTAACTTCCAAGTATTATTTTTAAGTAGAGACTTATGTTCTACATCCATGGCCTATTTCCATTGTGGTTTATCAAGTGTAGATTGAACCGTTGTGGGTTCATTTGTATTCAATGTAGACATATAATTTTTTTCTCCATCCTCATCTTCTACTCTATCATTTTCTGTACCCACTGACAAATCATCAAAGTGTTGACAAAGTTCGTCAACCTCTGAAGTAGATTCCCCTAATCTCATCTGTTGAGTCATAATGCGATTACATGGCATATCAAGAGATAGATCTAGAAGGGATTTCAACTTAGCATCTCTCAAAGTGCTAGTATACCATTTTGGAACTTTCTATTTTGACTATGGAAGTTGAACCTCCTTCTTAGGCTCTTCTTCATCTAGGTATATAGTTGTGGATGTGTCTTTTGATGTGAGAGCTTCATCAAATACAACATTTCTACTTACATGTGTCTTCTTGGTCTTAGGATCAATCAATCGATAACCTTTTGAGTACTCATCATAGCCAAGAAAGATACACTGCAAGGTTTTCTCATCCAGCTTTTTGCTTTTCTATTTTGGAATGTGCATGAATGCTTTACATCCTGTAGCACCCTAAAATTGGCGCAGTAAAACTTAGCAATAATCAAAATTACCTTAGTAATAATTCAAATTCAAATTCAACCCCCAAAACCGCTCCCAAACCATCGTTTAACCCGTTTCCTCGTTTCTCATGCCATTTTTAGGATTTGTTGTGACCGTTGGACGATATCGTCGTCGATCAGACGATATCGCCTCAGATCGGACGATTTCGTCTGGACTAGGACGTCCAGACGATCTTGTCCCAAAACTAATTTTTCATAATTAGCTTCTATTTCAACGACGTCTCTAAGTCGGGCAGAAGCGCGTCTGCACCGTTAGAGACCTCCCCCATTGGAGATCTTCCAAATTAGGATGATCTCCAACCTCCCAACTTCCCTCCTAAATCTATTTAAACCTTAGGACCCCCCCTTGACTTTCCCTTGGCTGGATTTTCTGTAACTTGACCTTTACACGCATTAGAACACCTTGGATTACCATCTGCACTTGTCCTATCCAAATTTTGTTGCAGGAACCTTGTTATTCTTCAGTCGGAGCAAGCTCAGGTCGTCACAGATGATCTTGTCCAATTCGAGATGATTTCGTATCAATCCGAGATGATTTCGACTACAGTCTGCATTGGGGCAATCAGTGCCCAGAGTTTGCGCTTTTCCTATACTTTGCTGCTACTTTATTCTGCATTTAGTCAGTTTTATTAGTATTTCCTGTTATCTTGCATCTTGGAGTTCACCCATGTAGTTTAATTGCATAATAAGATCATGATTAGTCATTAAAGAATCGTAATTTACTTGTATTTCCATTTGGGATTATCTTGTTAACATTCTTATTGTTATTTCACATCATTTGCCTCTATCAGAATAGTTGTATTTCTGGCATTTTGTATCTATTTCTCTGTTTGCAGGTCTCTGACGAATTCGTCAGATCTCAGACGATCCTGTCAGATCAGAGACGATCTTGTCAAATTCTAGATGATCTGGACTACTTCAAAAATTAGAATCTCCATCAGACATCCGGGACCAGGTATGGATTTCTTCACTTAGTTTGCTCTCTGTGTTTTCTGTTAAATCTATTTTCTGTATTTAAATTTGCATTTTCATATAGAATAACTTAGATTCATCCGGCCAAACCTAGGACTTGGATGTTTAAAGCTAAAACTGAACACATTAAACTCATTCCCAACCTAGGCGTGGAAACTGCCACTAAACGTTTCCTGGTGAACCCCACCATCCATCAAAAAATCACCTTAATACCCCTCCCCGAGAGGCGGGACCTTCAAAGGGCCTCTCAGTCCGAGGTATTGTCCCATCCTTTTCCCATCCTCCTTTCGGGCGTGGATCCTTTAGCCTGAAGGTAAGGATGCAAAAAATTTGGAGCGATACATTTTGGTGAACCCGACGTGAAACTAAAACCTTTTGAAAACAAAAAAACAAAAAAACAAAAACAAAAACATAGATGCATTTCAAATCATTAGAAAAATACTAAGTTGCATATCATGTCTAGATGGTAGCTCCTAAGAAAATATTAGCAGTTACTATAAATGTTGAAAACCAATTAGCAGCCATAGAAGTTAATTATGTGCTTAGTGTGCCTAAAACAGATAGAAACCAACTTATGTGGAAAGAACTTGATAGGAGGCTAGGTGTCATTTCATCTAGATCAACCGAACTTAGACAAATCAAGAGGTTTGCCCTAGATAGGATCCTGGATCCTCATCAACTCATTGTTTATCATGAACTTCAGAGAGCCTGCCATAGGTGGTTAGCTTATAGGAGAGCTCTTGTGTCTTCAGAATTGTTCACCTTCGAGGAATACCTCGAGAACGCAGTTGTTATACACCAATTCCTAGGTCATGTAGAAGATCAAGAGGTCGTTCTTACGGATAGGGAAATATGGAATAGAGTTCCTAGGGCTATGTTATATCGAGAATATTGCCACGAACTTTATTTCTACCAACCAGAATATGAGACAGATAATATCACTATAGCACTTTTCATCAAATTCTTGAAAGAAAATTTTCAATTTGAAGAAGAACACTTCATGACTCCTGAAGAACTTGAGCCCATTAATGATATTTATAAATTGTTTATAGAAAACTAGATCATTGCTTTCATTATTATTATTTCTTGCATTTAGTGTGTTGTTTGTTATCTTTATAATATTGTTACAAAAACAAGAAAAAACCAAAACATAACAAAAACCAAAAACATTTTATTTCAAATACTATAGTAGGTATATAATTAAAATATATACCTCTTAAGCTTATTGCATATATATATATATATATATATATATATATATATATATATATATATATGTATATATATATTTGCTGAAATCTAAATTTAAGCACAATGCCTAAACTTAGGAATGGTAAACAAAGCTGAACAAGAAGAAGAAGATTGGTTAGAAGACAAAACAAAAAACCCAAATGTCCTTCCCGAGGAATCAATTTCGGAAGGAGAAACTCTAGAACAGCCAGAAGATGACTTGGCTGAAGAAAATGAACAACAAGAAAATCTTAAAGAGGAAGGATCCTCATCCCCTAGAATAGCTCCAGATGGAACTATTGCTTTTGATAACTTAGATCATTTCTGGAAATTTTTCAATAATAACATTGGTGCTCTTAATATGGCGGTTCGTATTGATAAAGGGCAAATTAGTGACACTCAAGCAGCCATGGAACATATGTTTGACATACACACTAATCCCTTGTCTTTCATTGATCAAGAAAGTGATAAAGCTGGACCATCCAATAGAGATATGGTCACTATGATTCAGAACATGCCAAAACAACGGGTTACCCAACCCCCTAAGGAACTTGTTATTGAGCCTAAAATCATTCCCACACAAAAGAAACCTTCCTTCACTGCTTTACTTCGCCAAACTATTGATCAATATGCTTCAAGTAGACAAAAACCTAAAATGAAGCCAAACACCAATTTTCAACAATCGGGCATACAACATAATACAACTTCAAAATTTCTTCATAACACCCTTCCTACCAACAATTTACACAATAGCAATATAGCATCTAATCTCCATGTCCCTCCATCATATGCTCACAAATCCCATATTAATGCCCTACCGAACCAATATGGTGGGCAAACCGATGATCTGGAAGCCATGGTGAAACAGTTAGCTTCGCGCATGGACCAGATAGATCCCTACCGTCCCTCGTACAATTATCGAGAGATATGTAGTCAACCTCTGGATCCCATAGTTGTAGCACAACCATACCCTAAACACTTTCCCATGCCCGTCCTGCCTATATATAAAGGAACTGAAGATCCCATAGAGCATCTTCGCATGTTTAGGATAGCATGTCATGATATATCGCATGATGACTTGCTATTACTAAAAATGTTCCCAAAAAGTTTAGGAGGAATGGCATTAGAGTGGTACTATCAATTGCCCACTCATTCTTTGAGAAATTTTGAAGAAACAGTTGAATCGTTTGTCCATCAATTTAGTGCCTACATCGAGAGGCATGTCACCATTAAAGATTTGTACAACTTAAAACAAGACAAAGATGAATGTTTTGCTGATTTCTTAGCTAGATGGAGGCGAGTTGACAGGAAAAGCTGCACTTTGTGCTACCTTATAGGGAAATGTTGGACATTTTTATTAATAATTTACAAGAACAAATATCTTATGAGTTATCAACTGCCACCTTAACTACCTTCGATCAAGCTATAGACTTAGCTCGAAGGGTAGAAGATGCTCTCATTAGAAGAGGTCAGCTCAAAAAGAAAGATGATGAGAAAACATCTAGAAATCAGTATAAAAACAAACAAGTTGTAGGTGACGGAGTCACTGATAGTAGAAACATTGCTAATATCAATACAACGAAGACAACAAAAAAATTTATATTAAAACCTCCTGATAAACCTCCTCGAGAATTTACTAGATTGAATCAACCTTTATCAACCATTCTTCCTCAATTATTAGCACGAGGCTTGATTCAATTACCAGCTATCCGGGAACCTGATCCAACTATACCCGGATACAGAGCTGATTTACATTGTGATTTTCATAGAGGACCTGGACATGCTACAAACTCTTGTAAAATATTGAAACATAAAATACAAGATCTGATTGATAATAATGAAATGGAGGTGCAAGCCTTCCAACCTAAACAAAATGCTCCTAATAATGCTCAAAAGACCATTCCCCAAAATCAAAATCAAAATGCTAATCAATCATTGGATATATTTCAACATCCTTTACCAAACCATGGTAAAGAAGTGGCCAATCAAATCGAACATCATAATGTTCCCCCTCCTACCCGATATGTAGGGACTATTAGCGGACAATTATCTGTTCGGGATCCTCAAATATTTGGCACAACCTTATCCCTGGTCACGACCAGGCCCCTACATAATATTCAAACTCCCGATCCTAGTGATGTAGAATCAGATACTGAAAGTGAAATAGACATCACCTCAAACCAATCGAATAGTTCTGAAAATGAATCAGATCCTATTCAACCCATCAGAGATGCTATGGTTCCAGAAGAACCATTTCCTAGAAGAGTTACTACTCGACCCTCTTCTAATCAGTTCCTTCCTAATGAACAAGCCATAAACGCTAGACCAAGACCAGTTCAGCGTCTTCAATATAACATTGTGGGTACCATCAGAGCCGTTACCGGACAACGAGGCTCAAAACTCTCAACAGGATCAAACTCGGGAATGATGGATCAGCTCCATTTATTTTGAAAAATCCCAATAAAGGGAATCATATGTCTAATGTTCAACCAAAACCTCCTTACAATATTAATGAATAATTATCCAATACTACGGCCAGAATTTCCCTTTTGGACTTGTTAAGATCTTCTCCTACCCATAGGGATGAGTTAATGCTTACATTAAGCCAAATGATGGTACCTCAAAATATTCAACCCGAAGCCATGTCCAATACTATCATCACTCGAGAAGTTGATTGTATTGACTTTCGGGATAAAGATATCCCACAACATAGTTTACATAAGGATAACCCCTTATATATTACTGCTCTAATTGGAGATGTAGCTGTTAAAAGAGTCTTGATTGATAATGGTTCATCTCTAAACATTTGCACTTTTGACTTCTACCAAATATTTGGCTTTCGAAGTGATGAAATGAAGAAAACTGACATGATTATCAAAGCTTTCAATGACGAGACACAAGAAACGTGTGGAGTCATTACCTTACCCTTGCAAGTTGGTCCTAGAACCCTAGATACAACCGTGTTTATTGTACATTGCCCAACATCGTACAATATACTTTTGGGTCACCCTTGGATCAATGCGATGCGAGCGGTTCCCTCCACTTTACATCGGTGTGTTAAATTTGAATTTAAAAATCAGTTGGTCACTATCCATGGTGACCCTAGACCCTTTGATATGTGTGCTTTGGCGAGAACTTGTTGGAGTGCAATTTTGCCCCGCTCTGTCATCCACACATCCTAATTCTTATTTTTCATCTAAACATGTGAAAAACACACACATAACATCATCTACTCCATCAACTACACCTATACATTTAACTCAACCATCTTCTGAACAAACCACACTAAAACCTCAAAAAGATCTTCAATCCACAACCAATCCTTCATGTTCTATCCCTATAATTTCAAAACCTATAGACCCATTTATTGACACTTCCACATTATCAACATCTATCATACCTTCCACATCTAAAGATATAGGGAATGATCCTTCTACATCTTATGCTCTTTATGATGAACTTTTACCGGATTTATCCACAATCTTAATATCAGAAAAAAACAAATGCTTTTATGCAAGATTCAATTCTTTTAAATAACTTGCCACCATCTCCTCGTACTTTGGGCCTCCCACAACCTATGGGAAGTACTTACCAAGTCGGGAGTTGTGCTTTTATTTATAAAGGATATGATTGGGGAAGAATACCCAGGAATATCAAAACTCATCATGAGGGATATGCCCGATGTTATTTTGCTAATGAATATATTAAAGCTAAGCCCATAATGCTTAAAATGGGCTATAAAGGGAAAGGCTTGGGACCTTTCCAAAATGGTATGAAAGAACCTATTGAGGTAGAGCCATGGCCCGCCCGATGTGGTGTGGGCCTATTTCCTAGTAAGGGTCAACCCTTCCCTTTTGAAGATGATGATCAACTCATATGTTATCAAGATTATCTAGATAAACAAGATTCTTTGTGTTCAAAGAATAATCCCTTTACCTGCAACATGCTATCCATAGCTTACCCTGAATTGATTGTTGAATCCGATGAGGAGTTGGAAGGAGATATTTTCCATGATGTCTCCGTTGAAGAGTTGTTACACAATGGTTTTTATTTTGATGGTTCTATACCAACTATAGCCCAACTTGAGGCCACCACTCATCAAGACGAATTATCCAACTTAACCTTAAAAGAATTACAAGAATTGGGCGTTTCACCCGCCCCACCTAATTTTGAAAGAGATCTACACATGGAAGTAGAAAACGTCATTAAAGTTAACATTGGAGCCGAGGATAATCCTCACATAATCAATATTGGATCAGCATTAAGTCAAGAAAAACAAGATGAATACATTGCATTCCTTAAAGAATATGAAGATGTCTTCGCTTGGACATATGAAGATATGCCAGGTCTGGACCCTTCTGTAGTCATGCATCATCTAGTAGTCCATCCGGATGCTAAACCTGTTAAACAGAAACTTAGAAAAATGCATCCCAAAGTGGCCTTGCTAGTCAAAGGGGAGTTAGAAAAACTCCTAAATGTTATTTTCATACAAGCTATTGATTATGTTGAATGGATCTCGAATGTAGTTCCAGTCACCAAGAAAGAAGCTACCAAAGTTAGGGTTTGCACGGACTTTAGAGATATTAACGTTGCATGCCCTAAAGATGATTTTCCTCTTCCAAACATGGACCAAATCATTGACTTTACCATCGGGAGTGGAATGATGTCCCTAATGGATGGATTTTTTGGCTATAATCAGATCGGGATAGCTCCTGAAGATCGAGGCTAAAACAACCTTTATTACCCCTTGGGGTACCTTTTGTTGGAAAGTGATGCCATTTGGTTTAAAGAATGCGGGCGCAACATATCAACGAGCTATGACTTATATCTTTCATGATATGATGCATGATATCCTACATGATTACGTAGATGATATTATAGCTCGCTCTATTAAAGAAGATGATCATTTAGATGATTTGAGAAAAGTATTTAATCGGTTAAGAGAATACCTTATTCGATTAAATCCGGCCAAATGCATATTCGGAGTTAAGTCTGGTAAACTATTAGGGGTTTTAGTTTCTTTACGTGGTATCGAAATCGACCCTCTCAAGATTGTGGCTATCATTGATATGCCCGCACCTACCAATATATCTGAGTTACGAAGTTTACAAGGTAAGCTTCAAGCCATCCGTCGCTTCATCGATAAGCTGGCGGACAAAACCACTCCCTTTCTTAAGCTCCTTAAGAAGGATGTCCCTTTTAACTAGGACGACGAATGTACAGAAGCTTTTGAACTTCTCAAACAATACCTCCTTAATCCACCTGTGCTTTCACCGCCTAGACCTGATCGCCCGTTTCTCCTGTATATTTCAGCTTCAGATTTTGCTTTAGGAGCTATGTTAGCTCAGCTTGATGATGAGAAGAAAGAACGTGCTAATTATTACATTAGCCGAACTTTAATCAGTTATGAAACTCGTTATACCTCATTAGAAAAACTATGTCTAGCAGTCGTATTTTCTACGCAAAAATTATGCCATTATATGCTTAGTCAAAAAACATATGTCATTGCTAAATATGATCCCTTGCGGTATCTTATGAGTCGACCTTATTTATCGGGTCGCACAGCCAAGTGGGTTCTTGCTCTCAGCGAGTTTGAACTCACATTCATAGGACAAAAGTCTGTTAAGGGTCAAATCATAGCAGATCAGTTAGTTGTTGCACCCTTAGAGTCTACCCATCCCCTCATCATTGAGTTTCTTGATGAATGCCTTCAATTAGAGGCAGACCATATTGAACAATGGTCCTTATACTTTGATGGAGCCCGATGCATGAGTGGGGCTGGTGCGGGTATTATTTTAATATCCCCACAAAAACACATTATACCTTTGTCCTTCAAATTAACATTTGCTTGCACCAATAATACTGCCGAATATGAGGCTCTAATCCTTGGATTACGAGCTGCCTTGGCATTAAAAATCAAACATCTGCTAGTTTTTGGTGATTCTCAACTTGTCATAAATCAAATTAATGAAGTTTATCAGACCAGAGATGATAAATTGCGCCCATATAAAGCATATGTTTTGCAATTGTTATCCTTGTTTGATAAAGTTACTTTGGAAGCTATTCCATGAACTAGCAACCGTGCGGCTGACGCTATGGCCACAGTTGCATCTCTTCTGCCCTTGGAGTTAGATGACGAATATGCCACCATCATTATTCATCGACTCCAGGAACCCACTTCAAATAAGTCATATTTAGAACCTTTGGATGTGTTTCTAATCAATGAAACTACTCCTGACCCTTGGTATACAGATATAGTTGATTTTCTTCAAAATGGGACTTTCCCTGCCAATTCTAATAGAAACCAACGTCGGTTATTACGTAGACGAGCAAGTCGATTTGTAATAATTGGCAATACTTTATATAGGAGATCTTTTGAAGGTATCCTATTGAGATGTTTGAATCTAGAAGAATCCAAATCAGCTTTAAGTGAAGTCCACGATGGATCTTGTGGAGGACACTTTAGTGGTAGTGTCATTGCTAAAAAGCTCCTTAGGATAGGCTACTTTTGGCCTACCATGGAAAAGGATGCACATGATTATGTGCGCCATTGTGACAAGTGCCAAAAACATGCTGACCTTGTCCATGCGCCTACACAAGAGCTACAGGCTATTTCATCTCCTTGGCCCTTTTCAAAATGGGGCTTAGACATTATTGGCAAAATTAATCCTGTGTCATCTGATGGACACAAATTCATCATAACCGCCACTGAGTATTTCACGAAGTGGGTTGAAGCTATGCCTTTAGCTTCCTACACTGGAACACAAGTCTCTAAATTTATTTTTAATCAAATCATTTGTAGGTTTGAAATTCTTGCAAATCTCATCTCAGACAATGGAACTTGTTTCAAAAATAAAGATGTCAAGAAATTATGCCAAAAATATAAGATTCAACATCGTTGGTCCACTCCCTATTATCCTCAGGGTAATGGCCAAGCAGAAGCATCTAACAAAACCTTAATCAAAATTCTTAAAATATTGGTCAATAAATCTGGCCATGACTGGCACATTCAATTATATCCAGCTTTGTGGGCCTATCGAACTAGTGTTCGAACTCCCATTGGAACTTCACCTTTTGTCTTGGTTTATGGTGCTGAAGCCATTTTTCCTTTTGAATTAGAAGTTCCTTCTTTGGCTCTACTACTTCAAGATACCGAAGTAGGAGATGAATATCGAGCTGGCAGACTCAGTCAGTTGGAACTTCTAGATGAAAAGTGCATCAATGCTTTGGAGCATCTTCGTGCTTACCAAAACAAGCTTAAAAGATCATATGCCAAGAAAGTTCGTCATCGATCCTTTGAGGTCGGCGACCTTGTTTTAAAAGAAAATCAAAAAAATACTAATGCAACTAAAGACCTTAAAGGTAAATTTGAGCCCAACTGGCTTGGACCATATATTATTACTGCTAAATTTGAATCAGGAGCATACAAATTAGCTACCTTAGATGGTAAAGATTTAAAAGAACCTATGAATATTATGCATCTTAAGCGATATTACGCATAAAATTTGGTCATTTCATCATTTGTACATATTTTGCATGTTGTCTCATTTTAAATATATATATATAACTATTTAAACAAAAACAAATAAAAATAAAAATAAAAAAAAAGTCAAAAACAACAATATTATTGACTCTTTTCAAAACCAAAAAAATAAAGAAGAAAGAGAGAGTCAAAATTATCAAACTCTTCACAAATATTTGTTGTATATATTTCTTCTTCAAGTATTGCAGTTATATTTTCAAGTTATTTTGGATAAATTAGCATTTATTTGGAATCCCCCACTATCACAAACACACAAAAATAAATATCTTGATTTTATCTGGCATGATTACTAATCTCTCTTATATCAAAGTCCACAAAATTCAATTAAATAAAGTTTGAGCATAGAGAATTGATCTTGTTATTTACTTAAACCAAGCATATCTTTTCACAATAAAATGATTATATTTGTAATTTCCATGCTATGCTACATAGTAGAAGTGGTTTCTTGAGCGAAAAGTTTCCCCTGCTATCCTATCATGCACATGGTCTAGAATCTTTGAGAATTGGCAAAAGGACAAGTTCACCCCTACCCAGAATAAAAATCCCTTGCTCTACAGCTAATCCGAGCAAGTATCCCTAGTATAGGAAGAAAAGAAAAGTTCAAGAAAAAGAGAAAAAGAAACAAGTTATTTCAGCATTATCTCAAATATCAAGCCAAAATACAAAAATACAAAAAAAAAAAAAAAGCAAAAGCAAAGAAAAAAAAAAAAAGCAAAAGCAAAAGCAATAAAATCCCTTTCCCTACCCATTGAAAAGAAAAGAAGGGTTGATGAGCTTGAATCCCTAGAATTCTCAATTATTCAAAAACTGTGAGGTAAGCCCCATAACAGGTGGTTTGTGCCCAACCCGCTTGGCCTTGGGTAATCCCTAGCGTGGTGATATGTCTGTCACATTAGCGACCTTCTTTTGTACAGACCTATGTCTGCTTATGGATTAGCTAGCTCTTGATAACCCGACCTACATAGTAGTCTGGTATGGTTATATGCATCTAAATCATGGTTAACGAACACTTATTTGGTTCATTCAAATCACTTGTATCATAGTATCTTGCTCAAACCTGGTAAATGAACAATGCAATTGCACACACATTTTGTATTTGAGAGATTTTGTGTATCATTATGATAAATCAAGATTGGTAATGAACTCACCTACGCACATGGGATTCCTTATAAATCTAACTTTTGTCTTTAAGATACTTTGAAATATTTTTGCAAATTGTTTGGAATAAATTCATTTTCTTCTTTGAAAGAACAGTTGTTTAGTATAAAGACAACTATATGCATTATCAAAAATCAAAATCATTTTCAAAACATGCAATCAAGTTACATTTATATATAACTTTTGACTTTCGTGACGATGGTATAGTTCCAAAACCAAAATTGGAATTTTATGCCTAGCGCAAGTCCTCATCTTCATATTTTTAGTTTATTTTCAAAAATTAAAAAATCAACCATGCAATAAATCTATTATTTTTCTTCTTTGGATTTCGTGATGATGGTATAAGTCTATACCTAAATATTCTATGCCTAGCGCAAACCATTGTACCAATTTTATTTTCCATTTATTCAAAATCATAAAAACATATGACTTAAATCATTATGTTACACAATTATGCTTTAAAACAAAACAAACACTTACTCTATTTTCATGTCATTATGTCAAACTTCAATTTTGCAATGATGGTATAATTCCTAGGGAATTATCCAAAAAATTTATCACACTTAGGAATTTATGCCTAGCAAAAGTCATTTTAAAATATTTCATGCATAATATTTTCATGAAAATCTGAAAACAAATCATCATCATCATCATCATCATTTGCATCATCACACCAAAGTCTTAAGGCAGGTCTCTTAAGCACTCTTTTACTTTTAACAATATTTCTATATTGGGATTAGCTTGACGACCGAGTGAGCGGCGACTCCATGAAATGGTCTATAATAGCGACAATGTCCTTTGAAATTATTGTTAGAAGTCCCTTTTCTTTTTATCAAATCACATCACAAAAAACCAATTTGTTTACATCAGATTATTTCATTTAAATTTTAAAAGCATGACATTCAAACCATAATATTTCCAAATGACATAATTACATGAATCATCCAATCAATCACACCACAACAATAAAGCATCATACAAACACATAAGACAAGTCATATGATCAAAAATATCATATATATATATATATATATATATAATATATATATATATATCTCAACAATATATGTACATCATATCAAAACTGGATTGGTATGCCACAATCTACATCTTGGCATACTCAATCCTCTCAAATCATATAATCAATCTATACAGTGCAGTAGCCTAGCCTCGAGAACCCCTCGAGCTCTCAGCCTCATCTCCTCCCCAGCCCTGAGGTGGACGAGGTGGCCCCATCGTAGTATGTGTGGTACTACGAGTCCTAGTCGTCGATCGGGATGAAGTCCTCGATGACCCAACCCTGATCGGATCCACAATGCCGATTGGTAGCTGTACCCTCTGGCCCTCTGGCACCATCTGGAAGTAGATACCCTGGTAGAACATGGTCTGAGCAATCGACCATGCCAGCTCTTGAGTGCTCGCTCCTCCGCTCCGTGCTCTGAGGCATGCAACCTCATCTCTGAGCTGTGTAGCCTCAGCTCGATGGCGTGCAGCCTCATCCTGTAAAGTCTGCACCTATGCCTAGAGATGGACAGTCTCCACCCAGAGAGTAGCCATCTCACTACTCTCTCCTGTGTCCACACCCTTGCCCTTATCGGGCGATGGTGGTCTCTCTCTCCATGGAGAAGGGGGTCTCTCCTCCCTCCTCTCCCGCTACCATGGCCTCTACTGAGCCTGTGGTCTCCTCTGCTCTCTCCCTCCGTGACCCTGTGCCACCTCAATGGCTGCCTAGCATCGCCTCCCCATCCGACGCACAACTACATGAATCGGACCCTGAGCCCTCGTCATCCGAGGAGGGCGGATGCCTATGTACCAGGCATCATAGCCATCGGCTACCCCTACGTCATCCCCATCCACTGGCTGAATGGGGGCATCATCTGCGTCTTGACTCTAGAAGCGCTGCATATCTGGAGCCCCACTAACTATAGTGTTATCTCAGATAGTCCGAGAAAACTCGTAGTCTCTGAGAGATGGGATCCCCTGCTGTAGACCGAACTGCCTCAAAACTCGGTCGTAGCGGTGGAGCTCCACCTCTCCCCTCTCCATCCTCAGCCAACAGACTCGCCTGACGTGAGCCAGCTCTTGTCCATCCTCGGCCCACCCTGGATGATCTCTCCAAGGCCTCCAGGTGATCTGGTCGGAGACAAGGTCGTCAAGTAGTCTCCGGGACATTGGCAGATCTATCCGCCGTTGTGACCCTCTCCGGAGCCACCAGTAGAAAGCTCGGGGCCTCTCCCCATCAATCCCTATCAGTGGGAGCCCTATCGGCCTCTGCACCGTAATGTGCTCCTAGCACCAAACCTATAGTAGTGATGTCATAACCAGACATCGGCCGCCCTTGTATACGACCCCATGCAGGATCCTATACAATCGGCATAGTACATAACTCCCCCAAGCAAACCTGTATCCGTGGTCTCTCATGTCATGGACCACATCTATCAATAGCCATGGTACTCTGCATCCACTCTGATGGCATAGCAACGGACCACCTACAACCCCAGCCAAAACTTGTGTCAGTCTAGATGCCCCAGGCATCTGGCGTAGCGACTCGATGTTCACTCTGCCCTTCTCCAGGGCGAAGCTCGGATCTCCGCACAGTCGCATCATCGCGTGGCCCTGATTGGCCATGGGAGTTATCAACCGTCCTTGTATGGGGACCCTCAAAATCCTCCATACATCCTCTAGTGTGGGAGTCATCTCCCCTATCGGTAACCGAAAATAGGAAGAACCCGGATACCACCTCTCTGCTAGGGCTGTCAATAGCCCCATGTCTGTAGACACCTGTGGCATCTCCGCCACATGCTGCAAGCCAACTTGTGCCAACTGATCTCGCTCTGCCTGAGATAGAGCGGCCAAGTCATCCCTCAACCCATCGTATTTCCATTCTCTGCTCTTTAGTAATCCTCTCTGCAACATAAACAACAAAACAATAAAAATCATTAATCCAAATCATTAATAAAACAGTGATTAAAAATGCAAGTAAAGTAAGTTCAATTTCATCAATGATGATATTGTCCACTATTGGACGATATCGTCCCCAATTTGAGCAATTTCGTCTCCGATTTTGCAAATTTCGCCCTTGGACGAAATCAGTGATATCGAGACGATTTCGACGAAATCGAGACGATTTCGTCCCGACGACGTCGACGGCCCAAAAATGGCCGCGATGCTCAAAAATCATCAAAATTTAATCTACAAAGCATAGAAAATCAAATTACAACATTCTAAACTAAGTTTAGACCCTTACCCGTAGCCCGTGCCGGACCTCTGTCGATCTATGCACTGTCTCGACCATCTTGTCTACAGAGCTCTAGAAAATAGTAAAAATGAACAGTAACAATGAATTAGGGTTTTTCCCTATTTTTCTTAATTTTATTCAAAAAACAATTAAAAACATTTTAATTTTGCTTTTCCGCGTTTTTACCTCAAACGTTCGATTTGGGTAAAAACACGGAGGGGGCACCATAGTAAGATGTCGTACGATTCGACCAAGAATCGTCGCCTAAAAATGGGAATAATTTTTGCTTTCTCGTAGATCGAGAAGAACTCATCTTTAACGCATTTTCTTCAAAAAATTTGCTAAAGAGGGGGCAAAATGTAGCACCCTAAAATTGGCACAGTAAAACTTAGCAATAATCAAAATTACCTTAGTAATAATTCAAATTCAAATTCAACCCCCAAAACCGCTCCCAAACCGCCGTTTAACCTGTTTCCTCGTTTCCCACGCCATTTTTAGGATTTGTTGTGACCGTTGGATGATATCGTCGCCGATCAGACGATATCGCCTCAGATCGGACGATTTTCTCTGGACTAGGACGTCCAGACGATCTTGTCCCAAAACTGATTTTTCATAATTAGCTTATGTTCAACGGCGTCTCTAAGTCGGGCAGAAGCGCGTCTGCACCGTTAGAGACCTCCCCGTTGGAGATCTTCCAAATTAGGATGATCTCCAACCTCCCAACTTCCCTCCTAAATCTATTTAAACCTTAGGACCCCCCTTGACTTTCCCCTGGCTGGATTTTCTGTAACTTGACCTTTACACGCATTAGAACACCCTGGATTACCATCTGCACTTGTCCTATCCAAATTTTGTTGCAGGAACCTTGTTATTCTTCAGCGGAGCAAGCTCAGGTCATCGCAGATGATCTTGTCCAATTCGAGATGATTTCGTATCAATCCGAGATGATTTCGACTGCAGTCTGCATTGGGGCAATCAGTGCCCAGAGTTTGCGCTTTTCCTATACTTTGCTGCTACTTTATTCTGCATTTAGTCAGTTTTATTAGTATTTCCTGTTATCTTGCATCTTGGAGTTCACCCATGTAGTTTAATTGCATAATAAGATCATGATTAGTCATTAAAGAATCGTAATTTACTTGTATTTCCATTTGGGATTATCTTGTTAACATTCTTATTGTTATTTCACATCATTTGCCTCTATTAGAATAGTTGTATTTACGGCATTTTGTATCTATTTCTCTGTTTGCAGGTCTCTGACGAATTCCTCTCGTCAGGATCTCAGACGATCCTGTCAGATCAGAGACGATCCTGTCAAATTCCAGACGATCTGGACTGCTTCAAAAATTAGAATCTCCATCAGACATCCGGGACCAGGTATGGATTTCTTCACTTAGTTTGCTCTCTGTGTTTTCTGTTAAATCTATTTTCTGTATTTAAATTTGCATTTTCATATAGAATAACTTAGATTCATCTGGCCAAACCTAGGACTTGGATGTTTAAAGCTAAAACTGAACACATTAAACTCATTCCCAACCTAGGCGTGGAAACTGCCACTAAACGTTTCCTGGTGAACCCCACCATCCGTCGAAAAATCACCTTAATACCCCTCCCCCGAGAGGCGGGACCTTCAAAGGGCCTCTCAGTCCGAGGTATTGTCCCATCCTTTTCCCATCCTCCTTTCGGGTGCATATCCTTTAGCCTGAAGGTAAGGATGCAAAAAATTTGGAGCGATACATCCAAACACCCTTAGATGAGAAATGAAAGGTTTCTTACCACTCCATGCTCCTTGTGGTGATTCTCCTTGTAGATCTCTAGTGGGTGCTCTATTTAGGAGATATAATGATGTGTTTACTGATTCTACCCAATATTGATCCTCAAGATGTGCTCCCTTTAGCATACATCGAACCATTTCCATAATGGAACGATTTCTTCTTTCTACAACTCCATTCTGCTGAGGTGTATAGGTTGTAGTCAATTGTCTTTTTATCCCATGTTTTTTAAGGAACTCTGAAAACTCTTCAAAGGTGTTTTCCTCCCCTTGATCTGAGCAGAGGGTTTTTATCAAACATCCCAAATCCTTCTCAACAAGTTTCTTGAATTGTTGAAAGTAGAGAAATGCCTCTGATTTCAACTGAAGAAAGAAAACCCACATCTTTCATGAGTAATCATCAACGAATAGTTGAAAATACTTTTTCCCACCATAGTTGGTTGGCATAGGACCACACATATCGGTATGTACCAGCTCTAAAGGGTTTTTAGCTCAAGAGTAGCTAGCCTCAAAAGGTACTTGATGTTGCTTCCCTGCTAAGCAATCTGAGCAAACTGGCAAGATAGATGAGAGGGGTGGAAGACCTTTCACCATCTCATATTTGTGTAATTCAAGCAAATATCCAGAACTGAGGTGCCCATATCATCGATGCCAGAGAGAGGTGGCCTCCTTTGTAGTTGCAGCCAAGGCAACATGTGGAGTTGAAAGGGCATCGAGAATAAACAAGCCATGTTTGTAAGATTCGGTTGCAACATGTTTACCACTATGTGTGATAAAACATCTCTTCTTGCCTTTGACAACTCGAAACATGACCTCCATGTTTCTATCCAACATTTGTGTACTGAAATCAGATTATTGGTTAAGCCTGGAACATAGAGAACTTTCTCAATTTAACAATTACCATTAGGAAGGGACACAGAAATATCCCCTTCACCCTTTACTTGATATACTTGATTGTCAGCAATAGTAACTGGCTTACCCTCTTTCTCCACAAAAGTATCAAACCATGATTTATCCCCAGTCATGTGTTTGCTAGCTCCTAAATCAATATACCATACAACATCTATCTGGGAAGACGAAGTATGAGTCATGAGCACCTTGTGTGCTCTTTCAGAGTCAGAATCTAAATTGGATCCAGGAGAATTTGATTCTGAGTTGGAGTCAGCATAAGCAACATGGCCTTTAGATTGCTTATGCTTATGGTATTTCTGCTTGTTCTTGCCCTTCTTTTGTGGATCTCTTTCGTTGGGTTGCTTATTTTTGAACCAACACCTGTTGGTGTCATGGTTATTCATGTCACAAATTTTGTAATATTTTGTATATTTTTGTTGAGTTTGCTTCCCTTTTCCTTTGGAAGAAGCACCCCCTTTTTGAAACTGGCCTTGCTTTTTACCACTTTATTGTGTGGAAAGAACATTATCTGGCACATCATCTTTCTGGACTTGAGTTGCCTCCTTAGTCTGAAGCAAGTTTACCAGTTCCACAAATGATACTTGTCTACCAGAAACATTGAGTGAAGTTATCAACATCTTGTAGGAATTTGGTAATGCTCTCAAGATGACAGAGTTCAAGACATCATCATCCACCGATTTTCCCATAGCATTCAATTTTGCTTTCAAGTCAGCCACTCTGCAAAGGAATATGTCAACTGTTTCTCCAGAATTCATACTGAGATTATGTAGTTGAGTTTGAATATGGAGAATAGTGGATTGATTCTTTCCCTCATATACTATGATCAGGGCATCCCAGGCTATCTTACTAGTTTTTGCATCACAAATATGAGGTTGCACCTCATCTGTAGTAGCAAGCAATATAAACACGAGACTCTTCTTGTCTTTCTTATCCCAAACATCTTGATCTGTCCCTACTGTTTGAGGACCTTTTGTAGTACCAGTCACTACATCCCACAAATCTTCCAACTAAAGTATGGCTTTCATCTTTGTCTTCCATGGAAAAAAGTTAGGACCTTTCAACAATTGTGAATCTGAGAGATACTTATGAATTGTGGCCATTATGAAGGTTCCTTATATCACCAATTTGGTCTCCCTTTCTATATACCTGCCATTTCTTTATACTTTAACCATTAAATATGTACCCGCCCTTACGTGAGGGAAACTATAGGTATATAAAAAAAGTATACTACTTGATATGTACTCACCCTTACGTGAGGGAGACTATAAGTACATATGAGAAGCACAATATATTGAACATAGGCGATACTGAAAGGGCATCATGTTGTTAATGACACCTACCATAGAAAGTTTTATTCCGCATGAGTGGGGCATAACTTCCCCTAAACACTTTGGAAAAAAACTTTTGTCAGGATTTACGCCTAACAACAATCATGATGTGGGTATGAAATGGGAAAAAAAACTGGTTTGCCTTATTTCTCCTTGATGATTTATAGAGAACAAGCTCAGACGTCATTGTTGTAGCTATATTAGGCAGCAAATAAAGTAGTCCAAAGCATGACAGCATTACCTGTAAGTGTGGACCAGAGGTATCTCAAATATCGAACGCTGTTGTGCAATAAATTACACAAATAGGGTTTAAATTTGGGGTCTTATATTTTGTTTAATTTATGATTGTGAATGCAAGAAAACATAATATTTAAATGCAAAAAAAACAATCATAAATGCCCAAAAATTTTAGCACCTATTACCAATTTGGGAATTATTCTACCAAAATGGTTTGATTCCCCCCCTTTATCTGACAATTTTGCAAATGAATCATGTGAAATCTTCCCCCCTTCAATTTGCAAAAAAAACAGACAGGAAGTGGAAAAAATACCTGAAAAAATAACCCTTGAGCCTTCAAGGCATCAATTATGCTATTTTGGGGTGTCAAAGAGGCCTTGCGGGCGTCAAAAGGACGTGGTAGATGTCAACCGGTGGCATTGGGTGTCAACTACGCATCACAGGCGTGAATGGCATCGTGCGAGCATCAACCATGCCGTGCAGGCGTCATAGAACCGCGGGCGTCAAAAAAAACAATCCCGCCATCATAGTGGAAAAGAAACCCCTTAAGGGATTCAAAACTGCAACCTACCACCAAATATTGATTGCGCTTACCATGATATCCAGACGGCTCAATGAAACACTATAGGTAACTCGTAACTAATCAACAGTGTCGCGGGCGGAGAAGGGAAAAAAAACATTAATCCCACATGGCCTGTGTGGCCACTGTGGGAGGTTTTAAATTGGACGAAAAGCAGTTAAGCTTTCGGTTGCCTTCGGACAACCAATCCCACCCTTTTTGGCCTCTGCAATCATTGACCCTCATCCTTGAACTGTCATCTGTGTGCCATGTGTGCCTGTGCCTTGGTCTGCATGTTCTATCTGTTGTTTGTCTGGTCTATCTGCTTCATCCATCCTTGGGTCCCGTGTCTATTTTATCTGCTTCGTCTGTCCTCGGGTCCCGTCGGCTATCTTTCATCCTTCATCCGTTCTCAGGTCTATCGGTTGTCCACCGTCCTTCGTTCGTCCTCAGGTCTGTCGACTGTCTGTCGTCCATAGCTCTGATGCCATATTGAATTTGGTGAAGTAAATTCCATTCTCATTGATTTCAAATATAAAGGTTACAATGTGGTTATGAATTGGTTCTAACCAATTGGTGGTTAATCAACCAACCTGGACAGTGCCTATGAGCGCTATTTTTATTTATCCTAATAATGTAATATGCATAACATATTCTAACAGCTTCAAGAATACCATTTGAAGTGCTAATATTTTCCATGGAACTATTTAGATGTTATTTAGTAACCATTTGTCTTTTACCAATGATTCAAATTCTCCTTTTGGGATTGATTCTTTTGTTGCTCACATGATTCTTTTTGGACAATTGGTGCATCTAGAGGATGAGTTTATTTCTTTTGACTTGGGATATTTGAAGGTTTTGAATCATTCACATGCAGGGCCTTATCCTCCACCAAGAAATAATCAGAGCATGATCAAATGATCAGACATCTCTTCTTCAGGTGGTCAATTTACTGGCAGCCATAACATCTTAGAGAGAAGTTTTCATATTCAATATTTTGGATCCATTCCCCTTTACTTCAGGAAATAGTAATAGATTGAGGAATAGACTGGGAATCCATCAAATTCTTTTGTAAAGGGATTGAGACTAGGATTCCAAGGCCTTAGATAGACACCCCTTTGTTTGAAAATCAATTATATGTATAATCCATTAACCCATATCTATTCACTAAATTAGAAAAGAAAATAGAAATGAAATTTTTGGGTAGAAGAGTTACTTGTAATTTTGTACTTGTCCACCAATCTCTAATGTATCCTTTGAGGTTCTTTAGGCTTGGTATTTTTCCCTTTAGTTTGCAAATAATTGTTTGAGCTTCATGATCAATCAAATCCAACCTAAATTCATCCTCTAAAATATTGATAGAGGGTAGAGGTTCATCCAACCGCAAACCCAAATATCTCTAAGATATATTCTTTTGATCTAATAGACTTTCTCATATACTAAAGATATGGTCTCTGAACAACCATATTCCTTCAACAATTGACTACACCTAGGGTTTGCATCCCTTTTGCAAATATTATATCCAATTTTATGTTTTGTTCCATTTCTTGACTACACCTAGGGTTTACACTCCTTTTGCAAATATTATAGCCAAATTTAATGCTTTGTTCCATCGGTTGACTTCCACAATGAGTGGTAAAGGGTAACATTACTTGGAAGTGTTAATTATAAAATATTTATCAATAAGAGGTAAATATAAGTACATGATATTTGATGATGAATGTGAATGAATAATTTTCTCTCTATTTATTATATTCTAGTGAAAGAGCACATTCCTTATAAAAATTTATATCTTTGTAATTAATAGTTTATTATAATAAATTAAAGGGTCATATTCTAGTATTATTATTTAAATTCAAGGTTCAATATCTCATTTTAAAAAGTGAAGTAAATTTTTTCTCTTTGTGTAATTTAAGTTTCAAATTTTACATGGTTTGTTTTGTTAAATATTTTACTATTTTAGAACTATTTCATGTTATAAATGATATAAATATTTGGTATGCAACTCAAATATAACCCCCATCCCCTCTTCTCCAACCCTTTTTTTTACCGGTAGAATCTATATCTAGGTATGCATAAATTTTAAACACCCCTCCCCTATAATATACTTACCAATATACCGATGGTTCAACTTGATATTAAAAATACCCCTTGTATGCACTCACGTGACATTTACCATTTCCTAAGAGTGATCCCCTCGTGACTATAATAAATTTGATATGTGTATGTGATAAGTTGTGACTACTTTCCTTATATATTGGTTCTTATATGTGTTTTTGTGTGAATGTTTGTACTTGAATGAAATCATGTTTACTTTTAGCTACTAGTAGATGATACATGTGTTCACTAATCCTATTAATTTATAGAAGTATCTCTTGATATTGGTGCATTGCCTCCATTAGCTTAGGCCTTTGTTTTTCTATTGTTTAGTTTTTTTGTTATCTCTCTTATTTTTTCTTGAAAATAAAATTAACCTAGGAATCCATGAGTAAGTGAATGTTTAAGATCATATCTTGTAAGGAGCCAACTGATTCTCTCATGAGAAGGATGATTTTCACATGCATCAAACCACTATAATGGGTGATTGTGATATTCTATGATAATAATAGTAAACTAATTTATTTCGATATATATTCAACTATTATAAGTCTAGTTATTATAAAGAACAATACTTACATGGTCTTCATATATCATAGAAACTATAGTGTTACAAGTGTTTCATTTATATCAAAATGTTTAGTTTTATTAGGATAGTGAGATTTTTAAATGAGTAGTTGGTGCAATGTACCCAAAGGTGCATAGAGGTTTCTAATATTGTCCATCAAAATTCCTTAAAGATGATGGTCTGCCACTAACATCGTTTGTGTCAATTATTTATGAATATTGGAAAAGATAATGTTTGGTGGAAATATCATCTAATTGTTATTGGTTTCATTTCCTTTGGCATCTAGGATTGTAAAAAATGTTTACACTAATCAATAGCATAAACAATCTTATTTTTATTGTACATATTCTTACAAGGCTCAATCACAAGGTAAAACTACTATAGATCAATTGTTTGCTCTATGTGGCATGCATTCTCTAGCTTACACTATGAATAAAAAATGATAGAGATTTATGATTAAAATATGTGATGATATCCTTACCCATTATATGTTGGTGCTACTATCTAATGACTTAAATAGTAATATACAACTCCTTTTTGTGAATGGACCAATGCAAGATATGTTAAAAAGTTTATCAAAAGGGTATGACACTAGATACCCATTCAATATTAGGGTGACATAAAGTGTATAATATGATGAATCTATTTCATTTTGAGTAGATATATATTTGACATGGCACCTACACTTTTCAACTAGATTTAGTTTGTAAGATATTTTTCATGATTGCAAAATGTTCTAATAAAATGAAGTAACTCATATAACATTTATTTATAGATTTTTATAACTCTTTTATTGGATGACTCTTGAAATAGGTAGTGATACTGATAATTATAAAATATATTTGCAATGTCACACTGTTAAAATCAATTTAGAGATTTATAGAATCATTTTATATTTTCATGACTATGTTGTTGAAAGAATGAACATAATATAATTCTAATAGATTTTATTGCACCTTGCTAAAAAGTCATTTACCTAGTTGCATAATAAACATGTATTCCATGCATAAGCAACTAAATTATATTTATAGTTTCAACCTCTTTATAATACATCATTATGAAGATTGAAGTCAAAAGTTACATACTTCATCCACCAACTATAGAACTTGATCTAAAAAAAAACTAAACAATGTTAGATTATTATGTTAGTTAGTGTACGTTAAAGTATATGTTCTCATCTATCCATAAACATCTCACACTTTAATTTTTTTTTGATAAAAGGTATAAGGGGTTTTGAAAGGGTCATCGAACCTTTAACAAACCAGATCAAGATCAAAAAGAGACTAGTTGAGGATCATAACAATTAATGTTGACAAGGCAAATAGGTAACCAAATGAGAAGAAACTAAAGGACTCCTCCAAACCTTGGCTCAGCCCAACAAGGGTGAGAAGTACAAAATAAAAATGGATGACACCTAAAAATACCATAGGTCAAGGGAACACCCAAAAATCTTCCCACGCAAGGGTAACTACAAGAAACTAGACCATATGACAAAAACCACAGAACTAACACTCCTTAAATAGAGTTATACTCAAAATTATTTTTGAACTACTCCACAAGTGTTTTTGAATGATCTTCATTTACAATAACTTTAATGGTTTTAGCACAAGAGATATCCACTCTCAAAAGGTCAAAAATAGAGTTTAACAAATTTAGTATTGAGGTCCTAAAAGAAGAGTAGGTGGGCACTTGTGAGATCTTCACCTTAGCCTCAGAGTCAGGATTAGAATTACAGTTCATTATTTTCAAAAAATTAACTTTATTTAGATTTGGGACTGGATTTTCTTCAGGATCGTCTGCCTTGACAGGGTTCAATGAAGCCTAATTTAAAACCAGCCGCTTAGACCTCCTCATACAGGAACTACTACTCCCTATTCCCATATTAGGGGGAGATAAGGGGTCTTTAGTCTAATTCGAGGGGAGACCTAGAGCAAAAGGATTCAAGGTTCCTGACTTAAAGCTTTTAATCAAGCTAATCGGAGGGGATATCAAGTCCTTGGAAGAATCCTAGCTATTAATGAAGAAGGGACTAGAAGACAACAAAGTTTCAAATCTAGTCTACAAATTTGGCTTGTCCCTAGGGTTTGAGTCTCTTTAGACCTTCCAATATAAAAATTCCATGGATTTGAATAGGAAAAACGAAACATTCATGGCATTTTTTCTTTGAAATTGGTTCAAGAGGATGATGTGGAAGCTTTTGATCATCTCTTGATCTTTATCCAAGGTAAAATATTTTATTACAATGAGGGAAATCTGATCTTGTGGATACTTAAGAGGCCCCCTTATGAATTAATTCTTGTAATCTTCAAGGACTTCCCCAGCATTAATAAAAGCCATAGTCTCCCTAGACAAGGAATGCTTATCCTTGAAGTAATAGGCCCCATCACTCAAGAGACCAATGGCTTCAGAAATAAGCTGAATGGAGATAGGAAATTCTAAGTCTCCAACTTTAACCTTACCATTTTTCCAAGAGTGGGCCACATGTCTGGCTAGGAGAAGATGATGATCGATGAACTTCTATAGGCATTTGATAATTCCCCTATGCCTCAAAAATTTCTTTAAATATTCGTCAAATTCTAACCTGTTAGGTTCCAAAATTAGAGCATATTTCTTTGAAGTCATCATGATAATAATATATCTAAAACCTAACCTCAAACACATCTTGAGAATAAAATCAAATCTCAACCTCTGAATGGACCACTGTAAGACCCTCTCCTAGAAAAATACTCACCAAAAATCTAGATTTGAATTAAGTAAACTATTGAGATTAAATTGGAAGTGGAGGAGATAACATTCCCACGAGGGACATGATAACAATGACTCAAAATAAACCTTTCCAAAATCTTGTAAAAATTATTAATCTAAAAGGATTCAAGGTCATTCCACAAAAACGTGTTCCTAGCATTGTGGCAAGGGATAAAATTCAACACATAGGACACATGCAAGCTCCAAAAGGGTCCAAAGCTAAAAAATTCTACCTTGTGTTTGATACCCAACCAACACCACTTCCCATATTCATACCTGCAATAGTTTCCAGTACCAAAAATCTGAGCTTCAAAAAGGGTGTTGAAGTGCTTGTGTGAAGGCCTAGTTACTCCATAAGTTTCCTTTTTCTTAACCCAACTAATTGTAAAGTTTGAATTTGTAAATAAAATAGTCCTATACTTAGACAACTAGATTACATACAATTCCATCTCAAATTTCAAAACTCCTCTCAAGAAAATACGAGAAGCATGAAACAAAGAGGATGAAAATTGAGATAAAATATAAGAAACAAAGTTATCCCTACTCCACATCCCTACCATGGGGCCTATATTCCTCCAGATTTATCAATCCTAGAGGAAAATTATCTCTCTAGATGTGGAATTCTGATTGGTCCACACCCAAATTTACCATTAAAATAATAGACTTATTACCTTCCCTAAAGGTATATTGAAAATAACATCTTCATAGAGAAGGATGTATATTTTAGCCTTAATAATCATGTTCATTGTAGTAATATTCCTAGGGGGCCACCCTTTCATATGGTTAACGGTAACTAGAGAGTCTCCTTCTACGATGACTTTAGTATTTCCAATGGAACTTACCAATTAAATACCTCAGTAAAGGACCCTGATTTTTGTAAACTGACTTAAGTTAAATTTCTATGGTGCCTTGAAAGGTAGTCTTGGTAGAGCTGGAGTGGGGGGTATCCTTAGAAACCACAGAGAAATTCTTTGGGCCTATGATAAGAGTTATATAGTTTGTTTTATGTCAATCGTTTATATCTCTATTAATGAGTTATATAAAATGATATAGTCATACATTTGGTCACACCCAAAGACAAGTATGTGTGTCAAAGAATCAAAACCTTCCTAACAAAAATCTATAGTAAAGGAATAATGTATAACTAAATGAGAATATCCATCATCATAAAAATAATTAACATCCCCTTCATCTATAATTAATTTGAGTTGTGTATTGTAAATTTTTAAACCTAGCTACAATGGCTTAGTTTAGGGTCCTATTTTCTAACCACTTCTTCTACCCCATTGGTTTACTTTGAAGAACTTGAAATTCTAAAAAATTGCACTAGATCATGGATTTTAAATTCTTATGGTATAAAGAGTTTAGACCCTTTACTTGTAATTATAAATAGTGCTTCTTTATGCTTGAATAGAATTCATACATATTTCATTACACAAATATAAAAACCATTTTGTGTTCAATAGAAAAGAAAATTGGAGAAATACCTTAGGAATAAAAAAGCAAGACGAACATTGCAACTCCATAGTGGAATAATATGTGCTTATAAAGCTTAAATCTTATGTCCAAGGTGGATAGTTAAGGACCACATTATTTAAATGTGTTCTTATCAGCAAGATGTATGAAAACCATCAGTTAAAATAAGAGCATTTCTTCGAAGTTCTAGTTGTTTTTAAATTTAATTTTGATTTTGTTATTACTGAATATAAGCAAAATTCTCCTTGGGTGTTACTTTCAATTGATTTTACGTTAAAACCACACACCCTATTCCTTTGCATTTTTTTTGACATAGTATTTCATTTAAAGTTTTTTATAAAAAAAAACTGAATGGGTTTCCTTTTCCCTTTTACATTGAACTTTTAACAATCATAAAATCTACCCCAAAAAATTTTCTCTTAAAGGTCACAAAGCAAGTTCAAAGAATCCAAATAAATTTCTTAGAAGCTTATTCTTCCACTTATAGGTTTTAGATGCTGCAGCATCCCCTAGGTGGATAGGAGTGGTCATTCTCCCATGTTAACTTTGGGGTTTACCTTTACTCACTACCCACACAGCTCAAAATGACACCTTTGTGTGGTCACCCCAATTTTTCTTACTTTATTTTAGAAGGAATTTTTGACCACAATGTGAGGGTTAACCCTATCTTGTTCGATTAAGAAAAAGGATATCAATTTCACTACTAGTGTCCATCATTCCTTAATTAGTTTTCTTTTTAGGTGCAAGCTTCTTGTAGTTATACACACTTATTTTAGTGTAGAACTATAATGCACCATTAAGCTAGTGCATGTCATCCCTTAAATAGTTTATGGAGCTTTCTTCTTCTTTCACATGAGCACCTCTCTTTTGGAGATCCCATCACAAGGATTTAGTTGCAATGGAATTCTAAGCTCACTATATTTCAGAGCACACTTTAGTTTTCTACTACTAAACTTCCCACTGTAACCCTAAGGGATTATAGAATCACCTCTCCCTTACTTCCAGTCCCAACCTTAGGGTCTATCTGGGATGGAATCCATTTAATAAAACCCTTACAAAAATACACCCACCTACTCCAAGGTAGTCAAGGTAAGAATATCCTTCATATGCCATTCATTTAAGTATAAAAAATATAACTAAAACTAACATGCTCTTTTACATAAAGTAAATGGGTGTTCAGCATTCATCTAATTTTACTTTTCATTAAAGCATAAATGTAACAACATTGTTCTTTGAATCATATATTAACCATTATTGTCTATTCAATTACAAAATCTTTAAAGAGATACTTTGTATTCACCAAAACATCCTCTATTAAGTGCTTGTCCTCATTACAAAATAATACCATCCTATTTCTTCTACATGCATAGCATTTAAAGCAATATAAATAAATAATAATTTTCGTAACAAGTTCCACAAAAGACAAATAGACACAAAATATATCTTAGGAACCCTCATGGGATATAAACTCAGCCTCAAAAATATCAATTCTTATATCTTTATTGCCAGTTCATTTACCAACTTACAAAAAGGATTTCAAGATTCCTTTTGTCAATACCCCAATTGGCTGCGTAAGAACATTTCTTGTTTTGGAGTCTTTCTAATACATATGGATTATCTTTCTTTTCAAGAGTGAGTAAATCCCATAATCTTCTCACAATAACTTGTTTCTTTCTCTAATCCTCTATTACTCAGGAGTCCATATCCTAGTTAATATCTTACAATAGGCCAAGCGAGGAAATCCCATAAGTTTTCCTTTCTTTTCATTGGGCCCCATACCCAATCCCTTACTAAGGTAGTGGTTTCCATTTCTCATAAGTATAACAAATATAACATACATAGATATTTACAATTTACATCATTGATTGAGTTTTCATCCGATAAATCAAATATAAATTTCCGTAAAGCATATAAAAAAAGTTAGATCCTTGTTGAGTTTACAAAATACTAATCAATTACACATTAACCAAGATTTAGCACCGTTTAAAATTAAAACATCTTTTATTTCAACTAAGACTTTCAATTTCATTATAAGTAAAACTAGTTCTATTTCATCATAATTTCCAAAAATATCCCTACTCTTTTTCAAAAGCTTACTCACAACATAAATCATAATACAAAACTTCTTCAATTAATAAATAATAAAAACCACAATATTTATTCTTTATTCAATACTAAAAGAGATTATCCTTCATGAGTACCTTATAGGTGTTAAAGACCCAATGTTCTGGATATCCCAATTTCATATACTCATTATATCTATCTAACCCAAAGTCATTAGTTGCTAAGTCATGAGATGAAACATCTCCTATTCATTTTAAGACACTCGGTTTTCTTTGCTATCAACGTATGACTCTCATGGTAATTAAATCAAAAGAATCCTCTACTTCAGAGAGGTCAAACAACATGCCATGATTGAACACCTACAAACTTAATCCCTACACTCATATAAACATGCCACGTTACCTGAGGTGAAATGTATGTGGCATTCATGTGAAGGGTCCACGACTACCATTATCATTGGTAGTCATCAATATTACACAAGCATGGAAGTTTTAGGGCCCTTCTCGCTCTATTCCACTATAATTATCAAATATTTAAACCTCACAAAAATTCTTCTTAAGGTTTAATTTAAACATATGCGGCTAAGAGTGAGTGTTCCATGAGGGTGGCTAACCGGTGCCACTTGGTGACAGTAGATCTAAAATTGATTAAGCACCAAACCTAAGGTTTCCGCCTCCAAATTGATTAAGCACCAAACCTTCAACAGGTGAAATCTACTCTGTACATAGCGCACACAATAAGACTGAGTAAAGTTGCGCGTGCTAATCCAACCCAACGACTTCCAAGGCATGGTCCAAATGATAATATCAAACTCTGAATGAGTCATGCGGTGATTACTTCCACTGCAACCAAGTTGAGGACAACAATGTCTTCTGTAAAGTCTCGGGTCGGGTAATACGTCCCATCTAGATTATGGTGAAGATCAGCCTTTATATATATAAATAATAGATGAATCATAGGTTTTGTTTCAATACAGCGACTTAAATTATCTTTTATAAAAGATTCTTATATAACATACCTTAATTTTCTAGAGGGGCCCTTATTCTGGAGAAGCCTCAAGTGCTGTAAAAGGCTTCTTGCTGCTCTATCTTTCTTCTCAAGCCAAGTACTTCCACTGTTCCACACGTTTCCAATCTCCAATTGTGTCCAAAAATAAAAACCACCATTACCTTTATTTTTTTCCTCCTCAAGGATGTAAGAACTCATAATTGTTCGCTCGCATCTTGCTAATGTTGGGTGTCTTTTTTTTCCTTATTTTCCCATTGCAAGCAAAAATTATATCTTAACTATTTTTTCTAAAGTTAAGAATTATTCTTTTAAAGAAGCAATATTAAACCTTCTTATCTTAGTTTCTTTTTTTTCTTTAAACACTATAGAGTGCCAAATTAATTTCAATAGGCTTGCATAAGTAAAAAAGATACATCAAATAGCAAGAGTAGCGGAATCTAGAAATAGATAATCACATAATAGATCAATTTGACTATATATGCCTTCATCTCTCTAATTACATGTGGAGATATTTTTTCCTGCAAAACGAACAAGTTTATTAATTCCATATCCTTTGTCATTAGATTCTCATAAAATCACATAAAATGTCTTTTTATTTGAAAATAGTTGTTGAGAAGAGGGTCATGACAAACTTAGTTATATTAATCTATTTGGTACTGTTGATATTTGAACCTTGGTGGAGGCTATAATAATTATTTGTCCAAACCTTTGAACCAAAAACCCTTTGACTCTTTTTAAATAATTTTGTATATAGTAAATATTCATTTTTTATAGAAACTTTATTTTTATGTTAGGATTTTACAATTGAAAACCCTTTTTTATGAGACCTATTAATTTTATTTTATTTTTAACATATAAAAAAATTAAATATAATGATATTATTTAAACTTGAAAAATAATTTAACCATAGTGAAAATTTAATTTTAATTATTTTTATTAATATAATTATAAATGATAATAACTATTTATTATTATTATTATTATTATTATTATTATTAAATTTGATGTAAATTTTAATTTTACTTATATTATATAAGCCCTAATTTGGTTGTGGATACAATATTATGGAAAGCTACTCAAGAAGGGCTATTCATTGTTAAATCAATCTATGATCTATTGCATGCAAATCTTAAAGGACGGGGGATTTTAATGGGATTGATTATGGGAAAAGAAATTCATTCCAAAGTTAACAGTTTTCCTTTCCCTCACAACATGAAAAAATAAATTAATAATAGATAACCTTCATAAGAGGTATTTTCAATTTCCTAATAGATGTTACCTTTGTGAAGATCATGAGGAATCACTGAATCACATTTCATAGAATGTAATTACTCCCTCAAAATATTGGATGATATAATAGAGAAGATGGGGATGGTGTGGGTGATGCCTAATAACATAGAAGGCCAGATAGAATAGTGGAAAAAACAAGTTAAAAGCCTATATTGAATTATATTTGGAATGTGATTCCCTTTCATTATGTGTGGGGAGTTTGGTTAGAGAGAAATAGAAAATATTTTTAAAGGAGAAAAGAAATCTACACGTAGAAATAGAGAACACATCATTGCTGCCATATTGGAAAATCTTAAAGCATTGAAAGTGCATGAGAGTATAGACTCATTGGAGAAAGCTAAAATAAGTCCAAATTGAAATCTAAGTCCAATTATGGGGAATGTGAATCCCTTAAGAAGCTTAAGGAGCTTGACCAAGTGGTATATACCAATACAAGGATGGATGAAACTAAATTTTTATGGGCTTCTAAAGGAAATCTAGGGAAGGTTGGAGGAGGAGTAGTGTTAAATGATAGCCAAGTTATGGTGACCAAAGTGATGAATGAGTACTTGGACATAATGACTAGTCATTAGGCTAAAGCAGAAGCATTGTTAGCATAGTACATATGGTTGTACAATTGGGGCTAAGATATTAATAATCAAGGGAGACTCATTAAATATTATTTATTATCTCAAAAAAAGGTCAATAAAGAGTTGGAGAGAAGTAGATATAGTAACAGACACACTAAGTTATCTAAATGGACTAGATGAATTTTGGTACATATCTATAGAGAAGGAAATGGGGTAGCTTACTAGCTAGCCAACAAGGGAGCTCTTAGAGAAGAAGATAAAATATGGATACCACCAAACATTATACATATACATGTCCTCTATTTAGTGGCAAAGAAGTGAGGACATTTAGAAATTCAAGCCAAGGGGTGAAAGATGTTATGTTTAGAATATCCATAATAAAAAAAATAGAGAATTGTGAAATTGCATACTATAAGATCATTCCCTTTAGAGATTGTCAATATTTATCAGCTTGTTGCTATAAGACTTTTGAGGGATTTGTGTGATGAGGGTTCTATTTTTTTAATATGTAAATAGAGAAGTCTTCTATTTCACACATTATATTCTACCAATTATGTAGAAAATACTGAATTGCTTAAGGGGTATTATCTTCATGTGCATCTTTGTCATATCCTTGTCATAAGGAGAAATAAATTGTTAATTTTACAAAATTTAATTAAACCTTATTACATAATGGATTCCAAGGAATAAAAAACAATTTGAATTTTATTATTAAGGCAAAATATATGAATCATATTGTCAAATATAGGTGATATATTGGGTATGATTTAAGAATATAAAAAAGAATTCTAAAATAAGTGATATCAATACCTTTTTTATATTGGTTTCCAATAAAGCAAAATAAAATATTTTGATAAGTTTTGATCAATAATCCTTAGTAATGTGATTTATAATATTATTTCAAAACTTATATAAAATAGATTGAAAATAATTCTAGATTATGTTATCTCATAGGAACAAGTTGATTTTATTCTTGATAATTGAATTGATTAAATGTTAATATAGCACTCTAAAATATTATATTTTAAACAATATTTCTCCTACTAATTACTTTATGTCATCTCATGGACTCCACCAAGGTGATTCATTATCTCTTTATCTATTTATTATTCTTGTAGGAGCAATAGGTAGAGATTTATCAAAGGTAAAAGTGGAGGAAAATTCAAAGGTATGCGGGATATAAAAAATGGACCATAAAGTTTAAATAAATATTATCATGCTATGACTAGGCTACTAGATAGTTGGTTAATACTACAAATTTTAGAATTTTTATCCATAACACTACCCTATATTTAACAGAAAATATTGTGGATATTTTTAGGTTTAAAATTAAAAACTTTCCATCAACATACATTTGTATTCTTTTGTCTCATAAGGAAATACAAGGATCTCTAGGTCTCTCATTTCGATATAATAAAATATTGTTTAGCATATTGGAAAGGTGAGTTCTCAACCATAGTGGGCATTCTATAAATCATTAAGAATATATTATAATACATCCATATCTATATGATCTCACTTTCAATATTGCTATTAGGTATAGCATCAAAAATTAATAAAATTTAAAAAAACTTTCTTTGGAAAGGGTGCAAGGAAAATTTTAGATTTTCTCTTTATATGTGGGATAGGGTTTGCAATAGAAATAATATTGTAGGAGTAGGATTACAAAATTATAGTGTTAGATAGGCCTCAGAGGTAAATATTAGGTAAAACATATCTAGAGATCAAAGAAGGATCTAGAAAAAATGTTACATGATATATATATAGTTTCTCTTAATGAAATGGAATTATTTAGGAAAACATTGTTGAAATGATTGTTGAAATTTTACATCACATAGTTTAAAATTGGTCAATAAATATATTAAATGGTCAATCAATGAGAGGAACTATACAAACTTTGGGTTTGATGCTTGGTTGAATACTTATCCTCTTATCTTTGATTTAAAACAACAACCATTGAAGGAGGTTAATAAATTATCATTAAATATACAAACAAAAATGTTATCAAGGAGGTTATTGCAAAAGCATAGCATGTTGAGAAAGTTGAAGAATATATTTGATAGTAAAAAATTAGATATATATATATATATATATATATATATATATATATATATATATATATATATATATATATATATATATATATATCTTTGATAAAAATGCAAGGTAGATATGGTTTAGTTGACCTCACAAAAAATGCAATAGTTTGGTAGTTTGTTGCAAGTGGCCCCTAATAGAATTTACATACAATATATCAAATATAAAATATGTACAACAATTTTATATTTATCATCCAAATAATCAATAACCAAAAATATTATGAAGTATAAATGTTGAGTTTGTTAGTCTCACAATGACACTGAGAGGGGGGGTGAATCAGTGTGGCTCTTTAAAACTTAAAAACTTCAACTCTTAAAGCCAAAACAATGAAAGCTTAAAACCACATAAATAAAATATAACAAGAGAGCATCACACACAACACAAGATGTACCGAGGTTCACCATTTTTGGCTACTCCTCAAAAATAGATTGTTTGGACTCCCATCCAAATCCAGCCTTTGCAAAGCAACAACTTTACAATCAATTTACCAGCACCAACTAGAAGGAGCACCAACCCCTGATTTATCTGCACCAATAGAAAGGAGTACCAACCCCTAATTTATCTGCACCAACAAAAAGGAGCACCAACCCCTGATTTACTAGCACCAAATGGAAGGAGCACCAACCCCTGATGCCAAGCACCAACTTGGACTTCTATTCTGATTCTAGTTGATTGACATAAATATGCCTTCACTTTTACAAGACCCTAACTGGTCTATTGCTTTCTCAACATTGCCCACTCTTTTCCTAGCACACACCCTGCTCACTCACCTCCTGTGCACTCTCTTCCAGCAGCACTTTCACCCTCTTTAAGCCACACATAATTCTTCGTGCAGACCACCTTTTATAACAGAATTGTGATTCTATTTTTAGCTTCCATATTTTCACATGCAACTTATTAATAGAAAGTTCTATATTCAACTTCCTTTATCTCATAGTATTCTTTCATGCATCCTATAAATAGTTACGGTCTCTTGTTTGGTCTTCGACTGATGACTTTCAATTTAATCGTCGCTCGATTCATTCACTTCATAACTGACCTTGTAACTGTCATTTTGACTCCAGTTCACTGTTCTTATTTTAGTTGCATGATTTTTCTCTGTAAATGCACTTGTAACTGTTGTATAACTTCAGTTAACTCTTCTTATTTTAGCTGCATGTATTTCTTCTACAACTGCCCTTGTAACTGTCATGGAACTTTAGTTAACTGTCACATATCTTATTTTGGCTGGGTTCTCTTGCTCGCACCAACGTGACCTATCGCAAAATCATGACACTTCTGCCTCTTTGTTCTCTTCTCGACTTTCGCCAATGAAAACACAACATGTCGCGATATCGTGACACTTTCATCTCCTTGCTCTTCCTCTCGGATTCAACCAGCAAAAACACATGTGATATTGCGACACTTTTGCCTCCTTGCTCTTCCTCTTGGCTTCAACCAGCGAAAACACAACATGTTGCGATATCGCGACACTTTCACCTCCTTGCTCTTCCTCTTGGCTTCAACCAGCAAAAACACATGTCGTGATATCGTGACACTTTCGCCTCCTTGCTACTCTTCTCGGCTTCAACCAGTGAAAACACAACATGTCACAATATCGTGACACTTTCGCCTTCTTGCTTTCTCTCTCCTCCTTTAGTCACAAAAATGCGACATGTCGCGATATTGCGACACTTTCTCTCCTTTGCTCTTTCTCTTGCCTTCGGTTTGCGAAAACCCGACATGTCACGATATCGTGACACTTTTTCTCTCGGACTCTCTCTCCTACCTTCGGGTCACGAAAACCCGACATGTCATGATATCACGACACTTTTTCTCCTAGACTCTTTCTCCTGCAACATGGAACAAAATCGTGACACTTTTTCTCTTGGACTCTCTCTCCTGCAACTTGTCGCAAAATCGTGACACTTTTTCTTTTGGACTCTCTTTCCTTCAACATGTCACGAAATCACGACACTTTTTCTTTCGGACTCTCTTTCCTGCAACATGTCATGAAATCGTGACACTTTTTTGTCCGTACAACCTTCCTTGCAATATGTCAAGAAATCACGACACTTTTTCTTTCTCTGCCTTCCTCTTCGCTTCGGACCGTGAAAATGAAACATGTCGCAAAATCATGACACCTTTTTCTTTCTCCTTTTTCTCTTCGCTTTGGACCGCAAAAATGAAACATGTCGCGAAATCGCGACACCTTTTTCTCTCTCCTCTTTCTCTTCACTTTGAACCGCAAAAAAGAAACATGTCGCGAAATCGCGACATCTTTTTCTCTCTCCTCTTTCTCTTTGATTTGGACCATGAAAATGAAACATGTTGCGAAATCGTGACACCTTTTTTTGTCTCCTCTTCCTCTTCCAATATGTCACGAAATCGTGACACTTTTTCTACTTGTCTTTTTCTCTTCCAACATGTCATGAAATCACAACAGTTTTTCTTTCTTCTTCTCTCTCTTCTAAAATGTCGTGAAATCACAACAATTTTTCTTTCTTCTTCTCTCTCTTCTAACATGTCACGAAATCGTGACAGTTTTTCTTTCTTCTTCTCTCTCTTCTAACATGTCACGAAATCATGACAGTTTTTCTTGCTTGCACCTTCTCCCCGAACATATCGCAAAATCGTGAGAGTTTTGCTTGCATGCGCTTTCTCTCTGAGCATGTCACAAAATCGTGACAATTTTGCTAGCTTGCACTTTCTCTTCGAACATGTCACAAAATCATGACAGTTTTGCTAGCTTGCGCTTTCTCTTCGAACATGTCACGAAATCGCGACAGTTTTGCTAGTTGGCTTTTTCTCTCCAAACATATCATGATATCGCGACAGTTTTCCTTGCTTCTCAACATGTCATGATATCGCAATAGTTTTCTTCCTTGTGATTTTCTTTTGATTTTTAGCATATTGGCCACTTCAATATTTTAGATAATCACTGTACATACTCTGAAGAACCTCCTAACTCTTGTCCACTGCATCACTAAACTCTTGTCCACTACATCTATCGATCTGTCTGAGCATCAACTGATCTGTCTGTGTTGACAACAATGACAATACTATTGTTGCACCTTGCTCAAAAATCTCCCCCTTTGGAATTGTTGGCAACACACCTGCACATATCTGTAATTCTTCTCCTCCTTTGACAATAATACCAAAGGACTACTACAGACTCCCCCTGAGTCCATGCACAACATTCTTAGGCACACGTTATGACAGTTAGAAAAAATTATAAACATGAGCAAAAAGATAATCAAATATATAAATGCTCTTTCTGTGTTATAACACACTGTCGCTGCAATATATTTTGCTTCTACTGTGGATAAGAAAACTGACTCTTGTTTCTTACTGTTCCACGCGACCAATCTATCTCCAAGATAGAATGCACCTCCACTGGTACTCTTTTTGTTATCTACACATCCTGCCAAAATATGCATTTGGAAATCTATCCCAGCATTGTCCTCAAATCTGTCCCAGCATTGTCCTCAAATCATCTCACAAGTTCATCAAGAAAAACTTGCTTAGCATGAACCCACAAAGAGAATTTTTAGAGACCCAATGTGATTCATCAACCTCATAGAAGCATAAAGAGAATTGTTAGAGACTCAATATGTTCTATACTTAACTCCCAATCTCAATCTCAACTCAATCTCAATCTCAAAAGAATAAGATAGATGTAGTATGTTTTTCTCAAGAACATGAAACACAACCCAACAATTGCCAACCATGCAATAACTCATATAAAAATGATACTCATGTTCTTTCCACAACCAATATCTTTTCTCAACCAATTAGGGCTTTGACAACAATGCTTATAGAAAAGGTTTAACCAACATCATTCAACTCAAGATTAACCTTGAAGCATTCAACCAATCACTACACGAAAAGAAAACTAGTATACATCCTTTTCCTTTCAAAGGTATTTGAACAAAAAAACCACCAACATAAATCACCAATGCAAAGAATAACTTGCTCAAATCAATCTCAATGGAGTAATCCCAAATCATGTATCAAGTAAAGCATTAACTTGATCAAAACAACCCCTATGAAAGCAACTCAACCATCAATCTCAAAAAATCCAACTAAGGGTTTCACCATCTCAATGCAAGTAGCAAGACTTACTAACATAAACCCTAGTGCAAAATGCTTCCTCTTCCTCAACCAGAATTATGCATTCACCCAAAAAAAACTCATCAATGATTTTAATGCATAAACAATCTTCAATATCCAAAAAATGGGATTTACACCAACAAGAATACCTAGTAGAAAACCTTTTCACTCCAAACTCAATTTCAAAAAATACACCATCAACAATATACATGAAAGAAGTTGCCCATACCTTTGTTTGAGGAAGAAGAGAATAGTTCTTCAACCTGTTACCAACACCACCCTCAACTTTACCACCAAGTTAGGGTTAGATCATAAAAGTAACCACAAAAATATTTATTCCATAAAACACCTTATGACTCCAATCCTTAGAAGTCAACTACCAAAAAAATATAAAGCATACAAACAATATATCCTTTTACACCTTATTTCTCCAAATTAATTAAACCATGCTCAAGGAATAATAGCTTCTAAGCAAATATCACTCAACAATAAAGCCAAAAATCTCAACCACACACTATCTGCTATTGTAATCACCATCACCAGAGAGATTTCACAATAATAAAAAAAAAAAAAAACGGCTCTATCAAGCCAACGTCTCATGCTCCTGCTTATTACCTCCACAAACAACTACATGAACTGAAACACATTTTGACAACTATACGACAACTCCCCGACTACTTTACTTTCATCCTCAGATAACCACACAAATACATAGGAGCATTAAAATAAAACTTTAACATTGCTCCCCCCGAGGATGTGCTACCTGGAGCTGCTTAATGCAATAGAGGAGTAATCTCCTTCAGTCCAAGGAGACACGATTTCCTCTCTTCTTTTTTTCTCCAACCTTTCTTGAACTTGGGCTTGAGTTTCTCAACTACATCATAGTTTTGAGGCTTTTCGTAAACTTGAACATTTCTCTTGGGTGGTTGTCTCTTGTGCATCCTTGATGGATGACTATTTTCTTTTCTTTGATACACATGATTTATTCCCTGTCTGTGTTGCATTCTTTGTGTCTGATGAAATCTGTTGTCTTGCCTTAGATTAGATAAAAAGGTTCTTGGACAAAACCTTTCTATGTGCCCATGACCATTGCCTTTAAAACATTGCACATGGTGTTCAACAGATGTATTTCTACCAGCATAACTCTTTGATCTTTTAATCAATCCACAATGAATTGCCTTGTGACCATAATGGTTACATCTAAAACAATAGCCATTAAAAGCATTATTATGAAGAGAGTGAGAGTCATAGAACCTCTTTTGTTGTGGTTGCTTTGCTGTAGATCTCCTTCGAGATTTTCTTCCTTTTGAAGTTTCAACTTCAAATTGTTTTTGCTTTGATCCATCAGCAGTGGACTTCTTCTTCTCTACAGATTTATAAGATGAAGGTTGTTTAGCTTCATATCCAAGACCAAGCTTAGACATGGGGTCTCTTTGTTGCCTTATCATTTTATCTAGCAACTCTGTGCTCTTCTCAAATTTGAGATTTGTATTGGCCTCTTCTAGTTGTTTCTTCAATAAAACAATCTCCTCTTCTTGTTTGCTGCAAACATCGCTTTTATCATCCAGGTGTGACTTCAAAGCTTCTATTTTCTTGGCTTTATGAATTTGCAAGAGGAGATATTCAATATTATCCTCATATTCTTCCAACTTCTTGGACAGTCTTTTGTTCTGTTTCCTTTCTATATTCAACTCTTCAAGTGCAACGATCAACTCACCTTCTAGATATACTTCACCCTCAAGGTTTTCATCACATACTTCAGAATTCACTTCTTCTATATTTTCTAGTTCAATCTTCTCTTCCACAAGAACTGAAACTGATTAAGATGCCTTATTTGAGGAGGATATATTTTTCTTACCCATTGCGTACTAATCCAAGATCAACCCTAGCTGATTTAGCCTGATAAGGGAACTTGTCTCTGATACCAATTGTTAGTCTCATAATGACACTAAGAGGGGGGGTGAATCAGTGTGGCTCTTTAAAACTTAAAAACTTCAACTCTTAAAGCCAAAACAATGAAATCTTAAAACCACATAAAGAAAATATAACAAGAGAGCATCACACACAACACAAGATGTACCGAGGTTCACCAGTTTTGGCTACTCCTCAAAAATAGACTGTTTGGACTCCCATCCAAATCTAGCCTTTGCAAAGAAACAAATTTACAATCAATTTACCAGCACCAACTAGAAGGAGCACCAACCCCTGATTTATCTACACCAACAAAAAGGAGCACCAACCCCTAATTTATCTACACCAAAAGAAAGGAGCACCAACCCCTGATTTACCAGCACCAACTAGAATGAGCACCAACCCTTGATGCCAAGCACCAACTTGGACTTCTATTCTAATTCTAGTTGATTGAAATAAATATGCCTTCACTTTTACAAGACCCTAACTGGTCTATTGCTTTCTCAACATTGCCCACTCTTTTCTCAGCACACACCCTACTCACTCGCCTCCTATGCACTCTCTTCCAGCAGCACTTTCACCCTATTTAAGCCACACATAATTCTCTGTGTAGACCACCTTTTATAACATAATTCTGATTCTATTTTTAGGTTCCATATTTTCACATGTAGCTTATTAATAGAAAGTTCTATATTTAACTTCCTTTATCTCACAGTATTCTTTCATGCATCCTATAAATAGTTACGGTTCTTTGTTTGGTCTTTGACTGATGACTTTCAGTTTAACCGTTGCTCGATGCATTCACTCCGTAACTGACCTTGTAACTGTCGTTCTGACTCCAGTTCACTATTCTTATTTTAGTTGCATGATTTTTCTCTATAAATGCACTTGTAACTATTGTATAACTTCAGTTAACTCTTCTTATTTTAGCTGCATGTATTTCTTCTACAACTACCCCTATAACTGTCATGGAACTTCAGTTAACTATCACATATCTTATTTTGGTTGGGTTCTCTTCTTGCTCATGCCAACGTGACCTGTCACAAAATCATGACACTTCTACCTCTTTGTTCTCTTCTTGACTTTTGTCCATGAAAACACATGTCACGATATCATGACACTTTCGCCTCCTTGCTCTTCCTCTCGGCTTCAACCAGTGAAAACACAACATGTCACGATATCGTGACACTTTCGCCTCCTTGCTCTTCCTCTTGGCTTCAACCAATGAAAACACATGTCACGATATCACAACACTTTTGCCTCCTTGCTCTTCCTCTTGGCTTCAACCAGTGAAAACACAACATGTCACGATATTGTGACACTTTCACCTCCTTGCTACTCTTCTCGGCTTCAACCAACGAAAACACATGTCACGATATCGCGACACTTTCACCTTCTTGCTTTCTCTCTCCTCCTTTAGTCGCAAAAATGTGACATGTCGCAATATCGCTACACTTATATCGCTACACTTTCTCTCCTTTGCTCTTTCTCTTGCCTTCGATTCACAAAAACCTGACATATCACGATATCATGACACTTTTTCTCCTGGACTCTCTCTCTTGCCTTTGGGTCGCGAAATCTCGACATGTCACGATATCATGACACTTTTTCTCTTGGACTCTTTCTCCTGCAACATGTCATGAAATTGCGACACTTTTTCTCTTGGACTCTCTCTCCTGCAACTTGTCATGAAATCGTGACACTTTTTCTTTTGGACTCTCTTTCCTTCAACATGTCACGAAATCATGACACTTTTTCTTTTGGACTCTCTTTCCTTCAATATGTTGTGAAATTGCGACAGTTTTTCGTCCGTACAACCTTCCTTGCAATATGTTGCGAAATCACGACACTTTTTCGTCCATACAACCTTCCTTGCAATATGTCATGAAATCGTGACACTTTTTCTTTCTCTGCCTTCCTCTTCGCTTCAGACCATGAAAATGAAACATCTCGCGAAATTGTGACACCTTTTTCTCTCTCCTCTTTCTCTTCGCTTTGGACTGCAAAAATAAAACATGTCAGAAAATCGTGACACCTTTTTCTCTCTCCTCTTTCTCTTCGCTTTGAACCGTAAAAATGAAACATGTCGTGAAATCGTGACATCTTTTTCTCTCTCCTCTTTCTCTTCGCTTTGGACCACGAAAATGAAACATGTCACGAAATCGTGACACCTTTTTCTGTCTCCTCTTCCTCTTGTAATATGTTGCAAAATCGTGACACTTTTTCTACTTGTCTTTTTCTCTTCCAACATGTCATGAAATCGCGACAGTTTTTCTTTCTTCTTCTCTCTCTTCTAACATGTCGTGAAATCATGACAGTTTTTCTTTCTTCTTCTCTCTCTTCTAACATGTCACAAAATCATGACAGTTTTTCTTGCTTGCGCCTTCTCCCCGAACATGTCACGAAATCGCAACAGTTTTGCTTGCTTGCGCTTTCTCTCCGAACATGTCGCAAAATCGTGACAGTTTTGCTAGCTTGCGCTTTCTCTCCGAACATGTCACAAAATCGTGACAATTTTGTTAGCTTGCGCTTTCTCTCCGAACATGTCACAAAATCGTGACAGTTTTGCTAGTTGGCTCTTTCTCTCCAAACATGTCGCGATATCGCGACAATTTTCCTTGCTTCTCAACATGTCGCGATATCGCGACAGTTTTCTTCCTTGTGATTTTCTTTTGATTTTTAACATATTGGCCACTTCGATCTTTTGGATAATCACTGTACATACTCTGAAGAACCTCTTAACTCATGTCCACTGCATTACTGAACTCCTGTCCACTGCATCTACCGATTTGTCTGAGCATCAATCGATATGTCTGTGTTGACAACAATGACAATACTGTTGCTGCACCTTGCTCATATCAAATATAAAATATGTACAATAATTTTATATTTATCATCCAAATAATCAATAACCAAAAATATTATGAAGTATAAATGTTGAGTTTATGAAATTACAAATAGTAAAATTTAAAAGAGACTTGCAAGTATATAACAACCAATACATATACGTACAATTATTAATAGGACAACTATATAATAAAATCATATGAATTGAGTGTCAATGGATTGAAAATTGTATTTTAAGAGTAAGAAATTAGATTGGAGAAGATGAAGAGCAGTGTAGCAGGCGAAAAGTTTGAATTTTGTGAGAGCAAGAAATCATTGAATGATGATATTGGTGATGGAGGAGGAACTATAGAAGCAGATGATGTATATTTTGGGTCCCATGAAACCCCATAATTGTACTTCATTTTAAAGGTATTAGAGGGACCCATGAAGCTCCTCACAAGAATTATGGAAATTCGATAACTTTTAGGGTTCCCTCCAATGGACGTCCCCAACCCGACCTATATTCCTTCACAAAAAAAAATTAGAATGGCCTCTCGCATCCCCATTTTTCCACTCAAGGTGAAGCCTTGGTTCCTAAGAGCAATGATATAATCATTCTTGAAATCCTCATGGCTAACTTCATATCCATCGAATCCATGTCTTTCATCAGAAAATTTATTGGTAGAAGATTGGACCTATAATCCATTAGGAAATGGGTCAGTACCAAATTCCATCCTCGAGGAAATATGGAGTTGATTACTTTCCCCAAAGGGTTCTTCCAAATTTGACTTAACAACTTGGAGGATACCAGTCGTATCTTGACTGGTGGTCCTTGGTTCTTTGGTCGAAGAAGCTTATTTTTGAGAAAATATGCTACAGACTTTGATCCTAAGACCCAAAAAATAAATATTATCCCTCTATAGATCCATATCTCAAGACTTCCAAGTAAATTTTGGCATGAAGAAATATTTTGAGGGATCAATCAAACTATTAGAGAAATTATTGCCATTGACCTAGCTACAAGAGCTAAAATTTGAATGGTTCATGCTCACATTTGTGTCAATGCCAACCTTGAAATCGATATTCCTACTAATGTTAACTTGATTTATAGCTCCTTTCATAGATGCCAAGCTATGGATTATGAAAACAAACTGACCTTCTGTATTGAATGTCATACTCAAGGGAACCTAAGGTCCTAGTTCCCATATCTCAAGCCTCCTAAAAAGATCAACAAAAAGGAGATATATCATCCAAAGAAGAAATCTAAGGGCCCCTCAAAGTTCCTTTCATATCCTCCTAAGAGTGGTCAACATGGTGCTCAATTTGATCATAGACCTCATGCTACTTGCAATCATCCTTTTTATTTTCTCACATTGGAGAAAGAAAAACATGTTATGAACCAGTCCCAAGACATCTCTCAGGACCAAATATGTTCTCTCTTTGCCTTCCCTAACTAATTTGACATTATTTTTAATTATCTTTACCTCTTTGACCATGATCCAAAATCCATACTTGACATCCCATTCCCAACCTACCTTTCCCTATGATTTGGCCTCTCCCTCCCTGACTAGATCCAGACCTCTTATCCTCCCCTCTATCATCCTCCTTCAGCTCCCTTGTCCCCTCTAGATCTCTTTCCTCTCACCCCCATCCCTTCGAACTTGACCTTCCTAGTCCCTCTAAGCCATCAAGCATTCCAAGCCCCTCTAAACCCTCAGGCCTCCCAAGCCCCTCTAAAACCTTGGGTCTTTCAAGCCCTTTTAAACCATCGGGACCTATTAGTCCTTCCAAAATGAAGGGCCTTTACTCCCCTAACACTCTCAGCCCAAAGCATACCAGAAGCTACAAAAATTCTCTATTGATGTTGGAAATGGTAAAAAATGTAAGATAATCTATTATTGACCAAAGGACAAAGGAGGTTGAATATGATATTGCCAATAGCACACAATCAACCCTCTTCCCATCCTTGTCTAAGCAGTTCAAGGAAGAGGTCAAAAGAACCAAAGCCCCCTCATAACAAGGTAGAGTGGGGAAAAAATATTCCAACAAGAATAAAAAATAAAAGTCCTCTCATGGAACATGAGAGGCCTCAATGGTCCTGCTGAACAAAGACTTGCAGTAACCATAAAGAAAGAAATAAAACCCACCATTTGTATCCTTCAAAAAATTAAACTTGAAGAAAGCAACTCCAAGAAGGTAGCTAAAATTATTTGGAAGAACAATGAGTTCATTGTAAGCCTGGTCCATAAATCTGTTGGAGGACTCCTCTATTTCTGGTATCCCATTAAGATTGAAGAGAGAATCCTATAACTTTTAGACAAGATCATTAATGTTATTTTTATAGAAAATATTTTAGGATTAATTGGGTCCTATCCAAAATTTATGCCCCCAACACCCCCTAGGGAAGAAGTGGACTTTGAAACACCCTCATACAAATGTGGATCATCTTATCAAACCAACCTTAGATCCTAGTTGAGGAGTTTAACTCCCCTCTCTACCTGTCAGATAAGAGTGGAGGAAATATCATCTCCCCTAAGAGTTATGAAAATGTTCAATGAATTCGTGGACTCCAATGAACTTATGGATTTCCACCTCAATGGAACCAAATTCACCTAGAGCAACAGAAGGGTTAGAGTTATGCATATTTAGTTAAGGCTGGATATATTTATTCTTTCCAATGAATTTGTTCACTTATTCAAGGATGCGACCCTCCACTCCCTCCCTAAAGTTGGATCAGACCATAATCCCTTGGAATTTTAAGGCCTCAATCAAAATTTAGTTTTCAAAACTCCTATCAAATTTGAGGTAATGTAGGCTCATCATCCAAACCTTAGAGAGTGCATTATTGAATGGTGGAACCAAACCTTTCCAGGGCCTCCTATTTCTCAAATTTTTAGCAAATTGCAGTTCATCAAGAACAACCTAAAGGTGTGGAACAGGGAGATATTTTGTAATATTTTTGAAAATAAACAAGCCATAAAATAAAGACTTTATATCATTGAAAACAAGATTCAACAAGGAATTTTTGACAACAAAACCATGGATGAAGAAAGGAAACTTTTGGATAACACCCTTGCAAGGGAAGAGACTTTATAGAGATAAAATTCCAAAGCCATTTGGTTGAAACAAGGAGACATGAATACTAAATTTTTCATGCAACTATGCTCAGGCACTGTAGCTCCAATAGAATCAAAAAATTGGTCAAAAGTGATAGCACTATCACCTCCAACATCCAGGAGATAAGGCTTGAAGTATTTGTCCTTTAATATCATCATGCTAGTCCCAACCAGTCTCAATATTCCCTCCTGCATCACGTCACTACCCTTATTCCCCATGATATGAACTAGTGCCTCATCCAAGCCTTTTCCCATGATGAAATCAAGTTTGCTCTATTCTCCATGCATCTTGAAAAAGCACCACAGCTTGATGTCTTTTCCCCCCATTTTTTCCAAAGCTACTAGGACATTGTTGAGGACATCTGCAAATCCATCCAATAAATTCAAAGATCAAAATTTATCCCCAAGGATGTTAATTCTACCTTCCTTGCCCTCATCCCCAAGTGTGCTAATTGTAGGTCTATTTCTAATTTTTATCCCATCAACTTGTGTAATGTGCTCTACAAAATCATGACCAAATTCGTGACCATCAGAATGAAAGAGGTCCTCCCTCTCATTATTGAACCCTATCAATGTAGCATCATTCAAGGTAGATCTATCACAGACGAGATCATAATCATCCACAAACTTCTACATTCAATCTCGCACAGTAAAAAAATTGGCTTCTTTCTCAAGCTTGATATGAACAAATCCTTTAACAGAGTCTCATGGGAATTTCTTTTTGCGGTCCTCCTCAAGTTTGGCTTCCATCCCCAATGGGTTGACCTTATGAAATCTTGTATAACTTTAGCTTGGTTCTTTTTTATCATCAATGGGTCCATCATAGGTTACTTCAGAATTTCTAGAGGCCTCAAACAAGGTGATCTCTTATCACAGTGTTTGTTCATCATTTTAGTTGAGTCCATGGTAAAAACCCTTAAAGTTGCTTGTTCTCTTGGAACCATCTTAGGTATTAACCTTCTTCTCTCTTGAGACCTATAATTCACCAATAATTTGTTGATGATACTATTTTGGCCACCCCTCTATTATGTTACCAAAGCCAAAATCAAGACAATTATCAACCTCTACAAGGAGGCTTTTGACCAAATCTTTATTTATATCAAGAGAAAAATTTTCTTCATCAATATCCCCATTGCCCACCAACTTTGTTAGCCTAGATCCTTCAGTGCACCATCATAGAACTTCCCTCATATTACCTTGGCCTCCCCATTTTCTCCAACATGCTATCTAAAAATATGTGGAACAATATCCATGATAAAACCCTCAAAAAGCTAGTGGTATGGAAATTATCCCTCCTTAGTCAAGCTGCCAAAGATACCCTTGTCCATACCTGCCTCCAAAGCATTCCCATATAATTTTTGTCTGTGTTTAAAGCCCCTATAATGATTTGCACCAAAATTGAACAAATACAAAAGAGGTTTCTATGGTCAGGACCGAACAACAAGAAGAAGTTCCATTTGGTTGCTTGGGATAAAATTTGCACCCCCAAAGCCCAAGGAGGTCTGGGCTTCAAAATAATTGGAAAAATGAACCTAGCCCTCATTGCTAACCAAGCTTGGAAATTTTCACCAATGCCAACTTCGAATGGTTCTTTATAATCAAGCAAAAATATTTATAGAACCATGGTTTTTTGGAAGGTATCCCTCCTATCTATGCCTTCTATAATTTTATTATCAAAGCTAGGGATATCATCAAAAAAGCTTCATATGGCAGCTTGGAAATGGGTATATCATTGATTTCTATTTTGATCCCTAGGTTTGCAACCATCTACTCATTGTTGACCTCACCCCTTCTATCCTTAAACCCACTAATGACCACCTCTTTGGCAGCAAGGTTTTCTACTTTGTCATATTTATCCATGGTAGATCTTCTTGGAAATACATATCACTTGCTTCCCTCTCTAGAGACCTCATAATTACTAGAAATCCCCTATCCACCGTCCTTAATCCTTTCATAATTTACACTTCTGACTTGCATAAACTTCCCATTTGGAGAGATTGCAATGATGGCCTATTCTATGTTAATTCTACCTACCTTTTGCAAGACAACCTCCATGCTTCTCAATTTCCATCAAGCTTATTTGGTGCAAGTATCTTATCCCCAAAATTGGGTACTTTTCCTGGCTGTAGATCCAAAATAAAATCCTTACAATAGATAACCTCATTATTAGAGGGGTGATGATACCCAATCGTTGTTACCTCTACAAATTAGAATGGGAGTCCACTCGTCATCTCTTTCTAGAGTGTGCTTTCTTATAAGTTGTCCCTAGTTTCATCCTCTACACCTTCAGTCTTTCCTAGGTCCGTCTGAGCTCAATGGTTGATATTTTCACCCAATGGGACAATCCCTTTTGTAACAGCAGACTCAAATCCCTTTGGTCCCTCTGCCTCCACCATTTCTTATGGTATATCTAGCTTGAGAGCAATAGTAGATATTTCTCAAAATTTTCTAGAGATCCTATCTCCATTGGCAATAGAGTCCTCTATTTTTCCATAGATAATGTCTAGTTATACCTCTCCTCTAGATCCCTCGATCATGGAATTGAAATATTCATTGCCTCCTTCCTCAATATTTTCATGGATCCTTATAGGAAACCAGTCCATACTAATAACATATCCAATACCAAATGGATTCTCCCCCCTAAGTATGAATAAAACTCAATTTTTATGGGGCTTCTAAAGGTAACCCTAGAATTACGAGAGGTGGAGGTGTTAGAGATAATGATGGTAGAATCATCTTAGACTTTGCAGAAAACTCAAACACTCAAACTAATCACGTTGTTGAGGTCAAAACCCTTTTTTGTGACCTTCCAATAATCAACAACATCCAATTCAAATTCTTTGTGGAAGATGATTCTTTGAATGTCATCAACTACATCTAAAACAACAAGGTTCTAAAGTGGAGGGTAAGCAACATTATTTCCAAAGTGAGGAGACTCCTCCACATCCATCCTAAGACCATAATTTAGCATATCTATAGGGAATCCAACTGAGTGGCTGACTCTCTCACCAACCTAGGCCCTATCCAATAGTTACTTAGTGTAAGGCACAATAATTTCCTCAAATCCTTATTAATGCTATAGATCATGATTGGTCTAGGTCCCACTAAACCCCTTTGTTATTTCACGTCCTTTGGTTGTTGGGCTCCTAGTAATCTCCAAATACTTATCCCCTTGGTTGGCCCTACCACGTGTCCTTGGTCCCCTTGCTTGCACCTCCCCATACCCTATGCCTACCCTACCCACTCCATCCACCTCATACCCCCTTTTCATTTCCCCATCACCCCTCTCCTTATCCCACCATTATTACTTGCCATATTTTCTTCACCATCTCTCATGTGCTCCGTTGTTTCCTTTTTCTCCTTTCCCCCATGTGTCTCATTGTCTCCTTATCATTTCCATTCATTCCTATTCTATTTCCCGTTGCCTACCTGGAACCTATCATCATTGATGCCTACCTCATAACATACCAAACTTATTTTATCCTCTATAGTCTTTGCTTGAGTTTCTCAATGTAAACATCAGTGCCATATTTGAATTTATAGCTGAATCACCTATTGTGCCACCTTGAATGTTACTCTTTTCCAAGACACTTGTTCTATCCTATGTGGTTTTTTCTTGAGTTTCTCGACTTAGACATCAACGCTATATTTGAATTTTTGGTTGAATCACCTATTGTGCCACCTTGAATGTTACTTCTTTCCAAGATAATATTTTACCCTCTACAACTATTTCCAAACCTACTACTTTGGCTCCTTTCCCATGCAAAATTATTCCTCACTTATTGGCACACAATCCAAGCACCTTCGATTTCCAAAAGTATCAATGATCCCTACCAAATATCTACCCAAATATTTTGACATGAGGGTTGAACATGCTTTTAAATCAAATTATATTATGGGCTTGAATCACTTCCATCATCCTTGTTCTAACCCTCACTCCAAGCTTCCCAACCCTAATCCCTATTCAACCATGGCCTTGCTCGAGCCTGAATTCCTTCAACTCGACCCTATTATGGAGGAAATTTTAGGGAGCCACAATTTCTTACCCTTCTTTAGGAATTTTTTTTGCAATGATGGCGATGTCTCTAAGGATATCATAAACACATGGAATGGAGACCACATCACTATGAGGGGCCTTGATTTTTAGATTAATGTTCAAATGTTGTCCAATTTTTTAAGGTTCCCGATCAATGGTCATGTCATCAGGTATAACAAACACTCCATGGTGGTGGATACAAATAATTTTATGGATTATACTTGATTCTATAAGATGGTGGAGTGGTAATAATTTCCATACCTGATCCCTAGGATTGAGTTATAATCCCAAATATGCAATACATAACCATTGATAAAACCAATGTTCCCCTCCACAACTTCCATTTAGCCTTTTTGAACCACCTCTAGGACATAAAGAAGATCAATATCCCTGACTATCTTTTTAGGTCCCTTGATTTTTCCATTACCAACATTAAAAACTAGAAATCCACTCATCCCATCCACCAATATTTGTACTTTATTTTATACAAACATGCTATGGAATTATACACCAAGAAACTAGTGGTCACTAGCTATCTAACTCCTCACTAAATGCCATAGCTACCCTACCCCTCATGAACCCATTTAAATTCCCAACTGTGAAACCCCTATCCATGAGATCCTCGATGACAACAATGACCCTAACTTTACCACCCCTACTTCCTTGAATCATACCCCTAGTTCTAATCCCAAAGAGGATTCTTTGTTTGTCAAATTTTAGTTTAGATGTCATTCCATCATGTTATATTCATCCAATACTAAGCACTATCCTATTCCAACTTCCATATGCACCTCTCCTCATCTCAAAAAGCAAAATTCTAAAAGTTCCTTACCTAACCCATCTAGTAAGATGAATTCCCTAATGGATTTGATGCCTAGGTGCAAAGATCCTTCATCTAAAAGTATTTGTTATAACTTGGTGAATAATGTTGATATCTCTAAGGAGATCATCAACACATGGAATGGAGGCCACATCACTATGAGGGGTCTTGATTTCATGTCTAAATTTTGGTAAAGGTTTTAGGGTTCTTGATCGACGATCATGTCATTAGGTGCAAAAAACACTCCATGGTGGTGGAGACAGATAATTTCATGGATAAAGGAATATAATCGGTTCTAGAATATGGTGGAGTGGTAAGAATTTACCTTCTTGCTACCTAGGATTGAGTTATAATCCCAATTATGCAATACATAACCCTTTAAAAATCAGTGCTCAAGCCATGCCACCATCACCCATAACGATTTTTTTGTAGTCGCTAACTCATCCAAGGTAGCTTGGTCACTCTACAACCTAGGTCTCCTCCTTGAATCTTAAGGAATCTAACTGGTTGAGCTATTACCATTTAATTAGAGGTCTTTTATATTAATATGCATATTTTAACCAATTTACTAATTTAATAATAATATAATTAAAACATATATCATATTTTTTCTCATGTGTTATTAAACATTCATTATATATTATTCTTCTTTTAGGTAACCTCAATTGTAGATAGAGAGAGCTCTCCTCTCCTCATTAAAAAAAAGTAGGGAAAAGTAGGGGAGGCAGGTAATGATATCAAATATAGAGTAAGGTTTGTTGTTATCTTTTCTTTATGTCATATTAATAGAATAATTTTATTTTTTAAAAACTTAAGATTAATCACTCTTTTTTAATCATATTTATCTATATAACTCGAATTTATCACCCAATACATTATTCAATGAGTACACTACCAAAAATATTTGTATTTTTGTATATTGGTATCCATTATCTTACATATTTATATTCCATTCACATAATTTGAAGTGAATTTGTCCTTGATCAATTCTTATGGTTTTGTCTTATCTATCTTAAAAATTCCTCAAGTACTCAACTTACAAAATCAAGAACATATGGAATAGGTCAATTTAAAAATATTTCTTCTATTAACCCCAATATTAACCTCAACATCCTTCAATTATTCCATTATTTTCACATGTATCTTGTATAGACCAAGTTATACATATCCATCATAAATTGATTATAAATATTAAACTAGTCTAGTGAAATTCATATACATTATTTTTATGCTAAGATGAAGATATATCCTTTTCCTCCTTTTTTTCCCTTTTTCCTTATTTAAAATATTTTTCTTTTTTTAACTTCATTGTGATTATCCTCCTCTATATTCCAATAAATGATCATATCACAAATTGTATTTGGTAAGACAAACATCCCACATTGACAAATTGAAACCTTTTTTATTGTATTTTAAAAAATATCATGGTTTTTCTTAAATAACATGTTTGTTTTAACACACATATCATGCGTCCATCCTATAGATACAAGATTAGATTTAATAGAATAATATTTTATTGCAAAATGAGGTGAAAAAAATATAAAATCTAGTTTTGTATAATTAGAATGTTATCATTTTAAATATTTTTATCCTTCTAATACTTACACCTTTAATTTTGCCTATATAATATATTTTCTTAAAGGAATTTGTCCCTTACCTCTCATTACAACTATACTAACAAGCTATTAACCCTCTCATTTAAATATTATGTTATACATAGCATATTAATTACACCCCTTATGAGATGTGACATCTAATGCTACATCAACTATTTTCCTTTTATTATATGAACACAAACACCCATGAAGAGATTGCATTTATAATTTATCATAGTAAAGAAAGCTAATAATTTAAATCACATGGATTTATACATCCTATTTTAAGCATAAAATTATCACCACATATCAAGACATCCAAACCAATTTTTTTTTTTACTATTAATACTTTATTTACTATGTTGTAATAAAAAACAGTTCTTTAATTTTATCTTATAGCTTGAATCTCATAAGTAGACATAATTCATAGTTTTCTTATTTTTATTTTTTTCTTATTTTTGTATTTACTTGAGCATTTTATTCAAATATCTAAATGGAAATTTATATTTTTATAGGATATTTACTTTATTGCATTAATATCTAATCCATATTGCTATTAATTTATGCTCACCTGTAATTAACTAGTTTAGATGTAGATTATGGTTTAAAAAATATAATTTACATGTAGAATTTTAAGGTAAATTAATCCTACATAGATTTTTTGATAACTAGTTTATAGCCAACTTCCTTGTACTTAACTAAAACCTAACACGCACTTACTTACAACTAACCTACAATCTACAAAACCCTTATTTCATATTGCATTCAATAGAGACTTACTCTTTCAAATTATCCTAGATAAAAAATTTCATCCATATTTATCACTTTCTATTAAATGTTATATCTTCTTTGTAAATATATTTCTAATCAAAGATAAATCTTATGAGCTAAGGTGGATGGCGACAACTACGGTTTCGGATGATCGAAGGTTTAGGCGTTAATCATCCACAAGGTAAAGAGAGAGTGTGATCAAAAGAAGTCCTTAATGACTCCCTCGATGACTTCACCCGAACGCAGGTGAGGATGGGTCAAGTTGGGAATTTCTCTATCATCAACCATGGAAATGTCCATAGCGATGTTGAGCAGGGGAAAGAACCACCTGAAAAATTGGGGGAGAGCCACCAAAACCCCCTATCATATGCAGAACGACTGCAGAACAATCGAAGAAAACCCCCGGATGGATCGAAAGAGTTCGTTGCGCAAGGGTGTGATGTTTTATGCCCACAAACCCTCATGGAAGGGTATGCCTCATGCGACTCATTCTCCCTCGTGGGGAAATTCGTAGGGGGACGCCCCGACATGGATGCAATTCATTGGTGGGCATCTACAAAATGGAAAATCTTGGGAACCATGAGTCTCTCTACGATGACCAGGGGCTTCTTTATGATTCAACTGAATACTCCAGAAGATGTAGAGCGAATTTTATCTGGGGGCCCATATTTCTTTGGAAGACGTAGTTTGTTTTTGAAAAAATGGGAGCCAAAATTTGATCTTGAATCGCAAAACATAAACTTTGCCCCCATTTGGGTGTGGCTCCCCAACCTTCCTACTCATTTATTCTATGAATATGCTCTCAGAGGGCTGGCTAGGGCCTTTGGGGATTTGGTGGCCATTGACCCAGCCACCCACACCAGAACTCGCCTCACCCAGGCCCGTATCTGTGTTAGCATGAATTTGGAATCACAACTCCCAGATCACCTAAACCTTATCTATGGGGACTTTAGGTGGGAGCAACCATTAATTTTTGAGAACAAACTGGCCTTCTGCCTAGATTGCCAGTCCCAGGGGCACCTTCCATCCCAATTCCCAGATCGCAGAAACCCTAAGGATGACCAACAGCCGATGGAGCACAAGGAGACAATCGCAAATCGAAGGACCACCATCAACCAAAGGTAAATTTCAAAGAACAAGCAACAGATTCAGCCACCTCCAACTCATTATCTCCAAAAGGCAAGTACCTCGATAACTACTATCAATAAATTTGATTTACTTAAATATTCTAGAAACATTGAGGAAATTGAGGAAGGAGAAATCCCTGTCATACCTGCTCAAGCCCCTATCGCTCCCTCTCAACCGATCCAAGCCCCCAACTCTACCCAAAAAAATTCCTCTGCCCCTCACCAAGGGTAAATCCCCACTTCTGGTGAAAGCCCCTAGAGCCCCTCCCAAAATCCTCTTCAGATGCCATCCTCCCCAAGACCATCGTCTCCCCGAGATGAACCTGTTCCCCTTGCATCCCCAACCATCTACAGTGCTACCAGTTTCGATAGTGAAGAGGTTGCCCTGGACTCTCTCGACCATTGGAGCCCCAAATAGACTAGAAGCTTCAAAAAAGCCCAAGTAGACGTGGGAGTAGATAGGAAAAAAGGTAGACCTTCAGGCACAAAAAAGAGAAATCGAGATACAACCGAGGATATAGCTAATGGAATGCAAAAAACCCTGTTTCAAGAAATTAGTAACACCATCAAGGAAGAAAACTGAAGACCCAAACCCCCCATGCAACAAGGCAAGGGGGCAAAAAGCCCTCCAAAATTTCCAAATGAAAGTCCTCTCCTAGAATGTGAGAGGACTAAATGGTGCAGCCAAACAACGATTGGCTGCAACCATGCGAAAGGACTACAATCCCATAATTTTCTTCATTCAAGAAACCAAATTAGATGACCAGTGGGCTCCCAGGGTAGCCAAGATCATCTGGAAAAACTGTAACTTCACCTACTCCCCAGCTTCAGGGACTACAGGCGGGCTGCTATGCCTTTGGAACCCAACCAAAGTTGAAGGTAGGTTTATCTCAGGTCAAGATAGACTGTCCAACATTCTATTCCATGATCTCAGCTCTCAGGCCTCCTGGATTATGTCAAACATTTATGCTCCCAACTCGCCCCAGGGAAGATTGTTCTTGTGGAAAACCCTCACTCAGATGAGACAGGCTTTCACCAACATTCTGTGGGTGCTGGTGGGGGACTTCAATTCCCCCCTGTACTTTTTTGATAAAAAAGGGGGAATCTTGATAACTCATAGGAATACAAATGATCTGAGACAGTTTGTTGACTCCAATGCCCTCATGGATGTGTCACTTCAGGGATCCAAGTACACCTGGAGTAATAGATGGCTAGGAAACAACCTCATTCAAGAACATCTTGACCGGTTTCTGTTGTCCCAAGAAGCCCTTCCCCTCTTCGATGATGCCACTCTGTAGGCTCTCCCAAATATTGGATCGGACCATAGCCCACTTTTGTTTGAAATGGTTAGCAAACCTCAGTTCAAGACCCCCTTTCAATTCGATTCAATGTGGATCCATCACCCGGATCTCAGAAACCGGATAACAAAATGGTGGGGGAAGTGCTTTCCTAGAATAGCTCCAAACCAATTCATGCAAAAACTCAGATGGGTCAAGGAAAATCTCAAAGTTTGGAATAGGGAAATCTTCAAAAACATCTTTGAGGCTAAACAAAACATTAAAACCTAGCTTAAGCAAATTGAGGACAGTTTTCAGGGAGGCCACGACAATGACAATCTGAGAGCTAAAGAAAGAACCCTACTCTCTGAGTACCATAACACTCTAGGCAAAGAGGAAATATTTTGGCACCAAAAGTCTAGACAACTTTGGCTTCATGAAGGTGACTCCAATACTAAGTACTTTCACATCTCCACCCTCAGGCATAGGGGAGCCAACAAAATTAAAAGCCTCATTAAGCAGGATGAGAACTCTACTACGGATATCCATCAGATCAGGGATGAAGTAGTGAGTCATTTTAGAAACCTCCTTGCCTCCCCTCCCTCCTCCACCCATGAGGCCATGGATTCCCTCTTGGAAAACATCCCACTGTCTATCTCTGATGACACCAATAACTACCTCCTCAGTCCCCTAACCCACAAGAAAATTCATCAAGCCCTTTTTTCCATGAAATCGGATAAAGCCCCTGGGTCGGATGGCTTCCCCCCATATTCTTTCAATGCTTCTAGGACATTGTGGGCCCTGACCTGTGTCATGCCATCACTGAAATGCAGAAATCCAGATACATTCCTAGAGATGTTAATTCTACTTTTCTGGCCCTGATCCCCAAAGGTAATAATTCCCAGTCCCTCTCTGATTTTCATCCTATCAGTTTGTGCAATGTCATCTACAAGGTGTTGTCCAAAGCCCTAGCCAACAGACTCACTGGGATTCTACCCCATATCATTGATCACTATTAGGGAAGCACAGTTAAAGGCCACAACATCCTCGATGGAGTCATCACCATCCATGAACTGATCCACTCAACTCATTTGTCCAACTCTGCAACCTTCTTTTTAAAGCTTGACATGAACAAAGCCTTTGATAGAGTAAACCGAGAATTCCTCTCCAAAATCCTCCTCAAATATGGTTTCCATGAATCTTGGGTGAATTTAATTTCAAATTGTGTCTCTTCTTCCTAGTTCTCGGTACTTGTGAATGGGTCTGCTGTTGGCTACTTTCCCAGTACCAAAGGGTTGAGGTAGGGGGACCCTCTGTCCCCCATCCTTTTCATCATTTTTGCTGAGAGTTTGGGATGAGCCATCAAGAATACCTACTACAAGAACCTGATCTCTGGCATCAAGGCAATGTCTGGGCTAAGTCCCTCCACTCATCAATAATTTGTGGATGACACCTTGTTGGCCACTAAAGCTTTAGTTGTTGAAGCCAAAGCCATCAAGACCATCCTCAATCTGTATGAGGAAGCGGCTGACCAAAAGATCAATTACACCAAAAGTAAGCTCTATTTCATCAATACTCCCATGAGAAGGTAGGCCAAGATTGCAGACATTTTGGGATGCACCATTGTAGACTTCCCAACCACCTACTTGGGCCTTCCAATGTTCAAAGGGAGACCCCTAAAAGAAATGTGGAACAACATCACTGAAAAGATACACAAGAAGTTGGCAGGATGGAAAGGGGCCCTCCTCTCTAGTGCAGGCAAAACCACTTTGGTAAAGGCGGTCCTCCAAAGCATACCCACTTATTTCCTGTCGGTCTACAAAATCCCTGCTGCAGTGGGAGAGGCTATTGAAAGGTTGCAAAAATAGTTTCTATGGTCTGGGAATGATAATAAAAAAAAGTTTCATTTGGTTGCCTGGGAAAAATTTTGCACCCCTAAAGATAGGGGGGTTTAGGCCTTCACCGCATCAACATCACAAACCAAGCTCTCCTAGCCAAGCAGGCTTGGAAGGTAGTTACAGATGCCAAATTGGAATGGGTGTCGATCATCAAAAGGAAATATCTACAACATCACTCCTTTTTGGACTCAGAGACTCCCCGAAATGGTTCCCACTTCTGGAAATCCATTAGTCATACTAAGCAGCTCCTTCATCAGGGATCTTGGTGGCAGCTCGAGGATGGTAAGTCTATCAACTTCTGGGAAGATTCATGGGCCAGGAAAGACCCCCTAATCAATGATCCTAACCTGATGCCTATCAAGCATATCACCGATAACAAGTATGGAGGTCAGGTTGCTGACTTCATCACTTCTGACCAAGGCACCCGCAATTGGAAGCAAGTCTAGTTCAGAATTAAAAATGACACCATCAACAAAGGCCTAGCAAATATTCAGGACATTTTCAAAGTAAACTTCATCCCGTAGATCCTGAAGAAGGACATTCGTTGTTGGAAAGACTCCAGTGATGGCAACTTCACTATCAAAGCGGCTTCCCAGATGTTGGAAACTCCTATCAGAGGCCACAAGTGAGTCAACAGCCAAACTCTCTCCAAGTGTATTTGGCTCAAGTCCCTGATCCCCAAAGTGGCCCACTTCTATTGGTTGGCTGCTCACAATAAAATTCTAACCACTGATAATATAATTTGCAGAGGTGTAATGGTTCCCAATAGATGTTACCTCTGCTGTCAAGCCTGGGAATCCTCCCAACACCTCCTGTTGGACTACCCCTTCGTCGAAAGTGTCTTCTCCATCCTGACAAGCATTTTCTAGGTCTTCTGGATTCACCCCAAGGTAGTTATGGACACCTTCATCCAATGGCCAGCTACTTTCAATAATCCCAGACTCAGGTTCCTCTAGCACTCCCTTTTTCACCATGTCACCTAGCAGATATGGTTGGAATAGAATAGTCACATTTTCACTGAGACCAACAGAAGCCCCGAAGTTGTGGCCAATAGAGCTCTATCCTTGGCCATAGAAAATAGTAGCCTCATCCCTTGTGGTGACATCCCTAGTTATGGACTAGAGGCTTCCCTATTTTCTTCCCTCATAATCCCCTCAGATTGTAGAAAAACCTAGAATTCTAGTAGCACCCGAACCTTGACCAAATGGTCCCCCTCTCCATAGGCTTGGCTTAAGGTCATCTTCGATGGTGCCTCCAAGGGAAACCTAGGGAGAGTCGAAGCAGGGGGTGTCATCAAGGATCACTCTAGCAACATCATCAAGGCTTTCTCCGAGAACCTCGGGACCCAAACCAATAATTACATAGAAGCCAGAGCTTTATGGAGAAGCATTGAAATAACTAAAGCCCTCAACATGCCAGTCATCTATGAAGGATATTCTTCAATTATCATTGGCCACATCATCAACAAAAGCACAGGGGGTAAGAATATTCAGAACATTATCCAAGACTGCCAGCTCTCTCTTAATGACAACTCTCAAAACCAAATCATTCACGTGTTCAGGGAGGCCAATAAGGTGGTCGATATTCTTGCCAACAAAGTAGTTGATATGCCCACCCTGTTCATTTGGGAAGAAGACTTCCCACAAGACATACTCACCCAAGCCAACCAAGATGTGGCCCCGTGACTTGCTTGGTAGTCTGCGCTACCACCATCATGGTATTTTTTCAATACCCAAGGCGGATGACCGCTACCTCACTTCCTCTAGCAACTCTACCATCGAAGGTGGCTTTCACTACCCAAACGGTGTTCTCTCAACACCCAAGGTGTTTCTAAACACCAAGCCCTTTGAAGTATCTTGTACAAAAACTTGTGCGGTGTTTTTGGTCCGTGCCCCCCACCTATGCTTTCCCACATGGACTCTGGCCTTGCAGCCAGTCTATTCGAGCCACCTCTTTTTCCCCTTCCCCCTCAATTGCCACTATTCTCGCTTGTCTCTTTGTTTCGTTTTACTGTGGTCTTGTTTTCTAGAGCCACGCCTACACCCTTATTCCTATTATCTTTCACCTATTTCGAGGATTTTTTTCTGACGCTCTCATCCACCACCCTTTTATCTTGGCCCAGTCGATTCTCCTCTATCCTGTGTTCACCAAGCATTTTCCTTCCCTGTATTCTACTTATCTCGCAATTTCCCCCTAGCAAGCTTTTTCAACTCTATTTTGAATTGGCCCATGGCCATCCCTGAGCCTTCCAACATGCAAATTGAGGGTGGGACCACTGATTTACTCGATGCCAAACACTTCATCAATTTCTTCAAGCTATTTATGGGCTATGAAGATGAGGTGACTAGAGCCTTCATCGAATCCTAGAACGAAGGGGATGTGCAGGTTTGTGGCATCCATTTTGAGGTAAATGTCCACTCCATTTCTCATATTTTCGGCATTCCAATTGAAGGCAGAATAGTTTTCTATGACAAACATAACTTTAAAGAGGAAATCGAACAATTCCCTGACAAGGGGAAGAATATTATCTAGGAAAAGAAGGGAGTAGTTCATTCTTCCCTACCCCGGCCTTGGAATACGACCATTGTCCCCGTCCTTCAATACATCTCTGTCGACAACCCTGAAAAGCCTCTCCGGGCCTATAATCTTGCCCTGGTTAATCACCTGTGTGACGTCCATCCGATCAATATCCCAGATTCCTCTTTAGGTCCATCACCCTTGCCATCACCAATTTTAGAGAGAGTAAGTCCCCAAAACCCCCCTACCACCAGGGACTTTTTTTGGTCCTATACAAGTACGCCCTAGCCCATCAGGTGTCTGGGTCTTTGTCCTTGAATTCTTAGTGTCCTACCATTCTTCTAGCTCTTTCCGCGTCGAAGCAACCAATCACCCTAAGTCCCCCTTGGTATCCCCCCCGGAGTCCTCCCCTCCCCCTATTTCGGGCAAGGATAGCTCGGCCCCTACTACTTCTCCCAAAGAGGAAGGACGTTCTGGCAAGCACCCCAGACCCAAGTAGAAGTCAGTTTGATTCCCCCAGATGTGCAAGAAGTCTATAACACTTAAATCCCCCAAAGTTAATGTCCAAAAACTGAACACTAAATTCATCAATGACGATGAAGAACAGTGTATTGACATCACCAAGGAGTCGTTGCACGACATAACCATTAAGAAATCCAATGATGTTTTCAACTATTTGTAGGTGGCCATCAATATTTACAAGGAAGGATGTACCATTTTGTCCAATGCCATGGAAGAGTTCAAATAATTCTTGGCCTTGATTAAGACTCTCCTCACCTCCAACGACAATGCTCAGCAAGGAAAGGACAAGGAATCCCAGTAGCCTGGGAAGGTCGTGGGTGGGCTGCTGGATAGCGGTTTCAGCTTGTGTAAAGTCTTGTTTTTTTTGTTTCTCTTCTTCTTGGAAAGATTATGGCCTGGTCCGGGTCTTTTTGTATGAGGTTAAGCCTTAGTTGGTTTTTATTTGTAGCCATGGGAAGGCACAATTGTCACTTTTTGCTATTGATGTAATAGGGACGGGACCCTTTAACCCATAAAGCAATATAATTATTTTACCTACCAAAAAAAAACATTTCTAATCAAACATTTTATTCAATTTTTATTGGATATTTTCATACTTATATGGCAATGTTATACTAATTAACATATAGATTATCTTTTGGACCATAAATAGTGTAACCTTAATAGGGATTTTTATATTTAAAAACTATTGTTTTATCATACTTTAATGTTGATGTATAGAAGTAAGCAAATGAAAGTCAATGAATTTTTTCTTAAAATTTTATACCTAATTTTATCCATATGGTTATTCTATTATGTATCACTTCTCCATTTTTATTATTAGTAAATTTTATTAGTCATACTTAGTTTCAAAAAACTTTAACTTTGTTTTATATTGGGTGTTAATGCATAGGAAAATTTTGATTATTCAATCAAATATTAAATCTTGCTTTGAATTGGTTTTATCTTACTTAGTTGCATCATTGTATGTTTAATCAATCTTTTAAGAATTATTTCCCTTCATTATGATTTTATCATCTAATTTATTTTGATATATATACAACTAATCTACGTCTATGTTTAATCAACAACAACACTTGCATGATCTTTGTATCTCATAGAAACTATAGTGTTACAAGCATTTTATTAATATTAAAATGGGTATCTATTTTGGAATAGTGACATTTTTAATAATTATTTGGTGCAATGTACAAAAATACTACGTAGAGCTTTCTAATACGGTCCATCAATATACCCTAAAGATGATGGTATGGCACTGACATCATTTGTGTCAATTATTTATGAATATTAGAAAAGATAATGTCTAGTGGAAATATCACCTACTAGTCATTGAAGTCATCCCTTTGGCATCTAGGATTGTATATAATTTTTGCACTAACTAATATCATATATGATCTTGTTTTTGTTGTCTATACCTTTGCAATTCTCAATCACAAGGTAAAACTATTGTAGGTTAATTGTTTGCTCTATGTGGCATGTACTCTCTAGCTTACTCTATGAATTCAAAACTTGTAGAGACTTATGATCAAAATGTATGATACACTCATCACTGATTATATGTTGGTGCCACTATCTAATAACTTGAATAGTAATATGCAACTCCTTTTGCATGTGGACCACTAACAAGCTATGTTAGAAAGTTTCTCAAAATGGCATGCCATAATATGCCCATTCCAAATCATGGTGGCATAAAGTGCATAATATGATGAATCAATTTTAAATTTGAGTAGACAAGATATATTTGACATGGAAAGAATTGGCATCTTAAATAGGTGTTTCTTACATTTTCAAATGCAAAATGCTATTGTAAATTCCTGTGAAATTTTACCTTCTTATCATGAACTAGTTAAGTGGCCATAAAAATCATGATAAAGCTAGCATGGACCTATTGTAGCAATTGGTAAGGCCTAGATGAGTTCCATTAGATTCATTGAGGTTGACCACTATTAAATGACATATATATTATCTAAGCCTACATAGATGAACTATTGGTTAATATTATATCCTAGAGAGGATACATTTATGATTCTAAATTGTGTTTATCTATGTTGGCTTATAGTCTATGCTAGTCTAGAAATTTTATAACTTGATGAATGTGTTGTATATGGTCCTTAAATGTACTAAAGATAAGGATGTCATGAGAGTAGAAAATTAGTAAAGACCTTATGAATGATTACATAATATTATTCATCTATTGCATAAGTCTTTTGGATATATTTATCAAGATGAAAGGAATAATAAACCAATTGTTTAATATTCTCTACCCTTAAAGGTCAAATATCATAGGTCAGTATAGTTGATAGAACCTAATGATAACCTTAATTAAGGTTTTTCTTTACATGGTTTCATACCTAGGTTAATGATATTTTAAAATATCTCTAATGCATTATAATGGATACATGTTCTTCGCAATGATTTTATTAACTTATAATCAATATATAGTCTTCATATCTAGTACTTCTTCATCACTATGATAATGGGACTATCAAATAGATATGAAACTTGTATTCTACTCTAATCAATTAAACCTTAAATCTACCATCTAATTTTACTAATATTCTCAACTATTCAATAGTATAAGGTGTTGTTGGGTAGTGAAGATCCATGGACTAATTCAATCCAATGCTTGATTGCAAAATATAATCATACTCCTTAGGGATCATGGGGTACATAATAACATGAATGAAGAAGTGTTTTTATTACCAAGATTGTGTTGAATAGGCTATAAATAGGAAGAACAAGGTCAAAATTCATGGCACCATGTTTCTATGGTTAAATCAATAGCATTATATTTTTTTGCATGTGTAATAATTTGCCTGTACTATTTTATTAATATCATTATTACATTATTTTAAGGTAGGTACTCTATATGTTATATATCAATTGCTTACCACATTCTATTTTTCATTACATTATATTATTAAAGGATTCATGGGATTGCATAGAACTTGAAGGCCTTTGGTGAATAGCACCATAGGGTTTTGTTCTACTAGTAATTTAGGTTTTGGTGCCAACAATATCCTATAGTGATATCATAGTATAAAATTTTTCTTTGATATTATGTATTATCTAGCTTTGATATGAAGTAAAATAATTACTCCAATGAGTGTACTATAAGAAACTACATATCAAAAAATAGTTGGTAATGGATGCCATTGATTTGCTTTAGGAATTGATGTTTCTCATACCTTTGACATACAAATAAGTGAGATACATATTGAAGTTATTAGTGTATTATTGTATATGCTATTTTTATACCATTGAAATTCTTAGACATTCATGTTCTTATCCTCATAGGTATTCAAACAATAAAAATTAATTGTGGCTAGATTTATGCATATCTTTCATATCAAGATAATATATGCTTTATCTATGAACTTTTTGCTAGTGGATTGGGTCTTTGTCTTTTAATTCTTCAATGACACAAAATAAAGCCTATCTATTTTATAATACTAGTTGGTAGAAATATAGATATTAAGCTATTTAAGAGCATAGGTTGGTAGCTAAGGATATTAGGCTAGAAAAAAATTATATTACCCTATTCTTCAAGATCATTTTAGATTATCTTCTTAACATACTATATTATGATATCCATTATTGATGACTTTTCAATCTATGGTATTTCTTTTCCATAGAGAAAAATAAAATCTTTCTCATAAGAATAGAGTTTTATTTATATATTAGATAGATATAAATATGTTATAGAATATGAAGCCCACATAGGCATGTTGAAAATAGTATAAATCTTAGTATACATATTGCATGGAATTAGATGATGTATGACTCTATATTCCAATACAATAAAATAAGTAGAATGATAACTTAACCATTGTAGATGTAACCTATGCTTTTTCTTATTAAATATATTCTTATAAACAAGATTTATGACAACAATGATTTAAAAACTCACTTATCATCAAGAAATTCCTTTAATATATGAGTATTTCATTGGATTTCTAGTTATTTTTAAATTTAATTTAAATTTCATTAATACAAAAAAAACACAATTTTTTTGAATGAAAAAGCATTATATTAAATACAAAGCCTAAACATACAAAAGTGGGTGGACTAACACATCACACCCCAAGCACGAGCCAAACCGGCTGAAAAGACAGGCAGGATAAAGTTCAACTGCCACATCACACCTCAAGCATACGACAAACTGGTTGAGAAGACAGCCAGGACAAAGTTCAAAACATCACCGCCTGAAAACTACAAGAAGGTGGGCTTAACAACAAAACTAAAAAAAGATCACAACAACCATTAAGTGTTCCAACCCGACCCTGGCATCTCAGGAGCAAGCTGTTGAGTAGGACTCATGGGAGCCTCAAAGGGGGTGCTCCAAGCTAAATCACCCATAGTGCCTGTGCTCCATCCAGTACTAACGTCACCACCCTTCGGAGAACCAACGCCGATAGAATGTGGAGGAGTTCCCCATCCCTGGCGAGCTCCCCAACCATCCATATTGCACAAAGGATCAGGCTGAGGGTGATCACCCCAAGCGAAAACCTACTGTGCAGAGCTTGAGAGCAGCAATCCCTGCGCGTGATCTCCAGATGGCTGAGAGCGAGCCCTAGAAGCTGACCTATCCCTGTTATTCGATGGTGGGCGATGGTGCTATCTGGATCTGGAACGGGTATGTTGTTCATTCTCCAAGGGGACTCTGCTCACAACACATGGTGCATTACCCCAATAGTCAATCAGCTCCTACAAATGAGTGAGCTCCATTGCAACTTTATTAGCTTGCACCTGAATCTGTAACCAAGCATCATGAAATACCATCAACTTATCTGAAAGGGAAAAAATAACAGAGGGAGTTTTATCTGCAAAAACTATCTCATTTCTGGTTTTCCATGTATGAAATAGAATGCTAATTCTAAAAATGTTCCAGAATTCTAACAAAGGTTGAGAAAATTTTGGCGTATCTCCCAACAGATTGTGAAGCCAAGTTAAAGGAGCATGCAAAAATGGCCAAAAAAAGGACTCCATCCACTCCCAGGCCATCTTTGCTCTACTACAATTCCAAAAAATATGCAAGGTTGATTCTGCTTCCCCATAGAAAGGGCAAGTGGGAGTGGCAATTCCCAAGTGCTTAAGCCTGTGGCCAAGCGGTAGCCCCTGATACAACATACTCCAGGAAAAAGAGGCCTGCTTAGGTTCAATATAAGGTGCCCAAGTGATCTGAAAGTGGGCTCTCCATCTGGATTTGGAAGAGAACAAATCCCAATGCCCATTGAGCTTTGGCACCATGGGCAAATTGGGCGAAAGCCAGTTGTAACCCTGCTTAGTCATGTAATTAAGCAGAGGAACATGTTTATACCATTCCCACTCTTTCCACCAAGGTTGTTGAATAACCTGACCAAGCTTAGGCCAAAGGGAAAAGGGGGTACAATTAATAACCACATCATATGTGGCTTTGTCTATGGGCTTTAACACATACTACTGTTGAAAAAGCTCCCAAGGGATCCAATCCCTATTCTGCCTGTAATAAAAATCTGAAAGGGACACAATGCCCTTTTTAAAAAACTTGTTAGCATGAATCCATTGAACTTGAGCAAGTGGTTGTCCCTGATACTGAACCACAGGGGACCACCAAACATTCAAATTAGCAATAGCTGCCCCCGGTGGCGACCAACTCCTTTCCAACGGAGCCAGGGCTTGATTGACTCCCAAGCTCGCCAAATACTTTGAGTCACAAAGGACCCAACAATTTTAAAAGAAACAGGAGCTACAAAAATGGAAGGTAAATCCAATCCCTTCCAACATTTCTTGCCATTGGGTAGCCCTGATGCCACATAGTTCCTAAGCAAAATTTTCCATGCTTCATCCCCTTTAAGAGTTCTGATAATCCATTTAGCGTTGAGAGCCAGACCTTGACGAAAGCAATTAAACAACCCCAACCCTCCTAAATTTTTAGGAAGGCAACAAAATTCCCAAGCTACTCTATGGAAGCCATGTTTCTGAGAAGAATTAGCCCATAAAAAATCCCTCATAAGCTTTTCCAGCTTCTTATAACAAGCTTGAGAAGGAACCCAACAGGAGGAGTAATAAACATGAGTACTGGCAAGAATTTTAGAGCAGATTTGGAATTTACCCGCAAGGGACAACTTCTTGGTGATCCAGTAAGTGAGCTTGCTCTCCACTCTTTGCACTACATACTCCCAAAGCTGAGATGGGGTGCTCTGAAAAGCAAAGGGAATGCCCAAAAATTTGAACATCTCCCCAGGTTGAATCCACCTCCATTGGTATTGCTCAAGCCAGGGTGGAAGGGGAAGGGAGGACTGCCTATAGCAAGCAGTCTTCCTCCACTGAATACTGGAACCGGAGGCTTTGCAAAACACATCCAGGCTGGAAAGAGCCTGTGTGACAGATGCTTCATCTTCAATGAGCGTTAAAAAAGAATCATCCACAAAGTGGCCATTGATGAGTTGCCCTTGCCCTCCTGGTAGGGAAATACCCTTAACCAGTCCTTGTGATGCTTTACGGGTGAGAAGGTACCCAAAAGCTTTAGCTGCAAGCACATAGAGGGAGGGGGCAAGAGGACACCCCTGGCGAACAGATCTGAATAGACCAATGCGCTCTGTTTGCACACCATTCAGCGTGAGAACCATTGAAGCATCTGTAAACAACATCTTCACAGATTGGACAAAGCCAGGACCAAATCCAAGTGTTGTAAGCATTGATAGAATAAAGTGCCATTCTATTCTATCATATGCTTTTTCAAAGTCAACTTTAATAAACATCGTCGGTTGCTGAGATTGTCGTGCCCATTCCATACCTTCCCAAACTGCTAGGACATTATCCAGAATATAGCGATTGCGAATAAAGCTTGTTTGTTCATGCCTCACAATAAGAGGAAGCAGAGGCCAAAGTCTAAGAGCAAGGGCTTTAGCAATAATTTTATAGCTAACATTCAATAGAGTGATAGGCCTCCAGTTGGTGATCACCTCAGGATCACCAGGCTTAGGAATGAATTTGATGTTGCCTCTGTTGATAAGTGATCCTAAGGAACCAGTGGACATGGCTTCCTGATAAACCCATAGAAGATCAGGGCCAACCATATCCCACAAAGCTTTATAAAATTCACAAGGAAAACCATCAAGGCCTGGCGCTTTGTCATTAGCCATGTGAGATAAAGCCTCAACAAGATCATCTAATGAAAGAGGTTTATCACAAGCTTCATGCTGGGAGGGCGAAAGCTTATTGGGAACCACCGAGCAACATTCCTCCAGCGCTTGTTGTCTCTCAGCCGAGAGATGTTGGGCAACAAAGACCTATTGATAGTGGTGAACAAATGCCTTAGAAATATCAGGCAACTCTGATAGCCTTTCACCATTATCCATAATGGCTTTGAATTGAACCGCTTGCCTAGGCGGTCTGAGTCTCTGAAAGAACTCCTTGGAGACCCTATCTTCGACTTTGAGCCAGTGCATTCTAGCACGGATCTATGCACCTCTGGCCTCATATAACTCAGCCTTCTTAAGCTCATGTCGAAGGCTTGCAACATACTATTGCAGATTGACACTGAGAGGGGAAGCATCAAGCCTAACAGATGCTTTGGCAAACTCTCGCTTTAGGGCTAGATTTGTTTGCTTACGCAACTGGGCAAGCTTGACCCCAAGAGCACGAAGCAAGGTGGTTGTGCGAGCAATGGCATCATTCCACCAAGCAATCCAACCTGTATTCCCGGATGGTCGAGGAACCAGGTTCCAAACCCTAATAATATGAGCAATAGAAGCAGGATGTTGAAGGAAAGAGATATTCAGGAAAAACTGAGAAGAAAAGGTCTTGGCTGGCAATGTGCTCGAAGAGATGTTAAAAATAATGGGCACATGATCCGACACCGTAGAACCAGCAAGAGCCACCACCAGAGGAGCGGATGGCACAATGGTCTGAAAACTGAACCCAAAGTGATCCGTTAGCATTGCTCTATCAAGCCGCTTTAAAATTCGATCATCCCCACTTTGAAAATTGGACCAGGAAAACCAAAGTGAGTGCGAGAAGTCTTTGGAGGAAGAACAAGCATTGGGGTCAAAAAGCCCTAATTTGTTTTTAGAAAAAACCAAGCTTCTCGCTCCCCAACACACCATCGCATAGGGAGGCGACCCACTTTATCAGAAGTTGTCTCAATCATATTGAAATCACCACAGAGCAACCAGACAATGGAGGGTAAGGACAAAGCCAACCACCGCCAGAGAGCACATCGGTCAGGGGCATGATTGGAAGCATACACATTTACAATTCCAAAAGAATGTCCATCAACTTCAAAAAGGGTCCACACAACCTGATTAGAAGGGTCCACCCCCCAAGTAACCAGATGGGATTGCCAGGTGGGAGCCACAAAAGTGACAGCTCCACCTCGACCTACAACATGATTAGTAGAATAAAATTGGCTGCCAAGCCAAATAAAGGAACATGCGCATTGTAAGTTAAAAGCAGAGATCTTAACTTCTTGCAAACAAAGAAAATCAAACCTACCATGCTGATGACAAAGCTTATCAATCTCACTACAGACCAAGTATTTACGGATAGGGTCCGTCAAACCTCTGACATTCCAGGATAGAAATATCATGAGGAACTGTCAAGCTGCATATCACCTTCAATAACCTTAGAAGCACCTAAATCCCCAAGCGAGGAGTAAGTGTTTGAGAGGAATCGATCATGGTTTCCTTCCAAGAACAATGTATAAGGTCGTTTGTCACTGCTGGGACTACGAGACCTTCTCGCCCGTGCCTTCTCAAGGGCAGCTTGTAAATTAACCTGAAGACCCTCATTCTCTGCCACAACGGATGGCCTGTGGAGGGGCGTCGATGCAGCAACATGCATGGCCATCTTATCTTTGGGTGCATGCACCAGAGGAGCCATCCTCTGCCCAATGGGTTTAACAAAGGGTTTGATGGGATGATTTCTTTTGGTGACAGTAGTCCATGAGTCCTGCGAACCATTATGCATGGGTCTTTGCTCAGCTTGAGCAACCCGAGATGGTTGTGCAGGGCAGAGCTAGGAGGGTTGGTTGTGACTTTATTATGCTTGAAACACCCCTCCATGAGCGGGCAATATTTAATCATATGCGTTGCCGACTGACAGCGAAAACAAGTGTTCGACAGGTTTATATAAACCAACTTTTGAACAAAGGATACATCCCCAACACTAATGGTGAGATGATCCCTGAGATCCTTAGAGAGATCAATTTTCACACAGACCCTTCGAAAGGGACGAGCACCAAAAAACCATGGATTCTCAATGCACACAAAATGGCCTAACGGGGCAACTAGGGTTTCCAAGAAAGTCCAAAGAGCCGGTGGTAGGCCAGGGAGCTCAACCCACACTGGCACCTCAAGGGATGCACCCTCTTCAATAAAAAATTCTCGGGTCCAAGGTTGGAAAACTAACAGAGAGTTACGCACATACCAGGGGCCATGGTCAAAAACCGCATGCACATGCTCAGGAGCAGAGAAACGAAACAAAAAAAACCCCTTGGTCAGGTTTTGAATTCCATCAACCTCAATGCCATGAGGAGTCCAGTAATGTTGAATCCAACTACGGATTAGCGACTCATTGGGGATTCGACCCAGGAAATAGCCAATAAGTGTATTATTCTCTAACCAGCTACATGATTGATTGAAATCATCTAATGGAATAGTAACATCGGGTACCAAAGCCATACCTCGTGGAAGACCTTCGAGATGAACTTCCTCGGTTGCTTGTTGCACGCCATAGCTAAGTCCAGCAACTTCGACAGGAGACGAAGTCGCTGAATGCCCAATGACCATCTTAAATGAAAACCAACCACCAAGGTGGTGGAGGCCTAACAACGTGGAGCTTAGCGCGTTTTACCGACCAAACCCTACACAAAACCCTAAGCATACGGCATCGTAACACCTTGAAAATAGCAAGTCGTTCCACACAGTAACCCTAAGCCATCATGTTCATTTTTTCATATTCGTATTGATATTTCATTTGATGTTACTTAAAAATTACACATTGTCTTTTTTCATTTGTTTTATCATAGTCTTTCTTTTAAAGTAATTTTGTATGCATTAGCTACTCATTTCTTTAAAAATATATATATTATACATAGTACTTTATTTTTATGTTACAAATTTACACTTGTAAAACCTTATTTTTTTTTTTTTTTTGTAAAAGAGGGTAAAAATTTATTAACTCAGCAAAACATTCATGATACAAAGAAAAAGCAGAAGCTATTCAGACATATCAGCTCTCAATAAAGAGGAGAGAGATTGAGAGCAATCAGAAGAAAGTTGAGACCAATTTTGAACATCCCAACCATATTGAAACTTAGAAGCCCATTTAGCTAACAAATCCGCTACCCTATTCCACTCCCGAGGAATATGCACAAAAGAAAAGAAGTCCAAGTGAGCAGAGATATTAAGAATTTGTCGAGCAGCCCAACTCAACCACCAGCAACCATGAAGACTATCTCCAAAATTTAACAAATTTATAACAATCTGAGAATCAGATTCACAAACAATCCGATGCCAACCCAAAGCATACCCTTGCTCCAAAGCATATAAAATTATGAGTGCTTCCATGAAGTTATTAGAATGATGTCCCTTAAAGCAAGAGAAAAAAAATTGGATAGTACCACTACTATCCCACCCCACACCACCAATACCAGCATTACCCGGATTACCCCGGGAAGATCCATCCGTATTAATTTTCAACACTCCCGGAGGAGGCGGATTCCATTTGCCAGCCCTCCACACCCGATTATTCTGACCCATCCGTCTGCAAGAGACATTAGGACCAGGACCATTAACCATCAAGCCTAATCTTTCCATGATCTGACGTTCCGCATGGTCCATGGGAGAAATAATCTGACATTTTGCAGACACAGTTTCCTGGATCATTCACAAAATCCTTTTCCAGACCTGGGAAGTAGTTAACTCCTTACCTTGGAAAATTTGACGGTTTCATTCAAGCCAAATTTGCCAAAAAATGCATGAAGGACCAATACTCCATCCAACTTGTAAGAAGAAAGCCGCTGCAGGAGGCCGCCCCATACTCCTCCAAAAATCAACTATTGATGAAGCATGCGAACAAGGGTGATTCCATACTCCCCACAAATAATGCCAGACTTGCCGAGCAAAGTCACATTGGAGAATTAAATGCCCAACAGATTCTTCAGCCTTCCCACAGTTATAGCATAAAGAGGGGCCAGCAAACCCACGCTTTTGAAAATTATCCCAAGTGAGACAACGATTATGAGTAGCCTGCCACCCATAAAAACTACACTTCGGCCAAATAAACTTATTCCAAACTTGCTTCCACCACGGAACCTCCTCCTCACCAAACCGTTGCCGATCCAAAACATAATAACCAGCAGCAACCAAAAATATCCCTCTATTATCTCTTCCCCATGCTAGCACATCATCCCCAGGTAGAGAAGAGCAGGGACGACTAGCGATAATACGGGCCAGCTCTGCCCTCGCATCCATAGTGCCACCAGCAGGCCATTCTTGAGGATCCTTCCACTGGAGACTAACCATCTGACCAAAGGACTTAACAGTTTTAAAATCTGCCACCTTCAACCAGCCAGCATCCCAAAAGCATTGAGCAAGATCTTGAAGATGTGGAAACTCACTAATAAGAGGAGCAAAGCCATCCCAAGAATCCTGCCAAAAAAGAGCCCGAGACCCAGTATAAAAAATCCAGAATAACCCCTGCTTAACCAACTCTGCTCCCTTTTTCAAAGTATTCCAAACAAATGATCCTCAACCAATCAAGTCGTATCGAGGAATCTTTGAACCTTCCACTCCCCTAAGATACTTGTGGGAGATAATCTTGGCCCAAGTTTGCTCCTGATTACTACACCAACGCCAATACAACTTAGCAGCCAAAGCAGTCCCAGAAAGAGAGCTTAGACGAAGACCCAACCCCCCAGCTTGCCTTGGTCGACAAATAGTCTCCCATTTAACAAGAATCCATTTTGAGGAACCAATATTGCCAGCCCATAGGAATTGCCTAGAAAGAGAATCCAGGTCATGAAGAAAACTTGCTGGAGCAATATGAATAAGGCATCTATACATCGGTAAAGCCTGAACAACTGAATTCAAATGTAAAACCCGACCAGCAAAAGTTAACCATCTATGATTCCAATGACTAACTCGACTACGAAATTTGTCAAGTATGTTAGTCCAAACCGCCCTAGGTAGAGGACCAACAGAAATGGGAATCCCCAAGTATGTAAGAGGAAGAGTTCCAACCTGAAACCTGAGAATCTGAACAATTCTAGCTTGAACCCTGGGATCTGTATTGAAAAATAAAATAATAGACTTGTGCTCATTAATCTCCTGACCAGAGATAGCCAAATACAAGTCCAAAGCATGTCTAAAGTTGGTTGCTTCACAAATAGAGGCTACACCCAAGAGAGCAGTGTCATCAACAAACTGAAGATGGGAAATGGCTGGCCTACTATTCTCCCATTTCCATCCATGAATAAGACCCTGGTGAACCTGATCTTTAAGCCGACGACCCAGACCTTCAACCATAATTATAAACAAGTACGGAGATAAAGGATCCCCCTGCCGAAGACCCCGGGAAGCATGAAACAAAGGAGAGGGCTTTCCATTAATTAGGACAGAATATGAGGGAGTTGTAATACAACTCATAATCCACTCAATCCAAGAAGGATCAAATCCAAAGGCCAAGAGGATTTTGTGAAGAAAATACCATTTCACCCTGTCATAAGCCTTCGCTATATCCAACTTCATAAACATAAACTTATTCTTAGAAGTGCTCATAGAATGAATCGCCTCGACAGCAATAGCCACTCCATCCAGAATCTATCGACCAGCCACATAGCCACCCTGCTCATCAGAAACAACTCTATCCATCCAAGGCTTGAGACGCTCCGCAATCAGCGTAGTAATAATTTTATACACCACATTGCAGAGAGCAATAGGCCGAAACTGATCAAAAGAGCTAGCACCCTCCTTTTTAGGAATTAGCATCAAAAAAGTGGAATTCAAAGCTTTCAACAAGTGATGGTTATGAAAGGACTCAAGAACAACCCTCAAAAGATCAGATTTAATAATTTCCCAAAAGTGTTGAAAGAACTCAACAGGGAAGCCGTCAGGCCCCGGAGCTTTCCCAGTCTTCATAAGGAAAACTACCCTTTCTAGTTCATCAATGGAAATAGGTTGAAGAAGGCATGCATTGATCTCTTCTGAAATAACAGAAGGAATACAACGCAAAATAGTATGATCATCAACATGACCCCCACAAAAATCCTCGAGAATATAAGGAAGAAAAAAATCGAACGACTTCCCGAGAGATATCCCGAGAAGCGGATCAACCGAATACATTGAGAAGAAATAATCGAAGAAATACCATTACCGTGTCTTCGAGCCTTAACGATGTTAAAGAAAAAAGTCGTATTTCGATCTCCTTCTTGTAACCATTCCACCCCGGCCTTTTGCTTCCGGAAAATCTCTTCCCGAAGCTCCCACTCTTGAAGTTCATGCAAAGCTTCGGACTCCTCCCCGCAAATTCTGCTCTGTTAACCCATGATCTCTGATATGTTTGGTGATAACATCAAGCCTTCTTTGGGCAAAAGTTTTAGCCTGAAATAGATTCTCGAAACACTGCCTGTTCCACTTTTTGAGTTGATATTTCACAAATTATAGTCTTTTAACAAAAGAGTACATAGCGATGCACGTGGGAAGGACAGCCCTGACTCCACCAGACTTTCATCAACTCGTACAAAGAGGGATCCCTAAGCCACATTAACTGGAATTTAAAACTTGGATGATGATCCATTTCTTGTCGAGAGATAACAAATTTAATAGGCCAGTGGTCTGATCCCCTCCAGTCAATAATCGTTGAGTTAGGAACCCAAGAATTGCTAATCCAAAATGAAGTAAGAAACCTATCCAACCTCTCAGAGATCGAGTTAGAACCACACCACTTATTCGTCTAAGTGAACACACCATTCTTTGGCTTAATATCCACTAGATTAAGAAGCTGAATATTATCATTAAGGAGTCTAGAGGCAGGCCACAAAGTACCCACACCACCCCTCTTCTCATCAATACTAGATACAGCATTAAAATCTCCAGCCATAATCCAAGGATAGAATGGAACCAAGGCTCGAACACTTTGAATATGATTCCACAATAGCACCTTCCCAGCAAGATCCGAGGGGGCGTAAATGTTAGTGAAAAAAACCACTTCTCCAGACTCATGGCAAGAAGCTATCATAGAAAGAGATGACTTATTCGATACCCACCAAAGAGGAGTAAGCTTTTGCGGATTCCAAAGGCTAACAAGCCCCCGAGCACTACCCACAGCCCCAACACATTGACAAAGACCTCGAGGCCAGAGTTTAGAAGCAATACTAAATAGACCCTCCATCGATAATTTAGATTCTTGAAGAAAAACAACATCCGGCTTATGTGCCTGAACCAAATCCCGAATAGCTTTTTGATGAGGTAAGCTATTCAAACCTCTCACATTCCAATAAAGAACAATCATTTAGAGAGAGAAGAAAAGTGAGACTCCAGGGGTTTAACCACCCCACTCTCAACCAATGTTTCTCCCTCCATATGCAGTTTATGTGCATCTTTCTTTCTACCCACCTTAATCAGCTTTGCAGGGGCCTCTTTTTTAAAGTTCTGTTGGAGTAACCCTAAAGAAGTACTAGGCCAAGAACCCTTTCCTCTACTAGAAGTCAGCAAATCATCCAAAAGAGGGTCATCCCCTTTCACACCGTCCTGTTGCCCCTCTGAAATAGGAACAATTGCTAGGGCTATGTTCAAAGAAGAATCTGTCACTTCCTGTTGCCCATTAGGATTCAACACCTCAGTTACATTTTGAGTATCCATATTCAAATTACCATTCATTCCTTCATCAGGAGATACCAACTCATCTAAGGCATCAAACTTATTATACAGGCCATCCATTTGTCTAGCAGTAAAGGTCCGCTTCAACCCTTTTCCCTTATTACGATTCTTAACTGGAACAAAGCCTTCTTTGTCTACCCCACTAACATCCATGGGAGCCCTCCCCTGTCCAGGTCCAGCCTCTTGTGTAACTGACTTCCCACCCTGAGATTGTATATTTGGATTTTTAGAACCAAATGATTTATTTTCGAGCATTTTAGGAAATTTACGCTGAAGATGCCCGTACTCATGACACAACCGACAACGAAAAGGAATAGTTTCATAGTCTAATTATTGAACCCAAGAAAAAGAGCCAACACATATTTGCATAGAATCAGGTAGAGGCTTAGATAAATCCAATTCCACACAAATACAGGCACATGAGACTACCTTTTTGTCTGAAGTTTGCTGAGACGGTCCCACCGGTTTGCCTAACACCAATGCAATCATGTGCAGGATATCTGTCCGCCAAAACTCCAAAGGTACCCATGGAAGTCGAACCCACACTGGAAACCTAGAAGGAATCTCCTCAGTCGGATTAAAACCCATATGCCAGGGTTTAAAAAACAGGCCAATCTGGTTGTAAAAGTATGGGCCCCCCTCAAAAGCCCTATTCCGGTCTGCCAAGCAGGAAAACACCACCAGAAAGAAATTATTAGCTCCCATCATGATCTCCATATCACCGACCGGGTTCCAAGTACTCCTGGCCCACTTTTCAAATGCCAAGAAAGGGATGCGAATACCCAAGAATTTGCATATTAAAGCATGATTTTGCATATATTCAACATCATCTGCAATTGACTCAGGTTGAATCACAAGAACAAGCCGTTCCCCGACCCTTTCCAAGCATCCATTAACTCGCTTTGCACGAAACCCTCCTTCCAAAGAAGAATTACTTGGGCCTGAAGAATTACCCTCTGCATTATGCCAAACAGAAGAAAAGCCTGAGCCACGAAGGGCTTCCTTAAACGAGACATTATTCTGACATTGGGTACCTCCAGGAAAATCCATTCATGTTGTTCCAAAAATATCAGAAATCCCTTCTCCTCAGAGCCTGTAAACGATGTTATTTCTGAGAAATCCCCTCTGCCACTCAACTTAAGTCGATGAGAATCTGACCAGCCAACAAAATAGATTTAACTATAATATAGAAATTTTTTTGCATGCTCTTTGGCATGTCATCTAAAACCTTATTTTTTTATTTCTATGCATTTTATTTTATTTTAATACTTATAAAGTAGAATATTGTGTTCAAATAAGCGGTAAATATACTTTAAAAGTTTTAAATATATTCTTCTAACTTGAAAAGTAATTTAACCATAACAAAATTTGTTTTTAAAATTTAACTTCAAATTCAATTTTAATTATGGTTATTAATATAATTATAAATGGAATATTGTTAATATTCAAATTCTTCTATTTCATAAGTATTTTATTTTAATACTTATAAAATAAAATATTGTGTGTAAATAAACGGTAAATATACATTAAAAGTTTTAAATATGTTCTTCTAACTTGAAAAGTAATTTAGTCATAACAAAATTTATGTTTTTAAAATTTAACATCAAATCTAATTTTAATTATATTTGTAAAGCAAACTCCATGGTATGAGCCCAAGGATGGTGAGTAAGAATTCAAACGCAGGCCTGTCAAACTCTCCTCGTCCAATTTTTTTATAGAATCCTAGTCCTTTCTTGATCCGAGCCTCCCCTCACCTTAAGAAGTTGAAAGTGGAGACTCCTTCCCCTAGAAAGGCAAGCGAGTAAATACCTGTTAAGGAACAAAGTTATTATGCATAATTCTAATCTCAACCACATTGCCAGCACAGTGGCCACCTTGTCAACGACCGCCAACTCTTCCAAGGCAGCATGGATGCTCTATAACCATGCAGCGATGAATGTGTTGGATGATATTCATGGTCATATTAGGATATCTTCAAAGAGACTATTGATCCCCCCAACATCGAAAATGCAAATTAGCTATTGTATTCTGGTTCAGGGAGTCTCTTCTTTGGGCCCTCCCTTATCCCTCCTTTTGGTTCTTGGATTTGTTCCCTCGGGACCTTCACGTTGGTCTACGTTTTTCTTTCTATGGTTGGTTTTCCTCTCGAAATACCCTTTGTTTTGTTGGTGTGAAGACTTGACATTCTTTTCAATGTTGTAATAAGGTTTTTGGGCTCCTTTCAAAACCCACTTTTAATTAAATTTTTTATCCACAAAAAAAATAAATAAAATAAAATTATAAATGATATTAATTATTATATTATATTTCAATCTAATTACTTATTAGTTATTATTCATTAGTCTTTATATTTTTAATTATCAAAAATTGAAAAATAGTAATGTATAATATTTATTGTGACCTATCATTCATCCTTTTAGCATTTTCCTTTTTTTATTTAATCAATGCTTTTGATCATTTGTAGGATTTTATCTCTTTATGTATTTGTCATTATTTCAAATATCAACCTTAATAGTAATAGGGTTTGACCCTTCAAGCAAGTTAACTTGTTGATTCTTGTTAAAATCGAGCAAACCCCTTCATACGAATTGCAATTTTTCAAGCAAAGTAATTTTTTTGTGTTTTCGTATGTATCAACAAAAATATCATATGACTACAATAGCATTATATGCCTACAATAGGACTGTATAGTCTTGTTTGTGACACTTTTACCCTCTCATGGTGCTTTTATCATATTTTGTTGTTGTTGTACCTATGGGAATTCCATCACTTCATGGCACTTTTATCTCAATTCTAGATCAGGTACAAATTTCATATTTGTTTCAATATCATATTAGTATATCAAAGTTGTTTGTACCACTTTGTAATCTGCGAGTCAAATTTCTTAAAAAAAATTTAAAAAAGATAAATTTTGTTTCATTACAAAATTGCCACAATAATAGTCATAGACCTTAATTACTATGTTAAATCTAAAACTGAATATTAGTGCCATAGGGAAATTTATCTACTTGAAATTGTCTAGAGATGGAGAGGGAAGAAAGTAGAGAGGGGAGGGCTCTGGTCCCTCCCCTGCTCCCCCTCCCATGGCTCCTGGTTCCTGCCCAGTCCTTGGCTCAACCCAGGTCATCCCTCCCGGGGAGTGGTTGTTTGCAGATGATCTCCTGAGGGGAGATCCTTCTCCACTATCTGTGCCCCTCCCGACCGGCTAGGGTTTCCTTGGTTGTTTTTTTGGACTGGTGCTTCCCAGGGATCCCTGTTTGGTTGGGGATCCCTTCCATTTTTCCCTCAGGCTTCCCCTTGGGGTTTTTTATAGGTTATTCGCGTGGATCTGGTCCCCTACATTTCTCGATGCGATGGAGGTGACAGTTTAGGGTTTGGACAACTTTCTAGGGTCTCCCTTGAGGTCCTCACAGCTTTGGGGGTGGTCTGGGGGGCCTCTTTCCCCCTTTTGCTTGTGAATCCTCGATGGGATCCTGGCTACTGTTATTCTCGCGTGGAGGCTTCTTCATGCTGGCTCTGCTCCTTGGTGGACATCCTGGGCATCTGGTTTGGCCTTGGGGGGGGATTTTCCCTATCTAGGTTGTTCCCATTCCCAGTCCTAGTTCCCTGAAGCTGCCTCTGTGCTTGGACGAGATTCTTGGTCCCTGCTGCTGGGACGGGATCCTCTTCTGTTTTCCCAGGGCGGGTTCCTCGTGGTGTAGCTCTCTGGTTGCTTCCTGATGGTCTGGATCCTCTTTGTGCTGGCTGTCGGCTTCCTGCAAGATGGCTCTCACTGAACGGAATGTTTTCTCGGTGGGCGGGATGGTTTCTCCACAGGGCGAGATCCGCAAAATCCGCCAGTTTTCCCGTGAGGCAGGATCCTTTCTTTTCTACTGGTTTCCCGAATGGCGGGATTTCCCTGTTGCTTCCCGCTAGGCGGGACTATTTGTGATGGTTTTGACTGCTTCCCACGAGGCGGGATTTTATTGTAACGGTTTTTCTTTGTTTCCTACTGGGCGAGATATTCTCGATGGTGGTTTTTGGCTACTCCCTGCTGGGCGGGATCTCCAAAACTACTTTCTTTCTTATTTGTTTGTTTCCCGCTGAGAGGGATTGTTTCATGCTTACTCGTTACCGTTGGGCGGGATTTCTATTTTGGTGTTCAGTTTCAAGGGATTGATGCCCTAGGACCATTGCTTATGTAATCAGGTTTTGGGATCCTTGTTAAAACCCACTGTAAATACAAACACTACTTACCAAAAATTTATCTACTTTAAAATCTATTATTCTATTTTATGCTAAAGTTTACATGAGAGAATAGAATATTAGCTTCTTTTGTAAAGTTGTAATAGAAACAAAATCTCAATTTCTGTTTCACTATTGAGGCAAAAAAATAAACATGCATATAAATCTATTTTAGAGTAGCTTGTGTAATTGCATGTCCTCTTGGCCTTTGCTCAAAAGAAAATAAAATTTATTATTTCCTAGAGCATTCAAAACAAAGGAATCATATATCATGGGATTTATATTTTGCATTTTTTTTCCACCTGCATTTTGTATAAATCATAAAATCTTATATTTAAGATAAGATTAGGACCTTAAAATATCTATATGTGTGTTTAGTTGACCCATAAAACTAATCCACTAGGCCTCACAAATGTCTCCTTAGTATTGAGTGTGATTCCATGTTACATGCCAAAGTGACCACCTCAATTTTTATGATTACAAATATGTTGTTGAAGGAATAAACATTGATAAATAAGAATTTACCTAGTTGAATGACAAACATATATTACATACATAACAAACTAAATTATTTGGTGGTTTTAATCTATTTTTGGTACATCATGATGGATCATGAAGTCAAAACGTACATACTTGATCTACCAAATGTAAAAATTGATCTATTGAAAATAAACCTAAATAATACTATATTATTATATTGTTTATTAGGTAAGAGAAGGGGTTTTAAAGGAAACCAAAACCTAATTAATCAGAAAAACTTAATTAGATATAAAATCAGTACCAAAAATCTCAAAAAGAAAAACAAAAGTGGGAAAAAATTGGCTGCAACACCCAAAGGGAGATCACAAGATACAACAAAGAAGATCGTTACCCAATGGGGAGGCCCTTGCATCCATAGTTACTTAGGGACTAGTAAATCCAAATACAAATTTCATCTCTCTATGAGCAGATGGTTGAGTCATGGAAACCAGTATTGTGACAAAATAGGGGAACTAGCTTTCTAACTTACAACGAGGTAAACCAAGCCCCACATCCCTTAAATTAAAGGAACACCAAAGGTTGGTCATAGATTTCAATGAACTATTTTGATGATGATTCTAGGAACGCAATGCCCTAGATAAGGAGAATGACTTATCCCCAAGCAGAGTTGATAAAACCTCAACCAAGATAACCATGAATCTATTTGTGTATTAGGGTTGCAAATAAGACCCGATTCCCAAGCTTGGGTGAGAAGAAAAATGCATCATTGATGTCATGCCAAGTAATAAGTGTTTCTTCCCTTAGAATGATTTAAGGATCTAGCAACATAATCAGTAGGAGGACACCTTGAAACTCAAAAATCATCTTGGCACCGCCAGAAGGGGTATGGGTGGTAATAATTTGAACAAAAAGATAGCGTTCTAGATCACCCTCATGTTGTAGGAACACATATACCTATGCCACCAAAATAGGATGTGGTGCCTTAATAAGACAAGACTCCCAATCATATAGAACCTACTAAACATGAGGTACCTATAGGTGGCACCGAATCCCCACCAAAAAGGAAATTTTGAAAAATAAGAGGCTTCAAAAAGCATATAAAATATCCTCCTTGACCTTCCATCCTCCAATATCCAATGTCCACACCTAACCATGGTCGTCCACAATTAAATTATAAAGGCTCTAAGGAAATTTTATCACCCAAACCATAAGGTCTTATTGTGATAGCCCATTATTCACCATCAGATCTACCTCTTTGTTTCCTTCACAAAAAATATGCTGAATTTGAGTCTCAAATATTGAGTGGAATATTTTGATTGATTCTGCATATATTTATTATCTTCCAGTATGGTGTGCTAGACTTCTTAACAATATTAAACAAAATTAAAATAATCCCCTTCCACTAAGAGGCCTTGAAGGAGTGCTTTGGATTTCATAAAATGGGAGATCTGGATTGAAATATATTTAGCAAAGATACCTAGCAGATCCCCTTTATCATTTCTAAGTACACCACCTACCATATCAAGACCCCAGTTCCCCTTAGAAGTATCATCGAAGTTGATTTTAACCCAACCCGTAGGGGGAGGTGACCAAAAAACCAAGGATCTCGAGGAGGGAGGAGGTGGATCATTAGATATAATTTGCTAAGGAAAACCAAGCCTGAGATCCTTCGAGGCTTCATTAAGGAGCCCTCCATTCAAATTTGAGAAACAAGAGGTCACATTCTCTAGTGACACCCCCAATCACTCTACTAAAAACATATTCCAGATTATTCTTGGATTTCTTGAAGGATATTTGATTATACTCCCACCAAATACTCCAAAATAAATGGGAAAGCAAGAAGGTCCAAAATTTAATCAGACGAGGAGATTTAAAATGTGAATTCCACTACAAACAAACCTCCAAAATAGAATTTGACAAGACCCAATTAACTCCAAGGAACAAAAATATGGGCTATCAACATAGTGAAGAAGGGATAATGGAAGAATAGGTGGAGGTACGATTCTTCAGCAACCTCATAGAGATAACACCTGTTGGGTAAAATTATACCCCTCATGTGGAGATTCTCAATAGTGAGATATCTATCTATTCTGAATGGCTAGCCAATAAAATATATTTACTTTGGGGGTTAGATTCTTCATATAAACTTTACCAAGCAGATACCATTAAGTTGAATTAGATTCAATGAAGAGGTAGGCTGACTTAACTAAAAATGAACCCTCACTTTCTCATTTGGAAATGAGAGAGTCCTTTGTTTTATGGGTTTTTAGAACCTGGAGCTTAAGTAAATTTGATATGGTGATTCAAGAATTTTATTCCTCCCTATTCTAGTTAGAGGTGGGGATTGATTTCCAGATTCTCCTGTCCCCCACAGTTGTAATAAAATACTCTACTTTAGACCAACCAAGCCTGTCGGTAGGAGGTTTAGCTAATGATAGGTTGGTATCTTGGATTAGCGGATGCTCAAGGAGCCATGAATCCTACTAAAATTCAATGGAATTACATTTTCTCATGATCCACCAAGCACCAAGAGCTAGATCTGGTCTAAATTTACACATGCTTTTCTAAAAGGTAGACCCCTCTTGGGGAAGAGGATCAGCCAGTAAACTCTTATTATACTCTTATTTATTAGTTAGTGGAAATTAAGTGATATTTTTTCATTAATCCATAAATATATCACACTTTAAATGTATTCCAACTTGTGTAAACCATTTATAGCTTTATCAATGAGTCCTTATAAAAAAATTTATCATAAGTTCAGCCACTTCAAGAGACAAATATGGGTTTCAAAGAAGAAATAACTTCCTAAAATTACTCTATAATAAATAAGATATATAATGCTAAATTATAAGATCCATTAGCATAAAATAACCAAAAACACCTTCATCTATAATAAATTTGAATTGTATATTATAAATTTTTTAAATCTACCTATGATGTTTTGATTCATGGATCCTATTTTCTAACTTCTCCTTCTACCTCCATTGGTTTACTTTGAAGATCTTGAAATTCTATAAAATTACACTAAATCATAGATTTTAAATTCTTGTGATACAAATATATTTTGAGATTTTAATTTTTCTCCTTTTATTTAAAATTTTTCATCCTATAAATATAAGATTTCTCTTCAAGTTTTATATCATTGCATAGTTTGTATCCTTTAATTTTAATTATGAATAATGTTTCTTTATGCTTACAACATTCATACATATTTTATTTTTATTTTTTTATTAGGTAAAGAAGGGGTTTTGAAAGGTTTCTTGAACCTTTTACAAACTAGAAGCCCCATCTTCTAAAGAAATACCAAACTGTAATATAAAAAGAGAAGTCCCTCCTAAAGGACCAAGAAACACAACATAAACCACATCAAGAACCAAGACAAGTTAGAGATCCAAGAGATCTCATAGAACTAGGAGAACCAAGAAACTTGATTCCCACCCAACCTTCTAACAAAAGTATGGTAAAAAATTCAAATTTGGGGTTGGAACGGGGGAAACCAAAATCTGATAAATGATTCCCATCCAAACTAAAATGGATCAAACCAACATTTGTCACCCACTAGGTAAATTCAAATTTCAAATTTCAAATTTCAAATTTGAAATAGTGCCAAAGAGGCACCAAATGAAAACAATGAGAACCTGGATGATGAAGCCCCAAAATAGGAACTCACAAAGACCTCCCCTAAATTAGCTATGAACTTAAAACATGAGCCTAACCAAATCAAATAGAAAATAGTAGGACCCAGGGAATTGCATTCTTGGGACCGAATCGAGATAACCAAGATGTCCTGATTGAAAAACCACAAAGGCCTCTCCCTAATTGGATCTGAAGTTGACAAAAACACTCAATGGATCTACACCAAAATTCTTCTTGGGACTGAATCGAGATAACCAAGATGTCCTGATCGAAAAACCACAAAGGCCTCTCCCTAATTGGATCTGAAGTTGACAAAAACACTCAATGGATCTACACCAAGAATTTTGAAAGGAAAAACCTGCAAAACTATAGGAAAGTCACTAGAACTCATGTGCCCTAGATTACCATGTATGAGTAAAAACTTCCAGGTCTTTCTCAAAATCCCTAATCCAAGGATCACATTTAACATTTGGTTCTTACTCCCATTTAATAAAACCATAGCTTTTATCCCCTCAATTTTATTATAAATTTTACCAATGAAAGTTTTAGATAAAATAACAATGTTTGGATTCCATTATATAGTTGATAGGAAATTACTTCACTATTTTTTCTTGTTAAAAAAATAAATATTTCAATTTTCCATTATCATGATACTTATTTGGTCTTTCTAATTTTATTTTTATTTTTTAATATTTTATTTTCCCTTTTTTATTAAATAAAATAAGTTGAATGATAGTCCATGTGTTTTCTTGATATAGAAAAATATAACTTAGTTTTATAACTAAAAATATATTAGTCAAAAGGAGGGCAAGGATCTATTAACATCTACGAAGACCATAACAAGTAAAACAAACACCAAAACTGGGTCATAGTAGGACCAATAAATATGTGTAAAGGCTGATGTGCATAGTGTAGTAAAGAAATAGATTAAGATTAAGTCATATCAAAAATTCATATTGACAGAATGTTATAATCATTGTCATCATGAAATGTAGAAGATTAATGCACTTAAAAATACAATTAATTTCTTTTTTTTTCTCTCTTTCTTTTGTATGAATAAAAATATAATTAAAATCTAAAAAAGTTAATAATACCTACAACAAAGTGAATAAAAAATATATAAGTTAAAATAGTATAGATAGCTTAAATAATTTTTTATAACTTTTTTATTTAATTTATAAATAAAAGTGTAATTATTATTATTATTATGAATAATCAAAGGAATTAATATTAAATATTTTTAAATACTTATATATTAAAATTAATTAATAAAATAAATATATAACAATGATTTAGATACATTCTGTCTCCTTGATTGACTCTTTGAATATAAATACATCCAATAGATAATCAATGGAAATCATATCAAACAGTTAGTACTAATAAATACATATTTTATGTTTTCTTTATTTAATGCAAACACATAATTCAAAAAAAATATTAATAAATTTTTATAATGAACATAATAACTATAAGAGAAAATCAATCTATGTTATAGATCAAGAATAAAGCCAAAGTGAGGGGAGTAGAAGTATACATAAAAATGTCTCCCTCTTCTATTTTAAAATTTTACTTTTTATTGATAAATAGGTCTAATACAAATTTTAAAATAATGCAAAAAGAGTAGGAATTCGCTAAAGAATAAAACCAATGCACTATAAGACTTACATAAAATATTAAAATATGATCAAAATATCTCCCTCTTACATTGTAAAATGAAATTTTAGATATAGTAATGGAACTAATTAAAACATTAAAATCATGCAAAAACTAGTAGGAACATATTAAAGAATAAAAATAATTTAGTATGTGATTTACACATAAAACCAAAATATGAGCAATGACTTAAAATAAAATATAATAATGTCAAATGCTTTTATTCTTTAAAGAACTTTAAATGTTTCAAATAGATTAGGAAGAGTCTATGTAAGCATCTTCTAGTAATTAATAAGTATGCATCTATATAATTTTATTCTTATGCAAGTTAGACAAAGAATAATATACAAATTACTTTAAAACTTCTAATTTTTTAAAATTTAATTTAAAACTAAATTAGTTTTTTAAATATAAATATAATCAATAAAATCCATATAAAGAACCAAAAGTATAAGTTGCCTATTGATCCTATTATTTTACTTATTCCTAGACAAAGATCAATGAACAAATATTTTTATTTGTTGGTTGTTTTTAAAATAGATTATGTGTAAAGTATCTTAATCATCAATGTAATTTCTAAATCTATTTAGCTATAGAAATTGATGTGCTATTAATAGAAGATCTTAATTGTTTTATTAAAATTCATAATTAAAAATACTAATAAAATTAAAAGATCTTAAAAAGTCCATATTTCCTTGAATGATAGATTTATATAAATTTAAAAATAATAATAGGAAATTCAAAAATGTATGTAAGCTTTAACTAAGGTTTTATTCTTAATATAATTCTTTAAAAAACTACTATTTTTTATGTTTACTGCACGAGGGTTTTAGTCTCGCTTATTATGAAGGAGTTTTCTTGTTCCGCTTCAGAAGAGATCCAATCGTTGCCAATTTTCATAAACTCGCACCGCCACTATTCACTAGTGTTTCAGTTGTTACCTTGCACCCTGTTGTGACTCCTTCACAATGATCCCAAAATTGGGGACCCACCTTAAATTTTGTGCTTTCGAGGGATTTTTTTAATCCAATTTTGCTCACATCAAGGTCTTGGAAAATTTACTTTCACTTTGGAATTGCTGACATATTTGCATTTTGAAGGTTTGAATGTAGTTGCAATGCTTCAAACTGAATATTTAGATTATTTGCATATTAATTGCATTATTTCAAACCAAATAATTGATTAAAATCATTTTCAAAGGTTTAAATGATAAATTTTCATTTAAATAATGAAATTTTATTTAAATAATTAAATTTTATTTTAGGGTTAACCCTAAAATTAATGCAAAATTGAAATGGGCATATCTTGAGCTAGACAACTTCGTTTGATCTCATTCAAAATTTGGTAAAAGGATATAGATATTCACTTTCTAATGGTACCAAACTTGCAGGATTTTAGATGTCAATTTCATTTAAAAAAATAGCATTTTAATTTAGCAATATGAGAAATTTAAAATAATTTTGGAAAAAAGGAAAGTTACGAGAGAATGAATAATAAAGTAAAATTTGGTTTTGTTTTAATTTTATGATTATTATTTTATTATGTAGGTAATACAAGGGCAAGGGCTGAAGAATATAGTTATAAAATTTGTTCCCTGTGATGAAACAAAATAACTAAACTTTTCAAATTATAAATAATTCATTGAGATTCATGGAAGGGGTCGAACATTTTAAGTAGAGAAGGAGAGGAAAGGAAATGGAGGAGCCAAAGCATCTTTTGAAGAATATACAAAAAGGGCCATTTTGCAGAAATATTGAAAGCATTATAAGATTTAATATTTTGTATTAAATATTTTTGATCCAAATTTGTGCACAGACTGTATTTGGAGTGAATGAAATATTTTATATTATTTTCAATAGTTTATATCCCCTTGAATATTGCATCATGTCATTGATTTCGTTGTGTGAATATGTAACGAACCTTTTTGTTACTACTTCCTAACAATAGATTTTTTTTTTACATATATAAATATTCACCCTCATTTGGCAAAGCCCTAATCCATTAACTCAAGATAGACATATTCCATTGGATTATAACTTTCAAGGCAAATAGCTTTATGAGCTATAGAGACTTGATCAAAGTCTCTTTAAGTAGAAGTGATCAACTTCTACGAAACCCTCATACCTCACTTGGTATGAGTATGTTGGCCAAGCATACTGGTTTCAACCTCATTAGAAGAGGGAATCACCAAATGGTCCACCCAGACTAGGTGAATGCCTTGAATATGGTGAACCACACCAATGGTAAACCATCATAGATGGATTAACCTCTCCTATGGTTATCCATAAGTCTTAGCTCCAATCCAATCCATCTAGAAATGAGTTCTAAGACTACTATATCACTATCGTGATAAATACCCATGGAACATCTATCTTTAATCCTCCTTACACATTATTACACCCTTGAATAGGTAATACCTCCATTGAATCCTTTTAAAATTGGCAATACTAGTACCATGTACATTTAATTCTTCAGTGTAGAGTGGAGAATGTATCCTAATTTGTAAATCAAGGTCAAAGTGTCCTATCGAGAGTTTCCTCCCACATGATCCCAACTAGGCCATTTTAAATGTCTTTAATCCATGAAGTAAGATTCATTAAATATTTTCCTTAGGTTTAGAGCATTATACAAAACCTTATTTTTAGTCGGATTTGTGTTCCATACAAGAATAAGGATATAATGCGTAAATCCAAATTTTCTCTTAAGATTTAGTTTTCTACAACAAGAATATAAATGGTGTTGCATATCATTAATTTCCCCTCAATGTTATAGTGAAAATTAGACAAAATTCATTGAACATTAACACATTTAAATAACATCCATCCATCACATGAGATTATTCTACTAAATTAAATCATTATTACAAAAAGAATGAGACAATTGCATTACATTAAATTAACAACATAATGGAATTTGAGCATACTTTCTAGCATCCAAACACATTTAACCCAATGAAAATTTAGCATATATCATAGTGCATAAAATAAACATTACATCTTAAATCATTTTCAAAACAACATTCATGAAATATAATAAATCAAACCACAAAATTAAAGTAACACCAAGATTTATCCTAGGAAACCTGACGGAAAAAACCGAGCCTCCAAAATATTTTTTTCCTCATTTTCTTAAACTTAAATGATAAACTTTACAATAATGGTAGGGCATCTACCGGCCCTCTTCTCTTCATATAAAGGTTGAAGTATACAACAATTCTTTTTTTGATCATTTGATGTAATTAAGGGATCACCCAATCCCTCCTTTATGACATCAATATAAAAAAAATGCCATTAAGGAATCTCTACTTCCTCAGGCAGTTAACATACTACATTGTTCATAAAAAATCATCGGACTATATTTTGGAGATATCATATTTTGAGGAGCTCTATAAGTTCCTTAAGAATGAACCTTCCAATTTCGTTCTTCATCGCTGATTTATAATCATTCTCTTGAAAAATGGATTTAAAGTTAAATCCACCACAATAATCGTCTTCTCAAAAATTTCTAAATTATCATTTCACGATAAAAAAAAAGAATTCATCCTTGCTTTATAAATTAAAGTCCCATACCTCTAATTTATTAAGATTTTTTTTTAATATAACAAATTTTATAATTATTATTATACCTCATGATAGAAGTTATTTTCCTTAGGACTAATACACTTAGTTACATACCAATTAATTTGAATCTTAATTCCATAAAGTCCAACTATTTCTACTTATTATCATTTATATTATGATATAAGAGTTACTATGCATACCTCCCACGGGAAGGGTTCTACTAGACTTCATTCTAACCAAATTTACTTATTTTAAAATACTATCATACCCATTTTGACCACAACCCAAGGTCACCCTTTTACATGAAATGGATCCTCTTTATTATTATTTTTTTAAATTCCCTCTGAAGGCCTCCACGTGATGCGGATGGTTCATCACCTCGATATCCCTCTAGAGGATCTGACACTTAATACGAAAACTTCTTTTTGTATTTCGACCTTACCACCAACACTTAGACTCGTGGGTAAAGTTACTCAATCTAGACGAGGTCAGTTAACGTCTAAAGATTTCTGACGGTGACTGAGATCTTCTCCGGTTGTCTAGATTTATGAATCATCTTTTCTATCGAAAATCTATCCAACTATGGTTAAGATAAGTGACCTCAGAATGAATGTGATACTAGAGTTCCTCCTTCATCCCCAATAACCCTGCTCGTGTGATTGTATTATGCGACGATAGAACCACTAGATGGCCTATCAAATAAATCCTACTATGCACGATACAGCCTTCACCACTTGTCCTTAGGATTGAGTTATGGTCTATCAGAGGTTTAATTTACCGGATCGTTCAGGAGCCATGCTGTTCTGTTTGAATGCGGACTCAGAAAGGCTCAGATGAAGGGAAGAAGGGTTTTTAGCTAAGGCTAGGGACGACAATCCGAAAGACATTTACATAGTTGATTTCTATACCTAATTCATGGCCAATAGTGAACGTATCAAGGCTATCTCAGTTCATCTCTATGGCGCACGGTATCAGGGTTTGGGGATTTCATTATTCGTCCACGACTCCAAATAGGAGAGCATTTATCACGGGTTTCTAAACCGTTTTTTTATTGAATAAATATTTTTTATACATATACATATTTACCGTCGGATTTAACCCCGGGTTCCTAAACCTTTATTAACCTCCTATAAACATATTTATTGCTTCCACGTTTTTGCAGTAAACACCTGGTTCAGGGAGGACTTCACCAAGCTGAGACGGAGTTCGCTGGTCATCTATTGTGAAGCTCCGATCTCCTCCTAAAAGATTTCAAGCACCTATAGATAAGAGTTCAAATCTGGGGTTTTGTTTGAGGCACATTTTGCAGTGCAGATCAGTTAATGTGCCTGAGGAATATAAGAGGTAGGCGATGCGTCATTGGGGTTTACGCCCAAAAAATATTATTATTCGAAGCAACTGAACAGAACTACTGGTCCATTACAGGTATAAACCAGAGATATTAAATGCTTAGGCCATCCTTGACCAATTCAAAAGACACCTGAGTTGCATTTAATTCATTTAAAACATCAAGTCCGCTTCCCTCGAGGCGAGGTCCGCATACTTTTATGTTTCTATGGTAGATTTCGTGGTTCCTCATGGGTGTTTTCCTCATCACAGGGATCTACTCTTATCAAAACGACACAACCATCTCTGCAGAGGGGAACATGTCCCACCTGTGCTACATGGGAAAAAAATAATAGAGTTTGTATTACAAGTTTAAACCATCCCATGGTGGTTGTAAAAATCTCGCTAATGGAGATGAGTACATTTTACTAGGGTTCCTCTATACTGGCACAATTTCCCCGAAAATACCATCTTTTATAACTCACGTTTAATCCTCGATTAAGCTAGGAATTTAATATTAAAATAAAGATTGTTAGATCAAACTTCACGGACTGACTTTAAGCCAACTTTAATCTAAACAAAATATTGCAAGCATCGATAGGAAGTTTAATCTAATACACTGATTACAAACATCCATAGTTGGCTAACACAATGGAACAAAAAAGATCTAAGTCATAAGGATTTAATCCTTGCCCTTTATGAAGTATCCTTTAGCTCCAAGGTAGCCAAGGCGGTCTCCCAACTAGTCTCATGGCTTACTACTAATTACAAGTATTATCATAGGATGATGGCTATAGGACTTTTATACACAAGTCTAACAACAAAGCTTAATTGCTAAAGATATTAAAACTTGGTATTTTTCCAATAATAAAATCCAAGAAAGAAAGGAATGACCTAACCTGATTTCTTTTTCAATGGTTTTCTGGAATGTCCATTTTCCTTCCTCAATCCAATCTTTTAATATCTACAAAAGCCCTTCCATGTATTTTGGCTTAATGTTTATAGGAGGTTCTCAAAATATTTTTGGTTTTCGATCCATCCAAGGATGGAGAGCATACTCCCTAATCCATTAAGACTCCTCACAACTAGACACCCCCTTTCCAAATTGCCCCCTTTTTAATAGGAAGACTCCCCACTCATGGGCCAAATAGTGGCCATATTATAATAATATTAAAAATATGCCTAGGACCATTATGACTTCATCATGTCCTTCAAGGGTTCTCTAGGGATGAGGTGAATGTCAAAGTTCCTACTATTGAGGCATAAGATAGTTTCAAGGGTGGAACTATTGTTGATAAGCTATGAGATCCTTCACCAATATCAGGCATCCACATGTGTACTTCCCAAAAGGTAGGGTGACCCTTAAGTTATTTAAAAATTCCTTAGTTCTTTCTAGGCCCCCATCCACCTTGGGTCCACTAAATATGCACATGATTTATTATATGGTTTTAATTTTGTAAAATATAATTTCTCAAATTTATCTTTTACCAAACCTCATAAATAACCCAAAAAAATTAATTTAATATTTCTTATCCCTTATAAAATTCTTTTATTAGAATTTTGTAGGATTCTTTAGGGTCATGCCCCTTCTATCAGGCATTAATTGATCCCCCAAGATCAATTAATATTCTTTAAATAAGGTAGGAGGGTAACGGGTCATGACATACACCCCCCTTAGATTAAACACAGTCCTCTGTGTTTGAACTTCTTCCTTATAAAAGCACATTTATCTAGCAAAAGCTAACATTTATTCTGTTATTTTACAATCAGGTCTTCTCTCATCCAGTACTTCAATCTTGATAGAAAGCTCTATCTTCCATCCAAGCGGGTACCTGGACCTGCAAAAATGCAAAATATCAGTAGTACCATGTTCTTGTAAACAATATAACATCCATCTTGCATATCAAAAAGTATTGAAGGTATCATCAATACACAATATTAATACAAAACTACAGTTTTAACTCATTTCAAATTGCACCAACAATTGATCTAGAGAACTGTAGTATTAGAATTTTACAAAATGATGTTACAAAGATATCATGAAATTATGCATTTGTACCTTACTAGACATAAAAATTCTTGTTAGTTTTATCAAAACTCCCACCAAGGAGTGTCACAGTGTAATTTGGTTAATCTTTGGCACAAATTAACCTGATAAAATCACATGCTAACAAAGATACAACATAATTTCAGAATCTCAATTCAGGATATTCACATATATCCTAATATGTATTTAATGCCAGAGCATCCACCCAGATGTCTCCTGGTTTATGTCATTATAAAATCATGGAGAAGTCCCATACCTTCTCCAAGAATGGACACCAATCCATTCCTCATATTCCTTTTATTTCAACAGAATTCAAGATTCATGCATTCTTTTGTTTCATAAATTTACCACAAACAATAATATTCAGATAACCTTCAAACAAAAATATAAAATTCAAAAGGTGTTACTGTTTATGCCTCATCCTTGGCATTACTAGACTACTACAAAATAATAGCCTATAGAGTGGTGGTCTAAAGGACCTTAAGATTGATGCTCCTGAGTCTGTTTTCCTCCTTGTACTGTGCTGGTACTTACGGCTGGGGATGGTGGTGGAGCTATTGTTCCAGCAATCGTTTGAAGCATACCGTGATTCATCAAGGCAACCAAACAGGATTCCAGGAATGCCGCAGTGAATTCCTCCCTTTGTTGATGAAATTGGGGGTTTTCTATGAGCATGGCTGCCATCGTTGTTGCCCTCCAATTATTTCTTTGCAACCTCTGTGATCTGAGTCGATCCCACTCTGCGATGGCATCATCTCTTTCTGTTATCAACCTTAATCTTTCCTGTGCCTAGGAATCCTCCTGAGCATGTTGTATTGAGGACTTCCTCTTTTTTGCTTTAAGGTGTTTCCTAATTCTTACCATGATTATTGTGCCTACTAAACACTAGCGTCGCTCCAGATCAGTTTTCCCTCTTCAGGGTGTATGCAACAATAGATCGATAATCAAGAGCAGAAGAATCATGAAGCATAGTATAGGATTTACCCCGCTTAAAACTAATATCATCCAGGCGAAACCTGCCATAGATACAACCGTGTTGGATGTCATGGCGTGAAACTTCTCCAATACTCAAATGATTGTAAGGTTAGCCCATATCGATTTTATTTGCACATTTACCAATCGTATCCTGACAATCCCGAGGTGAATCATTCATCTTCCGTGATACGTTCTTTTTCTTTGGCTTGATTGTCCTATGGATGATTTTGAGCTGACTAAACAAGGCACACCATGCCTGTTGCAATTTTTGATATGGCACGTGTCCTCTTATTTTTATGTGAAGTCCTATCATTGTCTCTTTTTCCTAGTTTCATTATTATTTTTTTATCGTGCCTTGTGATTTTAATGCTTAACATACATAAGCTTTTCATGATCAAAGACACATTGAACCAAATATATATTTCAATTATAATTGACCAACCATATTGGCATACTTTTACATTTAGTTCTTGGGTTAGTGGTCACGGTTGGACCTATCATCTATCAGTTCCCTAACTAAGTTTCCAGTTTGAGAGTCTGTTGGAGAAACCACTTGAGGAGTAGCTTGACCAGCTGCCTGAGTTGCATTTTCCTGATCACATTGTGCCATAGCCATTGGTTGTATTGGAAGGAGTAAACCATGGCTTATAAGCGCATCCATACAAGAAGTTAAGAATGCAATCCGATATATATCCCTTTCATCGTGTAATTGCGCATTCTCTGCTTGCAAGGTTGTCCCCTCGGTATCTCTCCAGTGTTGGATTTGTGTTAACTCCTATCAAAGTTCCTCTCGTTCAGAGATGATGGCTTCTTTCTCAGACTCCAAATCGAACCTTTGTTGTGCCCATTTGTCTACTAACTTTAACTGCTGAACTTCTAACCGATGAATTTGTTTCTTCAGTGCATCTATCTCTAGGTGCATTTCCTTCACTGGTTCCTTCTCTCTTAGGTTGGATGGTCCTGCTCTGAGATCCAACCATTGGTGCACACATATTTTGGGAGATTCTTCCTCATTTTCCTTCCTAAGTGGGTATTTCCTTTCTATGTATGTGGTTGTTTCTCTACAACCGCTATCTTCATTGGAGTCTTCCTCTTGGCGTTGTCACTATGCGGACCACCAAATATCGTAGTCAGGGGTCATGCCTACATCATCCTCATCAGGTGTCCATATAGTCTCATCAGGCTCTGAAGCTAGTGGCTCTATTGGTGGAGGTGTCATGGCTGATCGTCCCTTCCTCGTGTAAACCATGGATGGGTCCGGTATTCATTGTGTGATACCGAATTGTTGTAATACCTGAGTATATTGAAAATACTCGTATTTTTTACTGGTACGTCCAATCAACCATCTTGCTCATCTTACCCGGGCGAGTTGAACACCATATTCTGCCCAAACTGGGCCCAATCTCCAGGGTCTCCAAATAACATCATGGGATTGCAGGTTCTCCCAAATAGAGCGAAATTGTTCTTTATTTCCTTCAATTGGTCTACGGTTAGACCATTCCTTTTTTTGTTGCCATCTTAACGCATAGGGTCTCTTTGGCCCCATAAATTGGTGTGCATCATAAGGTAGTCCTTGGGGTCTAGCCACCGCTATGTGCTCCCATGCCCAAACTTGTAGCAAAGTGCTACAGTTCAATACGATTTTCATCATTGTTCTTAAATCGAACAACTCTCTATAGGTTTGGGTCAATAATGTTGGTGCCCATGCATATATTATTGACTCTTCCACTATATCCTGCATGATTCCCAATAAATTCTAGGGAAAACATGCACTTCTTGATTCGGACAGAATGATACCCAATACGAGTTCCATTATGACCACATGCTTATGTGTTAGTCTACCCTGCACATAGTGAAGTTCATGCTCTATACACCCATTATCGGTGTTTACATTCCTCCAGTCGGCCCCAAACACTCTTTCTAGAATATGCCCCATTTTTGCTTCATTAGCAGTGGTTACTACACGTCCTTCTACCGCTACTGATATATTCTGTATACGTCTTCCAACGTGACAATCATTTCTCTCGTAGGTAACTAAAATGTTCCTCTATCGGGATCCCATATTTTTGCTAGGGTAGATAAATAACATCTGTCTATATGTATGGGCTCTAATCAAGCCGCTCCCTCAAATCCTACTTCTTTCAGCCATTGCCAGTCACTTGCATCTAATCTATCTTTGGCATTCTAAAAGATCGTCTTCAAAGGATACCTTACCCTAATTATCTTTAATGGTTGAATTCCTGATGTTTCGATAGGATTACCACTACCAATTCTGACATTTTTAGAAGCCATAGCTCAAAGAGTATGTACCAACAGATCAACTAGCAGGAGTAAGATAATTACGAGATACACTATGATGTTTGTCCCTAGGATTGCTAGTATTAATAAGGTAAACCCTAATGCGAGCAATATGATATTTACTGCCATGAATAGTGCTTAGGGTATTTCTATTTTTTGAGACTGAGATAAATTCTACACTATCTTCTCCATTCTGCGATGTTGGGGATTTTACTCTAGTTTTATTCGTTGGATAGTGTTTCGAGGTCCATTTATTTCCATAGATTCATAGATCCATCAAATTGAATTATTGGTTCTCTTCCAATTCTCGAGGGAGTAATCTTCTTTCGATATGCATAGATCACATCATCATAACCCACATGTCCTTTGCATCACGTCCTATCATCGACCCTTTGATGACTCCAACGGATGATTTTGTACCTTATTTATTTATTGGAAAAATGTGTCTATCACACGGTACTTTCATTGTAAAGTGTACCCCCATTGACCTTATTATCATATGGTAGAATTAATTCGCATTACCTTTTTTTATAACTACGATGCTTGGGTTATGCCGATTTTATATACGTTTTTTTTTTCATGCTACATACCATTGTTTCGAAACTACACTTTAGTTTTCATATAAGTCATAATACCACATGCATGCCATAACGACTAGCTTCTGGTTTAAATAACTTATCACCCCATATTACTTTCAACCACCACCCGGGTGGTCCGAGTGCATACCTTTCAAAAAAATTGGTGAAGCTGCATGTGGTGGTGACACTTGGGGTTCTAAGGCTTACTTGGAGGAGTTTCCTAATTCTCATATTTGGGGGAACTTATGTGAAGTTTCACCCTCCTTGCTCTCCTCCAACATAGCGGAGTTTTTAGTTCTGGTGTTGTTGTCGGGTGACTTCTTCCGCCATTTCCTACACCTTAGCCTCTGGTTGGGAAAATCCCAAAGTGTATTGTAACATTGATCAAAATAAAGAAAACATTGTTTTATTTGAACTTCCACCAGTTAACTTTATGTGTGTATATCTCCTAAGGTTTCACTTTCAGTTATGACTTTAGTCATTGTCCAAATTGGTTGGAAAATCATAATTTCAAGTGAATCCTTAGTAAATATCAACCTTGACTCATACACCAGTAAATATTAGAGATATAGACGCCGAGTAATTTCCAAAAAGAGTCTAAAGTACATCGCTTAAAATCCATGTAGGAGGGTTCGCTTAGCTCTTCCACTTTCGAATGACTAAGGATCTACTCGTGGGGAATAGGAACTCAGACATCATTATCCCAAGCACTTACCAAGTGTATATTTTAGAGTTGTGGAATTTTTCTCTCAAGTTTCATGCCCCAAGTCTTTGCTAACCTAGACTTTCACTTGAGCCTATCAGTTAGCCTAGGCTTTGATACCAACTGTAACGAACCCTTTCGTTACTCCTTCCTAACCACATTTTTTTTTTACATATATAAATATTCACCCTCATTTGGCAAAGCCCTAATCCATTAACTCAAGATAGACATATTCCATTGGATTATAAATTTCAAGGCAAATAACTTTATGAGCTATAGATACTTGATCAGAGTCTCTTTAAGTAGAAGTGATCAGCTTCTACAAAACCCTCATACCTCACTTGGTATGAGTATGCTGGCCAAGCATACTAGTTTCAACCTCATTAGAGGAGGGAATCACCAAATGGTCCACCCAGACCAGGTGAATGCCTTGAAGATGGTGAACCACACCAATGGTTATCCATAAGTCTTAGCTCCGATCCAATCCATCTGGAAAGGAGTTCTAAGACTACTATATCACTATCGTGATAAGTATCCATGGAACATCTATCTTTAATCCTCCTTACACATTATTACACCCTTGACTAGGTAATCCCTCCATTGAATCCTTTTAAAATAGGCAATACTAGTACCATGTACATTTAATTCTTCAGTGTAGAGTGGAGAATGTATCTTGGTTTGTAAATCAAGGTCAAAGTGTCCTATCGAGAGTTTCCTCCCACAACATGATCCCAACTAGGCCATTTTAAATGCCTTTAATCCATGAAGTAATATTCATTACATCTTGTCCTTAGGTTTAGAGCATTATACAAAACCTTCTTTTTAGTCGGATTTGTGTTCCATACAAGAATAAGGATATAATGCGTAAATCCAATTTTCCTCTTAAGATTTAGTTTTCTACAACATAATATAAATGGTGTTGCATATCATTAATTTCCCCTCAATGTTATAGTAAAAATTAGACAAAATTCATTGAATATTTACACATTTAAATAACATCCATCCATCACATGAGATTATTTTACTAAATTAAAACATTATTACAAAAATAATGAAATAATTGCATTGCATTAAATTAACAACATAATGGAACTTGAACATACTTTCTAGCATCTAACATATTTAACCCAATGAAAATTTAGCATATATCATAGTGCATAAAATAAATATTACATCTTAAATCATTTTCAAAAACAACATTCATGAAATATAATAAATCAAACCACAAAATTAAAGTAACACCAAGATTTATCCTGGGAAACCCTGACGGGAAAAACCCAACCTCCAAAATATTTTCTTCCTCATTTTCATAAACTTAAATGGTAAATTTTACAATAATAGCAGGGCATCTACCGACCCTTCTCTTCAAATATAGGTTGAAGTATACAACAATTCTTTTTTGACCAATTGATGTAATTAAGGGATCACCCAATCCCTCCTTTATGACATCAATATAAAAAAAAAACCATTGAGGAATCTCTAGTTCCTAAGGCATTTAACATACTAAATTTTTCATGAAAAATCATCAGACTATATTTTTGAGATATCATATTTTTAGGAGCTCTATAAGTTCCTTAAGAATGAACCTTCCAATTTCATTCTTCATCACTGGTTTATAATCATTCTCTTGAAAAATGGATTTAAAGTTAAATCCACCAAAATAATCGTCCTCTCAAGAATTTCTAAATTATCATTTCATTATAAAAATAATAATTCAACCTTACTTTATAAATTAAATTCCTATACCTCTAATTTATTAAGCATTTTTTTTTAATATAGCAAAATTTATAATTATTATTATACCTCATGATAGAAGCTATTTTCCTTCTAATATAGGACTAATACACTTAGTTACATACCAATTAATTTGAATCTTAATTTCATAAAATCCAACTATTTCTACTTATTATCATTTATTTTATGATATAAGAGTTACTATGCATACCTCCCACAATAAGGGTTCTACTAGACTTCATTCTAACCAAATTTACTTATTTTAAAATTATATCATACCCATTCTGACCACAACCCAAGGTCACCCTTTTACATGAAATGGATCCTCTTTATTATTATTTTTTTAAACCAGGTGTCCCTCTGAAGGCCTCCACATGATGCGGATGGTTCATCACCACGATATCCCTCTAGAGGATCTGACACTTAATACGAAAACTTCTTTACCAACACTTACACTCGTGGATAAAGTTACCCAATCTAGACGAGGTCGGTTAACATCTAAAGATTTTTGACGGTGACTAAGATCTTCTCCGGTTGTCTAAATTTATGAATAATCTTTTCTGTCGAAAATATATCCAACTATGGTTAAGATAAGTGACCTCAGAATAAATGTGATACTAGAGTTCCTCCTTCATCCCTACTAACCCTGCTCATATGATTGTGTTATGCGACGATATAGAACCACTAGATCACCTCTCAAATAAATCCTACTATGCACGATATAGCCTTCACCACTTGTCCTTAGGATTGTTGTTCTGTTTGAATGCAAACTTAGAAAGGCTCAGATCAAGGGAAGAAGGGTTTAAACTGGGTTTTTAGCTAAGGCTCGACACGACAATCGAAAAGACATTTACATAGTTGATTTCTATACCTAATTTGTGCCCAGTAGTGAATGTATCAAGGCTATCTCACTTCATCTCTATGGCACGCGGTATCAAGGTTTAGGGATTCTGTTATTCGTCCACGACTCTCAAATAGGAGCGCATTTATCATGGGTTCCTAAACCCTTTTTATTGAATAAATTATATATATATATATATATATATATATATATATATATATATATTTATTTATTTATTTATCATAGAGATTAAACTTTGGGTTCCCAAACCTTTATTAACTCCTATAAATAGATTTATTACTTCCACATTTTTGCAGTAAACACCTGGTTCAGGGAGGACTTCACCAAGCTGAGATGGATTTCACGGGTCATCTATTGCAAAGCTCTGATCTCCTCCTAGAAGAGTTCAAGCACCTATAGATAAGAGTATGGGGTTTTATTTGAGGCACATTTTGCAATGCAAATTAGTTATTGCACCTAATCTAAGAGGTAGACGATGTGTCATTGGGGTTAGCATTACGCCCCAAAATTATTATGATTCGGAGCAACTGAGCAGAACTACTTATCCTAGGTATATATGGTTGTCTATTATAGGTATAAACCAAAGATATTAAATGCTTAGACCATCCTTAACCAATTCGAAAGACACCTGAGTTGCATTTAATTCATTTAAAACATCAAGTCCGCTTACCTCGAGGCTAGGTACGCATAATTTTATGTTTCTATGGTAGATTTCGTGGTTCCTCATGGGTGCCTTCCTCATCACAGGGATCTACTCTTATCAAAATGACAAAACCATCTCCGCATAGGGGAACATGTCCCACCTGTGCTACATGGGAAAAAAATAATAGAGTTTGTATTACAAGTTTTAACCATCTCATGGTGGTTGTAAAAATCTCGCTAATGGTTCCTCTATACTGGCACGATTTCCATAAAAATACCATCTTTTATAATCACGTTTAATCCTCGATTAATCCAGGAATTTAATATTAAAATAAAGATTGTTAGCTCAAACTTCATGGACTAACTTTAAGCCGACTTTAATCTAAACAAAATATTGCAAGCATCTATAGGGAGTTTAATCTAATCCAGTGATTACAAACCTTCATAGTTGGCTAACACAACAGAACAAAAAATATCTAAGTCATAAGGATTTAATCCTTACCCTTTATGAAGTATCCTTTAGCTCCAAGGTAGCCAAGGTGGTCTTCCAACTAGTCTCATGGCTTACCACTAATCACAAATATTATCATAGGATGATGGCTACAATACTTTTATACACAAATCTAGATATCTGAATAGTCTAAGATCAAATATTAATTGCTAAAGATATTAAAACTTTGCATTTTTTAATAATAAAATCCAAGGAAGAAAGGAATGATCTAACTTGATTTCTTCTTCATGGGTTTTCCTCCTAGTCCATCTTCCTTCTTCAATCCAATCTTCTAATATCCACAAAAGCCCTTCCATTTATTTTGGCTTAATGTTCATAGGAGGTTCTCAAAATATTTTTGGTTTCTGATCCACCCAAAGGTGGAGAGCATACTCCCTAATCCATTAAGACTCCTCAGAATTAGACATCCCCTTTCCAAATTGCCCCCTTTTTTTTATAAGAAGACTCCTCGCTCATGGGTTAAATAGTGGCCATATTTTAATAATATTAGAAAAATATGCCTAGGACCATTATGACTTCATCATGCCCTTCTAGGGTTCTTTAGGGATGAGGTGAGTGACAGAACCCATACTATTGAGGCAAGGAGTAGCTACAAAGGTGGAACTATTGTTGATAAGCTATGAGATCCTTCACCAATATCAGGCATCCACATGTGTACTTCCCAAAAGGTAGGGTGACCCTTAAGTTATTTTAAAATTCCTTAGTTCTTTCTAGGCCCCCATCCACCTTGGGTCCACTAAATCTGCACATGATTTATTATATGGTTTTAATTTTGTAAAAGATAATTTCTCAAATTTATCTTTTACCAAACCTCATAAATAACCCAAAAAAAAAATTAATATTTCTTATCCCTTATAAAATTCTTTTATTAGATTTTTTTAGGATTCTTTCGGGTCATGCCCCTTCTATCAGGCTTTAATTGATCCCCCAAGATCAATTAATATTCTTTAAATAAGGTAGGAGGGTAACGGGTCATGACAGAATACTGGTGAGCCATGATTTGGTTTAAATTTTTGTAATTGGTATTTGTCTGTAACATTTGTCCGAGACACATAATCATTTTCCTATTATAAAACCTTTGATTATTTATTTTATATTGATTATGTTTGTTATATAACCTAGTTCATTTTCATAAAATTTTATACTAGGTTATTACTAAGTTATTTATTTAAATATTAAATTATTTTAATATTTAAAATAAATAAACTTATAAAGATAAATGAATATTCTAATGCTGACTTTGATTCAATAAAGTCAGTAATTGGAATTGATATCTTTTGTTATATTTTGGTTGGACTTTATGTTTTAAATAGAATTTTTATTTAATTAAAGTTTCAAACCTTACATTGGAGAATTATATTTGTAATTAAATATTTAATTTCATAAATATTTAATATACAAATATATAAAAAGCACATTTATGAACTTGATTTTTAAATCATAAAATTCATAGTTCATAGATGATCATTATATTAAACCCTATGAGTTATGATTAATAAGGTTTTCAAAACCTTATAATTTTGGGGTTAAACATTTTTATTTTATTCATTTTCTCAAATATTTTAATGTTGATTTTATATTTGGGATGAATAAGATATTTTCATTGATTAAACCTTAGATTCTTAAAAGGTGAATATCTATAATCAGGGTTTATATTTCATTTGAATTTCACATACTTTGATTTTTATCAAAGTAATTGAAATTTCACATTAATTAAAATGCTAAGGCAAATTGTTATTTCAAATTAGTTTTGAAAGCATTTTAATCAATGGTATTGTTAAGTTTGCATCAATAGATATTAATCATAAGGCATATTTACTTTATCATTTGGATAATAGAATTTGGTGAAAATCATGTTATACATGATAAACTTGAAATCATTTACTTAATTCCCAGGCCCCTTGTAAATAGAAACTTGCAAACCCAAGAGTTTATTCAGGCACTTATATAAACATCTATGCATGACACATAAAACATTAAGTGAGAACCTTGGAGAAACATTACGTTCTTTGCAAGAGAGAATTTTAAATTCTAAGTTGTCGAGTGGTTTTTGTAACTTGACAAAATCACACCTCAACAAATTGGTGCTAGAAGGAGGGCATGAAAGGTAAATATTCGATTTTCATTCATAGTCATTCAAATCGTAGTTTAAAAAAATTGCAAATTGAAGGATGTTATTTAATGCCAAGGTTTAATTGATGCATATATTTTGATTAATTATTAGTCATTTTATGCTTATTTGCAAAATATATTGCTTTGACTAATAAGATTGGCATTAAAATTGTGTTCTTTAAAGTTCACTAATGGCATCACCTACTTCAGTAAAGGAAATGATGGCTTCTTGGATAGGTGATTATTATAGCAGTTTAAACATGCCTATTCATCAAATTCCTGAAGGTGTAGAAGTTTGTTTACCCAGATTTAGGCATGATGTGGATCAAGCCAAGGACCATATTCAGAGATACAAGAGTGTGTTAAGTCATTTGCAGCTCATGCAGGGAGATGTTCCTTGCAGATTATTTTCATACCCATTGGATGAGGTTGCGCTTAAGTGGTACATACAATTACCTGTAAGGTCTGCTACTTCTTGGGTTAAACTAGAAAAAGCATTTCTTAAACATTTTGGAAAGTTGGATGACCCAGTTATGATGTTAAATCAATTTGTCTCCATTCGTAAAAAAATTAACGAACCCATGAGATCATTTAATGATAAATTCCATAGGTTGTATACCGAGGTGGGAACACATTATATCATTTTAGAAGACAAAGCTACTCAAATATACATGGGGACCTTAGATCATGTTACTGCTATGTTTTTGAAAGGTCTTAAAATTACATCATTGCTTAGAGCTTACAATGAGGCAATAACATTTGAACAACAATTGATATCTCAAGGTGTTAATATGGAGCAACTATACAGACTTAGACCTAAAACTCATAATCAAAGATCACAAATGAGTCAGGTTGAGGTTGATAGTTTAGATGTCACAACTACCTTAGATGTTGAGAATGAGGTGCAAGTTTCAAATTCAATACCCATCAATGAACATTGTGATGATCAAGTTGATCAAAATATAGAAACTGACTTAGAGCCATTATTCACAAAAGAGGATTGGGATGTTCTTATAAAACAAAATACAAAAATTGATCCCACTGAAGAAACCCTTGTCTTACCAAAGGATGAATCTGAGGAAGATGAATTCTTTGAAATTGAGGAGGATGAATTTGAAGAAGATGAATTCTTTGAAATTGAAGAAAATGAATTTGAAAATGCATCTGAAGAATATATAGAAGAAATGATAGATTTTCATCATTTGTTTCAGGAGGATAATGAGTGTGATGTTCAAATAGGTAATGTTAAAGAATTGAATGATCATAGATGTGATTTCATTGAAGATTGCAAGGGATTACAAAAAAATAATACCTCGACGATGATGGTTCAAATGACTGATCCTAAAATCTTATTGCTTGAGGAAGATGAATTGTTTGAAATTGAAGATGAATTCTTTATTGAAGAAGGTGAATCTAAAAATGAATCCAAAGATGGTATGAAAGAAAATATAGAATGTCACCAAGTGCTTCAGAAAGATAATGATTTTGTTATTTTAGAACATGAAGAAGAATTATTCACTTTATTCACAATTTCCAAAGAAGTTCTTATCTCAGATGATGTGCAGGAAATTGAAAGCCTTGTGTCACTTAAGGATTCTACAATGCTCATACAACAAGAAATCAGTAGGTCTTCATCTCAGGTGATTGATAAAGGTGAATTTGAAAAGGAAATTATAGACGTATCCGAAGTTTGCACAAAAGATATGGTTGAACTTCACCCTTTAGCTTTTGAAGATAATTATTATAATGGATGGGGTATGTATGGTGAATCATTGTTTTCTCATACTTCTACTGATAAAATTTTTGTTTCACTTGATATGCAGGATGTTGAAACTTCTATTTCAAAAGAAGATTTCACAATTCCTACACAATCAGAAAATGACATGCCAATTGCAGAAATAGAGAAGGTTCCAAAATTGAATCACTTTGAAGATGAATTTATTGAACACCTTGCTGAAATTGAAAATGAAGAAATGGTAAATGTTTCTTATGACTCATTTGTTAATAATGAGGACGAGGTAAAGTCATCTCTTTTACCCATGACTAATAAAAATTTGAGTACAAATTCACATGAATGGTTTGGATTTAATGTTGGTGATGACCTAAAGGAAAATGTTGATCTATCCGAAGTAACTCAGGTGGTTGATCAAGAAAATTTGTTATTTAACACATCTTGTGATCAGTCAGATTTGTGGTTTGAAAAGGATGGGCATACATTTAATTGGGTGCCTAATTTTGGTGTCTTTAATAAACAGGTATTTGATGAAGATGAAGAACTACAAGGTGATCATGATGGAGACCATGAAGAAAAGGAAAAAGTGACAAATGCTCATCAAATCTTGGTAAATGCTAATAATGATGTGTTGAGTATAGATGATGAGGTAAAATCTTCACCTTTCTCATTGGTTACAAAATTTTCAGGTAATGGGTTGCATGATAAGTTTTTGGATGCTAATGCTATCAATGATGAAATGTCAAATGTTGTTAACAAGAAGTTGGAGACAACTTCTAAAATTTTTTCCATAAATGAAATGAAGGAAAACATGTTTGAAATGCTTAATCAAATTCATGAGCAATCAACTAGTGAATCTAGGGCGCAAGCGCAAATTTTTAATGATCTTCTTATACCAAATGTCCTAGATGCTTGTCAATTCTTGAATGATTGTGATTGCTTTAAAAACTTTGAAAGTGACTTGAATTTGAAATTTTTAGAAATAGGTTCTTATTTGCAAAATCTCCTATTTGAAAAGGGGAGCCTAGTTCTAAATTATGAAACAAATTGTGAAATTTACACCTTTTTGAATAAGCAAAGGATAATTGAAAATCATGTTTTCACTTTTAAGTTTAATAAATCAAATCTTAAACATGGAACTGCTTATAATTTTGAATCAAATTAGTGGGATGAAATAGGCACAATGAGAATTTCTATTTTTGGCCTAATCTTATTTTTATTGGATTCTTATAAAACTTGCCAGGCATATAATCATATATGTTTTCTAAAGTATGCTAATCGTATTTGGGATCCAGGGAAATGATGGCAGAAATTTTGTAGTGTCTTGTACATAATGTATATTTTTGTAAATAGTCTTTTGGATTTTGTTTTCTTGTTTTTGTGTTTGTACATAAGTTGTGGTTTTGTAATGTTTTGTTATTGGTTCTGTTGTCAATGTTGTCAAGTTTAGGAAGTGGATTCACTCGCTTTATCAACTTTGCAATTTTGGTTTTGCAAATTTGTGTTTTGTATAACTTGTTGTTTTGTGAGCTTGTTAGTTAGTTATTTTGTGTTTATCAAATTTTTGGTTGTGTTTTTTAGTATAGCAATAAAATGGCTTTGCCAGATTTTGGGAGTTTCATTGTTTTAATCTATGATGAAAATTGATGAAGTTTCAAGGGGGTTTTCAAGGATTAAGATAGTTGTTACTGAGACACTTGTCATTTGATGGCTCTGTTTGGTGTTTGATCCTGGACTGTATAGGATGAAATTACCTATTTTGAAAACCTGTGAAACTTGGAGAAAAAGAAAAGTAAGTTGTTAGTCTATATCTTCATGAATGTGAAATAAGATAAGGAAATTTGAAATATCAGCATCGTATTGCAAAAGCTTCACGAGTACCACAAACACATTAAGGAATATCTTTTGAAATTCTGGATGTATGAAGTTGTCAATTTTGCAAATTAGGGTGAAAATTTTATATACTCTTTCAGCCTTACCTAATCTCTAACCCAAGTGGCAGGTGGATTTGTTGCAAAGTACCGTATTTTTAGATCAAAGAGAGAAAAAATGAGAGATAAAAAGGGAGAAAAATAAGAGAAAAATGAGAGAAAAAATGAAAAAATTAAAAAAAATGATGAATAAAGTTGAAAATAAAGTCAAATCTATCACCATAGTCTAGATAACCTTCACCGGGGCTATAGACGCCTGACTGGCAGTGGAGCTAGGTCTAGACTGAAACCAAAATGTAACATTCAAGATTTACTTAACATTTTGGAATTTCAGATAATCTTCACCGGAGCTATAGACGCTCGGCTGGTAGTGAAGCTATGTCTTAAAATGAAAGAAATGTAATATTCAAAGTTTTATGACATGCAACATTCAAATTCACCTAATATTTGGGAGTTTCAGATAGCCTCTACCGGAGCTATAAACGCTCGACTGGCAGTAGAGCAATGCCTAAAGAGAATTAGGTGAAGGTATTTCTTCAAAGAGAAGTTATTCATAGCCTGAAATGCAAAATTGACAATGGAATGTTGAATGGTTTCAAAATATATGGAATGAATCACTTTGCACACACCGAGTTGATGTTGATGATTCTGGTGGTTCATGTCGAATTGGTCTATTCTCATTCTCTGGATATAATTGATGCTTATATTTCTAATATTTGGGTTTTTATTGTTTTCAGAGTTTGGTTTTTGAGTCCGAAATGTCCAGGGACATTTACCAATAGAGTCGCCATTTGTTGTGACTCCTTCACAATGACCCCAAAATTGGGGACCCACCTTAAATTTTGTGATTTCGGGGGATTTTTGTTTATCCAATTTTGCTCGCATCAAGGTCTTTGAAAATTTGCTTTCACTTTGGAATTGCTGACATATTTGCATTTTGAAGGTTTGAATGTAGTTGCAATGCTTCAAACTAAATATTTTGATTATTTGCATATTAATTGCATTATTTCAAATCAAATAATTTGATTAAAATCATTTTCAAATGTTTAAATGATTAATTTTCATTTAAATAATTAATTTAAATAATTAAATTTTATTTTAGGGTTAACCCTAAAATTAATGCAAAATTGAAATGGACATATCTTGAGCTAGACAACCATACTTAAGATATAGATTTTCTCCTTCTAATGGTACCAAACTTACAGGATTTTAGATGTCAATTTCACCAAAAAATAGCAGTTTAATTTAGCAATATGAGAACTTTGAAATAATTTTGGAAAAAGGAAAGTTATGGGAGAATGAATAATAAATAAAGTTTGGTTTTGTTTTGATATTATGATTATTGTTTCATTATGCAGGTAATACAAGGGCAAGGGTTTGAAGAAGATAGTTATAAAATCCGTTCCCAAAACTGTGATGAAACGGAATAACTAAACTTTTCAAATTATAAATAAATCATTGAGATTCATGGAAAAGGTCGGACATTTTATGCAGAGAAGGAGAGGAAAGGAATTGGAAGGAGCCAAAGCCATATTTTGAAGAATATACAGAAAGGGCCATTTTGCAGAAATATTGAAAGCATTGTAAGATTTAATATTTTGTATTAAATATTTTTGATCCAAATTTGTGCACAGACTGTATTTGGAGTGAATGAAATATTTAATATAATTTTTCAATAGTTTATATCCCCTTGAAGATTGCATCATGTCATTGATTTCGTTGTGTGAATACTGGTGAGCCATGATTTGGTTTAAATTTCTGTAATTGGTATTTGTCTGTAACATTTTTCCGAGACACAGAATCATTTTCCTATTATAAAACCTTTGATTATTTATTTTATATTGATTATGTTTGTTATATAACCTAGTTCATTTTCATAAAATTTTATACTAGGTTATTACTAAGTTATTTATTTAAATATTAAATTATTTTAATATTTAAAATAAATAAACTTATAAAGATAAATGAATATTCTAATGTTGACTTTGATTCAATAAAGTCAGTAATTGGAATTGATATCTTTTGTTATATTTTGGTTGGACTTTATGTTTTAAATAGAATTTTTATTTAATTAAAGTTTCAAACCTTACATTGGAGAATTATATTTGTAATTAAATATTTAATTTCATAAATATTTAATATACAAATATATAAAAAGCACATTTATGAACTTGATTTTTAAATCATAAAATTCACAGTTCATAGATGATCATTATATTAAACCCTATGAGTTATGATTAATAAGGTTTTCAAAACCTTATAATTTTGGGGTTAAACATTTTTATTTTATTCATTTTCTCAAATATTTTAATGTTGATTTTATATTTGGGATGAATAAGATATTTTCATTGATTAAACCTTAGATTCTTAAAAGGTGAATATCTATAATCGGGGTTTATATTTCATTTGAATTTCACATACTTTGATTTTTATCAAAGTAATTGAAATTTCACATTAATTAAAATGCTAAGGCAAATTGTTATTTCAAATTAGTTTTGAAAGCATTTTAATCAATGGTATTGTTAAGTTTGCATCAATAGATCTTAATCATAAGGCATATTTACTTTATCATTTGGATAATAGAATTTGGTGAAAATCATGTTATACATGATAAACTTGAAATCATTTACTTAATTCCCAGGCCCCTTGTAAATAGAAACTTGCAAACCCAAGAGTTTATTCAGGCACTTATATAAACATCTATGCATGACACATAAAACATTAAGTGAGAACCTTGGAGAAACATTACGTTCTTTGCAAGAGAGAATTTTAAATTCTAAGTTGTCGAGTGGTTTTTGTAACCTGACAAAATCACACCTCAACACACCCATGTGAGGGTTTCTAGAAGATACAATTTGCACAAGCTAAATTGGGTGGCCATATTTTCATTCATGTGTAGAAGTTGATTCCAGCCACAACCCTTGCAGAGTTTCAGAGCAATAAAAAAGGTTTTAGAGGAGTCATTGCAGAGGAGTCAGATTAGGGTGGTAAAGGAGCATTGAAGAGAAGGTAGATTAGGTTTTCAAATGAGTGTTGTAGAGGAGATAGATTAGGATTTTAGAGGAGCATTGTAGAGGATGTAGATTAGGGTTTCAAAGGAGCATTGCAGGGGAGGTAGATTAGGATTTCAGAGGAGCACTGTAAAGGGGGAATATGAGAATTATAGAGAAAGTGGATGCCTGGTTGAGCAGCTTTGACCCATTGTTGAAGAATCCAAGTTCATGAAGGTGGATCTATTTGACTCTTATGACCCCTCCTTTTCGTTTGAATGGGAGGAGTGGGATCCTGGTAAGCTCAAATGTGGGACCAATAGAACCTATAGGGAGGACCCCATCCCTCCTAGTGCACCTTCATTTGTAAAAGTTGCTAGTAGTGATAATGGAGGATCTAACACCCTCTTCGATATTTCTCCTTTATCAAACTAGATCCATATCCTCGATAGCTTGATTGATAATATCCTAAAATATGGGTTGTGGAATCTTGTGGAAAAATTCTAAGGTAGGAGGTTGGATATTGATTCTTTAAGGATATGGGCTTTGGCAAGATGGAGATATATCAGGTCTCTTGAAATTATGGCCATCCCAAGAAGTTTCTTCCTTTTCAGGCTCAACTTTGAGGAGGATTCCAAGTGGATCTTAGAAGGGGTTCCATGGTTTTTTGGCAAATGAGGTTTATTTCTAAGTAAATGGGACCCAAATTTCAATCCCTTGATGTAAAGCGTTAATCTTGTCCCACTATGGGTCAAGATACCAGACTTCCACTTCAAATATGGCATGAGAGAATCTTCTAAGCTATTGCAAAGATGATCGAGGATTTGATTCTTTTCGATCAGATTAACATATTTAAATCTCAAATGCTTTATGCTATAATGTGTGTGATGGCAGATATTGAGAAGGATCTACCGATATTTATTGAATTCTTTTCTAATCTTGGCACCTGGGTTTAGAACATTGAATATGAAAATAAACCCCAAGTTTTCCAGGAGTGTGATAAGGGTGGGCACCATAAGAGCTTATTCCCTCTATATCCTAAAGCTCTAAGTACTTTGGCGAGCAATAAGGAAAATAGTAAGAAGTAGTGAAAAGTGGGTGCCTAAGAAAAATTCTCAAAATTAGAAAGGAAAAGATTCAATTTCTATTTCTCAAGTTGGGCTTAGTGAGGAATTATAGGAGGAAGTCCTTCTATCAATCATGTTTGATGGAGAGGAGTTAAACACGGTTCCTATGAATAGAAGGGAAGTGAGCCCAGTAGCAGGGGATATTGTTCAACTTACTAAATTTGGGGAGAGTAGAGAAGAGGTAAATCCTTCTAGTATTATCCTCTAAAATTTCTTTGACTATCTTGACATGGATGATCTGACTCTTCAATATTTAATGGAAATCTCTCTAGCCTCTCCAAAATCTGTGTTTGATAAAGGCTCTTCGGGTCTAAAGACCAGAAGTCATAGGAAAGCTCGTATTGATGTAGGGGACATAAAGAAAGTGGGGAGACCCATCAACAAAGAACTTAGGAAAAGGGAGATAAAATCTAAAATTGCTAAAGGAGTACAACCCCTTCTAATAGATAATTTTGAGACTCTACAACCTGAAGAGAATGAGGTTGTTCCAATCGTGTAGACTTGGAATAAATGTGTTCAAGAGTGTAGCCTAAAAAAAAGTATTTCTTTCTATGGGGATCAAAAGAAATGTGTGCAGGCCTCATAAGATCTCATTGAGAAAGGCTTTCAGCAAGTGATTTTTGTTTATTTTTGGTTTATTTTTTTGTCAGGATGGATGTTGTTATTGTAGATCTGATCTAGTTTTAGGTTAGATTTTTGGCTCTCTGGTTATCTAAGAACCCCTGGTTGTTTTGGGTGTAGGATTCTCCTATGCTGGTCCTTGTTTTCAGATGGCTATTTGACCATGATAATCTCTTGTATTTGCTTTCTTGATATCTTATTGCTAGCTCTAAGATTTTGGGATGCCTTTCAAAACCCTACTTGTAATAGGTTTGGGAACCCTTTAAAAAATCCCTTCTACCAACCAAAAAAAAAACAAAATTATATGTAAACATCTAAAGTGACATTCAAATATAATAACAACAAAACTAGGATCTTATATTTATATAATATTTCTTCTCTACTAACAATAATTTTAATATACTATAATAATGAAAAAAAATATTATAATAATGTAAAAAATATTATTATTATATTTTTTTATTAGGTAGAAAAGAAGGGGTTTTGAAAGGGTCCCCAAACCTTTTACAAATTTATAAACCAGACCAACAAAGTAGTCCTAAAAACATCCAAGAAAAATAGCAGAGCATAGGGGAAGGCCTAGCCTACAATAGAAACATAGGAGAAATGACTAATAATAAACACAAATAGAATAGGATAGCAGAAAACCAGAGATAAAACCCATCAATTCAAAATCCAATAAAAAATAGAGTAAATAGAGAAACTAAGAACCAAAATATCAAATAAAAGAACAAAATCAATTGTTTTCATTGATGTGGACAATATCATTTCTCACCAAAGAAATAAGGTCTTGACATACCTTCATTTCGAAATTTGAGATTGGTAAGAAAATATTAAACCTTTGTAACCTTCCCTATAAATATGCTTACTTTGGTAGTTCACAAATTTTCTTAGGAATATTTTTTATTCATCCATAATATTACCAATATTTTAGTTGGGTGAAGCTTGTTCAGTGAGGATATTGATAATGTATAAAGAATCCCATTTTATAATAATATTATCAAACCCCATTGATTCAAGCAAGGATAAACCTTGGAAGAGGGCCTTAGCCTCTATAAAATTTTTGGTTTGACAACCAAGGTTCTCAACAAAGACTAGAACAATTTCTCCATTGGATTTTATGATCAATCCTCTAGCTCCCTCCATCCCTAGATTCCCTTTGGACACTCCATAAAAATTCAATTTAAGCTAGTCTAAAGGGGCAGAGCTCCATTTGGTTTGCAACCTACTTGAGCCAACATGAAGGATACCAGGGACCCTAATGGGTAACCCTATGATAGCAAAGAGAGAAGACTCAAAATGAGGAACATTAGAGGGGGGTAAAGAGATAACCGAGATATTTTCAACTAAAGTGTTAATAATTCTAAAACCCATAGAGGAGGTGTTCAAATAATGGTCTTTATAATTCCTATAGTTTATTTCTTTCCAAACACCCCAAAAGAAATGAGGAAGGTAGAGCTTCCATAGGATATGACATTTGGAACTAAGGAAGGGATAAAATGACCAATTATCAAAAACATATAGTAGAGAATTTTGAACAACCCAGCTGATGCCCAAGGTTGAAAGAAGAAATGAAAGGAAATTCGAGGAAAAATATCATTCTAAAAGGAGATGTTGAGTGTTTTCCTCATCAGAATCACATAGATAACACTAGTTAGTAATGGCCATTCCTCTTTTCTTAAGATTCTCCAAAGATAGAATGTTGTTTTGGAGGGCAAGCCAAAAAAAAAATTAACTTTAGGGGTAAGTTCCTTGAAATAGACTGAAATACAAGGGAAATAGTAAGCATTCTCATTAGTAGCAAGGTAGCAGGCATACTTCATCAAAAATATGTCACTCTCATCTTTTTTCCAGATTAACAAGTCCACACAAATGGAGTTCCTAACTACATGATATTTGAATGTGAGCAATGGTTTTCAAGGGAATCCCCACTCCTTGAGTTGGGATAAACCTCAGAATAAATTTCCATTTCTTAATACCATAAACTTCTTCATTATAGTCTACCACTTTGGGACCAAATTATTGAGAAAATATAGGCCTTAAGATAGCAAAATAAGGAATACTCATGAGAGGCACGTCCTCAAGCCATGGGTCTTTCCAAAAGTCAATATGCTCTCCATTGCATAATCTCCATTTAAGACCTTTTTGAAGAAGATTTTTTGTTTTAACAATGTTATTCCAAAATTAAGAGCCATGTAGGGGTTTTTGATCTTCCATGTCTTCCATGAAGCTTAATCCCCTATTCAAATTTTTAGTAGACAAAATCTGGGTCCATCCATTGTTTTCTTGAGAAACCAATCTCCAAATTTATTTTTCCAGTAAAGTTTTATTCATATATTTAATATTTCTCAACCTAAAATCTCCTGCACTTTTCTTGGAGCACATCTAGTCTCGGGGAATGATATGGAATCTCTTTTTATCCTGTGAACCTAACCAAAGAAAGGTTTGAAATTGTTCTAATGTTTTAGCAATTTTACCTAGAATTTTAAAAATAGAAATAAAGTATACATTGGGCTTTGAAGGGTAGATTTGACCAGCTGGATCTTTCATGCTTGACTTAGAAGTGCTTCCTTCCATCTTGCCAACTTTTTTTTACACCCTTTCCAAAAGTGGATTCCATAGTTCTTTTTTATTCTTATTTTGAATAAAGGAAACCCTAAGTAAATAGTAGGGAATTGAGCAATTGTACATCCCAAGATTCTAACAATAACTCTTTACCTATTAAGAGGGGTATTAAGGAAAAACAACTTACTTTTAATTAGGTTAATATATTTCCCCACAACTAGCTTATTATTATATTATAATTAATATAAATAACAAAATTAAATAAATATAAATTGATAAAAATTATTAGTATTATTTGATATAATTTTAACAATCTCAAAATGAAATAAAAGTGTTTAGTATTCTAATATATTTCTTTATCACAAAAAATTATCACCTTCATTAATCTAGTTGAAATATGTAATTCAAATGAGAAAACGTTAGAAGATGTCTAGTATTCTAAAATAAATGTAATTTCATATTTTATTGGAACCAACAATTATATTCAATAAAAATATGAGAGGTTACAATAAAAAGGGAGTTGTAAAATCATAGTTCAGGGCACAAGGCCACCCAAGTGATCAATACTATAAATATGAGGCTTGAGGCCAAAAATAAAACCAGACCTTAAAAGAGCAAATAAAAAACATAACTAGGTAAAGAGTTGAGCTCTACTATGGGCACTAACAGAATGACTTAATTCTAGAAAACATCATCCTCTCAACCTGCTACATCGAAACAAAGGGAGCTTGAAATAGATAAAAGTTAGGTGAAACCCTGCTAATAGTGCACAAAGCCTCATGCTAATACTTGATAAGATTTATCAAATGCATTACCACATGAGTCAACTTGGAAGCTTGCAAATGGATTTGAATAGTAATAGTAGAAAACACCGCAATCCTTTCATGCATATAAAATTGACTTCTTGAATCTCGATAATAGACAATAGCATTCCTAGATTTCCAAAGTTGAAATAAAATAATAGCATGAAAGAAATTCCACAAAGTAGCAACATAAGTAGGCCAACAACTATTATCTCTAAAAAATATCATCTACCATCTGAATAATTTAGGATGAAAGGGCTTGAAAAATGAGTGAATCCAAGACCAAGAAGATTGGGAGCAATGGTAGAACCAAAATAGATGTTTAAGAGTCTCAAATAAACCACAAGTTAGATACTTAGGATTAGGAAGACCAACCCTAGTAAGTCTCTCTCCCATAGGAAGCCCTTGATAAATAAGAGACCAAAAAAAAGGTAATCTTAGGTTCAAGGTTAAACTACCAGAAACGGTTTAGATGAGCAATCCAAGGATAGGAGGTAGAGTGAGTCTACCATATCTCATTAATTTTATCAACACAAAGGGAAATGAAACTCAGAAGCTAATAAAGCAAGGAAGAAGAGTAGTTTTTTAAAGGAGTTTCCACGTTCCAATACCAATCCCTCCACCAGACACTAGAGGGTTTAAGATCGAGCTTATGAAGCATAACATCAGGTATAAGCTCTTGAATCTTAATAATAGAAAGAATATTTGAATTTTAAATATTAAATTTATATTTGAGATCAGGCCAAGGAATCTAGTCTCTAGAGTGCACTAAATATTTAATAAAGTAGATACCCTTACAAAGCAACCTCAAAGATTTAATCCCTAGAATATCAGCAAGAAGAACTAAATATTTAGACAGAATAAGAGATCCCAAAATATTATAATAATTAAATGAAATACCATTATGAAAACTATCACTAATCCAACAAAGATAAGGTTTCATCGCCTCAAAAACCTACCAAATACTTTTAACAACAAAATAACCCTAAATCTTAATTGGAGCAAAAGTAATTATGAGAGTGTGAAAGCCAATATTAGACCAAGAGTTGCACCCATAAGGTAGCCCATAATAAATACAATTGTAAATCAAAACCTTCCAAGATTTAGGGCCTTTAATAGCTTTAACCACCCACTTAGCACACAAAGAAATGTTTTACTTGTAAATATCAATGATGCACATCCCACCCTTATCAGTAGGTGTGCAATAGATATCCCAAGAAACTTGATGAAAACCACACAAATTCTTCTCCTTGGCCCAAATAAAATCCCTAAAGATTCTAGCCAACTTATTATAGTAATTCTTAGAATGTGCCCAATAGGAGGAGTAATAAACATGGGTGGCTGCAAGAATTTTTGTGTAAACCTAAAAATTATCAGCAAGAGAAAGGGGACATGAGGCCCAATAGGAAATCTTCTTTTTAATTATGTCAGTGACATACTGCCAGAGTTCAAAGTACAATTTGTCAAAATCAAAGGGGATTCCTAAGAACTTAAAACACTCACCCCTTTGAAGCCAATGCCATGAAAAATGTCTAAGCCAAGCAGGAACAAAAGAAGAAGCAAGGTAGAAACAAAGAGACCTAGACCATTGGATATTGAAACTCGAGGTCTTACAAAAAATATCCAAAAAAACCAAAGTAGTTGAAAATAAAACCTCATCCTCATTGATAGTGAGAAAAGAATTATCTGTGAAGTGCCCATTAATAAGTTGGGTGGACATGTTAGGAAAATGAATACCTTTGATCAACCCCTTAGAAACTTGATTGGCAAGAATATAACCAAAAGCTTTAGTAGAAAGGATGTAAAGCGAAGGGGCCAAAGGATAGCCCTGGTGAATAGAATGAAATAAACCAAAATCCTCTGACCTATGTCCATTAATAGTAAGATAGGTTGAAGTATCAACAAACAACATATTGACAACCTTGATAAAAAAGGGGTGAAGACCAAGAGCTTGAAGCATGGCGAGAATGAAAGGCCACTCAATATAATCATAAGATTCTCAAATTATAGTTTAAGAAATAGGGGTTTTTGGTTAGAGAGATGATCCCATTCTAAATCTTCCCAAACATAAATAATATTATCCAATATATAATGCCCTTTAATGAAACCTATTTGTTTTGGTCTAATAATCACAGGGAGAATGTTGTGAATACAGATAGCTAAAGCTTTAGATAAAATATTGTAAGATACATTAAGCATAGTAATATGTCTCCAACTGGTAATAAGCTCAAGATTACCCACTTTAGGAATAAATTTAATATTTCCATGATTGATGATATTGCCTAGAGAAAAATTGGCTAACGCTTCATTGTAGACATTTAGCAGATTAGGCCCAGTAAACTTCCAAGTGGATTTATAAAATTCATAGGGAAAGCCATCAAGATCGAGGGACTTGTCATCTAACATAGTCGTAAGAGCATTATGATTCTCAATAAGTGAAAGAGAAGCCTCACAAGGAATCCTATCATAAGCATAAAACTTAGCAAGAACAACATCAAGATACTGCTGGAGCACCATCTAACATTCTAGAGAATCCTACTATGCTTGAAAGATAATATTATAATGATCCATAAAGTCCAATGCAATATCAGGAAGAGAAGTTAGCCTATCATGAGAGACTTGAATAACCTTAATCTGGATCCTGGTCTACCTAGAATGAAGAGATTTAAAAAAGGTTTTGAATGGGCGATCACCAACCCTCAGCCAGTGCAGATGATCCTAAATCTAAGCTTCCCTGGATTCATGTCATTCATGGAATATAAGCTGGTGGTGAAGACCAACAACCTTGGTTTGTAACTATTGATCATACAAGTCATTTTCTAACAATAATAAATTCCTTTGATACTCCTTCGTAACAGCTAAATGAGTATGCTTTCTGATATTTTCCACTTGTTTACCAAAATATTGCATGAAAGAGGTAATAAGAACAATCACCTCATTCCACCAAGAAATCCAACTGATAGAGTGAGGATGCCAAGGTAATAAATTCTAGATTCTCTTAGTCGTATAAATCATGCTAAGGTGTTGCAATAAATAAGTATTTAAATAAAATTTATTGCACAAAAAATTTAAATGGCTACCACTTCACTCAATCTAAAAGGAAATAAAAAAATTATCTAATAGCAAAAATTGATCCTAAACTATCACAATCTTATTATTTATGGAGTATAACAAAAAAATTGTTGCTCTAACATCAAAACTCGATCAAGGTGCTTGCAGACTATTACCTGCATAAAAATTGGACCACGTGAACCAGGGTGGAGGTGTGCAATTGTGCTGGTAAAAAAATGGATCAAAAATATCCCATCTGTATTTAAGAAAAAACCAGACCTCACACTCTCCAACACACTAACACATCGAGAGGTGGCCAAATTTATCTTTAGCATGCTCAACTATATTAAAATTACCACAAAAAATCCAATAAGTCATCAGTAAGTGATCAACAATGTACTACCAAAGGGCAATGTGGCTAGGCCCATCATTAGGTGCATAAATTTTGGCAATGTCTAGGGTGTTCCCATTAATATTCATCAAAATCTAGATCACATAATGAGAAGGATGCTCACAAAACCCAAGTAGAAAATCCTCAAGTTTGGAGGAGATAGAAATAGAAGCACCACCCCATCCATATTCATGGTGAGTAGTGAAATGCATAAAAAAATTGCAATATAACTAAGAGAAATATCTAACAAAAAACTAGAGATCTTAACTTCTTGTAAACAAATAACATCAACATGACCAATACTTTGTAGAGTGGATCGAACAAAAAAAATTCTTGATGACTCTGTAAGTTCCTGAAAATTCCATGAAAGGAAATTCATGGAGAAGGAATATCAATGGAGTCGTCTCCCACAGGGATACCTCCACTATCGTCTAGCACTAAAACATTATTAAATGTAGAGGTCTAAAAAGGTTGAACTAATTCACCAAAAATCGAGGGACTACCCACACTATTGGCCAACACTAAAAATATATTAAATAAAGAGGTTTTGTAACACACAAAATGAACACCAATTTCAAAACTAATGAAATATATGCTAAATGTTCTTTATTATTGATATCAAAAGGAGGTTACAAAATGGATTTTCTCTCAAGAAAGGCTCTCCCTTTTTCTCAATATGAATATGATGCATTTGTTGATGTCTTCCAATGCCCTTAATTTAGGTGGGATTATTTGCATGTGTGCCACCATTTTAATGCTTGAAAGTGTCTTGTATATTTTTTTGGGCCTACAAAAATGGATTAGTATGGTTGGGTACCTATCATAGATTAGATATTTATACAGACAAAAATGACCTTAAAATGAGATAAAACATGATGAAAACTAGAAGTAATGTTGTAAAAACTATAAACACAAGGTACCTATCTGATTTGTAGTAGCAGGTTTGTTGTAGACTAGGTTCACACGATGATACGTGAACCTCTACTTGGGTTCACATGGTGATGTGAAAACCTTGCTACTTTTAACTGATTATTGTAACTTTCTATACAGATGAGCTTCTGGTACTGTTGTCCGATGTTTGATTGATGTGGAAGTGGCAGAGAAGATTCTAGAATGATTTCTACAATTTTTTGCTAAGTAGGCCAAACGGGTGAGAGAGAGTTTCATGGTGAAAATGGCCATATATTTATATATTGGGCCAAGGCTAGGGGATGATGTATCCTTTGTGAGGTGGCATGAACCCTCGGTTAGATTCTACCATGGTGAAATCAAGATGATGAAGTGGAATTTGAGTCATTCCTTCATGTGCCCTGAAGAAATATCCTAGGTGCACACATGTGTGATCAAGGGTTAAGGTTAACCCTGATTAGGTAGATCATATGTTAGGATATGGTTAGGTTAGGTATATTTTGGAAATATCCTAACTAGGTGGTGGGTGCACATGTATGAGGATAAATTTAGGTTTAATATTTATTTATCCTTAATTAAACATGTTTAAGCCATAAAGTGCACTTTAATGATAAAGTGACTTTCAAAATAGAATTAGGGTTACCATGATTAGGGTTTTTGGAAGAGATGGTTGCATGGGGACCATGATTAAGTGTAGGAAAGGGCTTATATGGCCTAGAGGGGCTTATAGATAGGCCTTTCGTGAATAGAAGGTGTTTGGGTATTGAAATGACCAGAATTTGAAATTTGATCTAACAATAAGTAATAACACAAGTCATTCAGAAATACAATGCTTTATTCATTATCAATTATGTATAGGTTACAAATAGGGAGAGTTTCCCCTTTTCTTTTCACGAATAAGCAATATAGGACTGATGCCTCCTTCTGATGTCCCTTAGTGTAGGTGGGCTTATTTGTATGTGGGCCACCATTGGGTTGTTGTTTGTTGGTGTTCTTCTCCTTTAAATATGTTGAATAACCTGAGAGAAACTTGCAAGAAATGGTCAATACGTTGGGGGGCTTGCCTTAGTCAGGCCCCATGTTTATCAAGATGAAATGAATGTAAAACCATAATAGAAATTGAAATAAAATATGCAGAAGGTAATAATATGCTAAAACATAGCCTACCTCCCAAATATGAGGTGATTTAGGGCCTGCAGACACACTTCATGACCCGGGTTTCTAATTGAGGTTGGATTCGTAGGGCAGGTTGCAAATTGAGTTGTGATGCTCCTTTGGTAAAATCTCTTTGGTAGATCATTCCTAAGGTAGTAGGGGTGCCTTTGTATGCTGTCAGAATTCTTCTATGTACATAATGAATGGATTGTTTACTATTGTCTTTCCATTTATGCAAACTATACTTTGTTGAATTTGGGAATCAGACTTAATTAGGGGTTTAAGACCCATTATTTATAGGCAAATGCAAGGTGCAGGGAGGAGTTAAATAGACTAATCCTAGGTTTGATTCTGACTAAGGTTAAGTTAAAAAATGCTATGTGGCAACATCACATTCCTTATGATAAATATCTCATCCTCACAAATGTGTGAGGATGGATTAGGGCTAATCCTGATTAGGAGGTGCTTAAGCTAATTTAAACATGATTAAATAAATATCTCAACAAACCCTAATCTCATACATGTGGGAGTATTTTATTAAGGCTAATCAAGATTAAAGGTTCTTTTAATCAAATTTACTCTTAAAAGTGACTTAAGTGAAGTCAACATTAAATTAGAATTAGATAATTGACTTATTAATTAATTTTTCCAACTAATACCTCGTGGGAGCCTTAATTGCATATGAATAGACAATCGAATGATATTTCAGTGTGCCAGATGTAATTTGGAGGGCTTATGAGGGTTTAGGACCTAAAATCTAATAAAGTAGTATATGTGAGTCTACACAATGCTATGACAATCTATGGTGATATACGCATGACTATGCATGACTACGACCACCTACGTATGACTACGCATGACTATAGCAATCTACGCATGTCTATGATGATCTACAATAGTCTACACTGGTCTACGATAGCCTAGGGGTACCTAGGACTGCCTTTGTAAACCTAAAAGTGTCCAGAAGGATCTACAAGTATGTAGGTATAGCAATGTGTGACTTTTGGGTGTCTACATTTACCCCTTTTTGTACTATACTATGTAGAACATAGTTTAATACAAAAATATGAAGGGTTTGTGCAGAAGAAAAAGAGATAGAAGGGGAATGGAATCCAATCAAAAGATATGTAGTCGTTCGAAGCGTGACCATATAAATTAATCAAGTATCCAAGGAAAAGAAGAGAAAGAATGGAATCTAATTGAAGGTATGTATCTGCTCGAAGCATGACCATACAACATCAACTTGATGTCCATAGAGGAAGAAGAGAGGAAGGAAAGAAGGAAAATAGGAAAGAGATAAAAACAATGCTAGTAAGAGAAAATGAATGATTATGAATGTAATGATGTGATTTTGTTGAGTTTGTATGACATTTACGATGCCATACTAGTTGCTTGAGAATGAAACTTTTGACTGCTTTGCTTTTGCGACTAGATCAGTGTGGTCCAAAAGTATGATTAGGAAAAAAGCCTAACTAAATATTTTTTGTTGATTGATTTATGAGAACATGGTGACAAGTGTCAAACCATTTGAGTTAGTTTAACATTGGGATCATCAACTCGTGACCATATCAGTGTGGTTGCGAAGTCCATTTTCAAATATTGCGCTAGGATTGATCAAACGTAGCATCCGTTGTGTACTCAATGTACATGAATGCTAGATTGACTTCTCCATGGTGATGTATAACTCTCCTGATGTAACCCATGTATTTTTGGGATTGATATTATAATCGTATGATAATATTCAACAAAAAAAATTGTAGACAAATGCGCTAACTACACTTTTGGATTTTCGATGTTGTGGTTGCATGTAAAGCTGACTTTGGATATGAATACCCCTCAAACAAGAAATCAACAATGACATGAATGAAGTGTGGTGAATTGATGATGCAACGATTGATAAAGATACCAATGCATGATGAATATGATTTCTAGTAAGAAGAGAAAAGAATGGGATCTAATCAAAGGTATGTAGCCGCTTGAAGCGTGACCATACAACATTGACTGAATGCCTAGGGGGGAGAAGAGCAGAAGGAAAGAAGAAGAGGAAAGAAATAAGAAGAAATGTTGGTAAAATGAAATGGATGATTGCGGATGCAATGCTATGATTTTTTTGAGTCTGTATGACATTTACAATGCCATACCTATTGCTTGAGAATGGTAACTTTTGACTACTTTGCTTTTATGACCAGATCAGCATGGTCCAAAAGTATGAATAGGATAATTTTACTGATAAAATGAAATGCATATTTGCAAATGGTGTTAAAAGGTAATTTTTGGAGGTTCTTAGGGTTTTAGAGGGCATTTCCCTACTTTCCTAGGATTTTGGAGATGTTTGGGGGTGTTCTGGGTCAATTCGTGACCTGTGTAGCGATTTTGACCTAACTCGCAACCCGAGTCGCGAGTCAGTGTTTAAAGCATATTTAAGCCCAAATTTGCATGAGGGGGGTCTCATTTGAACGACACACGACTTTGGAAAGTGGTTTGGGAGAACATTTGATAGCACAAAAGGAGTGCATTAACGATTATGAGAGTGACAATGATGAAAGGACGCAGATCAACTGGCATGAGGCATGGGAATCCACCAGTAAGTGATTGTCTACCTTGTTTTATTTGTTTTTTTTTTATTTTTTTGGGAAAATATGAATGAGGGGGGAGGTTTTCATCTCAATTTAAAAAAAAATTGTAACTTTTAAGTAAAATTTGAATACATAGTGATAAACAGGCCAAATGGGTATCCAAAAGTGCGGTTGCTTTTTTAATTGGGTTTGTTTTGTCACCAATTTGATCGGGTAATGGGTAGAGTAGGTGTGAAGTTTGACTGTCAGTTTGTGAGGTAACAGTGTACTGACATTGATATGTTTTTGCACTTTGTCTACTAAAGTAGGAAATGGGTATTCCGTTATGCGACTATTTTATTTTTTTGATTTCGTTTGATGTGATTTCAGAATTTGATGCTTTTAGGAGTAATATATCAAACCTAGGCTATTAGATTTGACATGTTAGGCATAATATTTTGGAAAACCAATGAAACTTTCACCACATAAGGGCAAATGGGTGTCCAAAAATGCTAGTTTTTTTGGTAGTTGACTTCATTTGACATGCCTTTGATTTGCGTGCCACGATGTAGATAGTAGTAAACTGAAAATGAGCTATAGGGAGCCCGATGTAAACTGTACTCGATATCAGTTTAAACTTTCACCACTAAATGGGCATCTAAAAATGTGAATGTTATTTTTAGATTGTGTGCCTGGATGTGTGTTCAATTTTGGTATTTTTAGGACAGATTTGATTGTTAGATCTGTGTTGATTGGTGCTTTGTTTCTAAATTTTGTCAACACATTTACCATTAAGTGGGAAAATGGGTATCCAAAAATGTGATTTATTTTTGTATGTCATATTAATTGATCAAGTTTTGGATTATGTGCCATAGTAGTTGTACAATTGAGTTTGTTATTGGTTTTTGGGCGACCAATGTGTACTGTTTGTCATATGTGCTTGGAATTTTGCCATGAAATGATAAAATGGGTATCCAAATATGTGACTGTGTTATTGATGTGTTTTGTCATTTTATCTATACATTAATTTATCTTAGGATGTGTGCCAAATTAAATGTTTTCAATTTGTAAATTTTGCGTGATGAATTTGAATTTGATTGATTTGTTATGTGGGTTACTAATGCATGTTGTGTTATGGGTTGAATAGGTGAAGGCGCTTGAACCCCGTCATTGGATGAGGAAGTTTAAGAAGGGTTTTGAGAGGCTGATAAAGACTGAGGAGGAGCTATAGTGGTTGGATGACATACACTTCCATGGTGTGTGGGAGTGTAATAGAATCTACACTAATAGGACATATGTGTCTGCCTTATGTGAGAGGTGGGATGCAGATAGAAACACATTTCATTTTCCTACAAGGGAAATGACTATGATGTTGGAAGACGTTTATCATATTTACCAACTATAGATTGAGGGTGTTCTTATGAGGGCACCCGAAGATGGGAAGAAGGATGTGGTTTTGGAGAGATTCTTTGGGGTTGGGTGGAGAGAGATCAATATCTCTAATATGGATTATGAGTGGCTGTGGCTACAGAAGAATATCTCAGATAGGTAGTGTGTGGCGATGATGATGATCTCTACATATGCCCTTCCTGATAGTTTTGGGATGTTGTTTACCTGGAACATGCTGGATATAGTTAGTGATTTGGTGGAGCACAAGGTTGTGTTTGCATGGGCGCCTACACTATTGGCCCAAGTATACCATGAGTTGCATGATGTGGTTTGGGGTAGGCATACATGATTGAGTGTGATTCCCTTGCTACAGGTATGGGCATAGGAGCACATATCCATTAAGAGGACCTATTTGTTACCTCACCCTGTACATGTGGAGGGTAAGGATTATCCTTATACCTTGAGGTGGAGTATGGAGGCTGAGCAGGGTATAAAGAGGTCTCATGAGGGTGACCCATTTTTGTGGAGGATTAAGTTTGGGTACCTGATGTCGGATGACATAAACTAGATACCATGGTTGGGTGGGATGAGTTGGAAGGAGGAAAATGAGTAGCTATAGTCCATACAATGGGGTAGATGGTTGGTGGGGAGATATACTCGATAGATTGAGTACTTTCAGTTTGATCAAGTAAAGCACAAATTTGGTTTGTGGTAGGAGATTCTAGCGACTCCTATTATTTATTTTAGGAGATAGGGATATAGAGGAGAGCGCTTTGTTGTACCACGTTAGGTTGGGGATATGGACCCTCCTATGGATATCCTGAATGTAGGGGAGGTAGGGACGACACTAGAGTTTGACGCATGGTGGGCACTACAGTCTTGGGAGCCTAGGAGAGGTGTGGTGGATCATTGGGTGGCACCTACTGCTGGGGCACCTCAGCCAGAGAGGAGAGTGAGTAGGACTCAGGCTAGGGTAGTGAGTACGCATGTTGTTGAGGAAGAGATTCCTCCATGACGGTTATGATGTCACGTAGGTGCTTCGGTGAGTACCTAAGATATGAGGGTAGATGAGGTGGATGTGGCTGTAGATGATGGGATAGAGTAGACCGTTGGAGCCTAGGTTGAGGGAGACAAGGTTGCCAATATGGATGGTATCGATGATACAATTGATATTGGGGTTTTTGATGATATAGCATAGCAGATTCCTGGTGACATTTAGGAGAGGCCAAGTGCAAAGGATGTAAAAATATTGCATGATCGAATTCAGTAGTTGAAGGCAGACATGATAGAGATGAGGGCTACTATGTCTAGGCAGGAGTAGACGATAGATACTTTTACTAGTCAGTTGGTGGTTGAGGCTACTAAGAAGATGATGTGTGAGACTACTTTGTTGGTGCATGGGATTCCTCTACCCGATTATGGTCAGATTATGGTGTAGACTGGATCACAGTCACAGGTGTGGGTGCCATTGCATTAGAGTCAGTGTAGTGCTACTATGGTGGGACAGAGAGATGCTAGGGTTGAGGTGCAGGATCAGCCTAATGTAGATCCTATTCTAGGGTTTAGGGCAGAGTCAAGCTAGGTTGTAGGGATGCGAGTGAGTCGTGAGGGCTATGGGGAGACTCCTAGTGGGAGTTAGGATATACGTTGCTAATTGTAGCCTACGAGCATTTTGTTTTGATGCTAGACGATGATGGGCATGATCCCAGGTTGTAGCCTTTGGGCATTTTGTATGGATGATATATATACATATACCTTGTTGATTTTGGCTATTATATATACATGTGTTATTTTGATGGTTTGAAATGTGTTCTTGTTTATGTTTGCATGGATTAGCGTAACATAATTTGTAGATATGTTTGATGAATAGATATACATGTATGACATGTTTTTGATCTATTATCGTGTTGTGGTATAAATGGATTGTAGAATAGTGTTATGATTGTATTTCCAATGCGACATGATGTGATATCAAATGTGATTTTGGAATGAATGTATGTAAAATAAGTGCGGTGATGTGACTCAATTTTGAAATGCATATGGTATGAATGCAATAAATGTAATTTGATATGAAATACATGTAGGATGAATGCATAACTATAATGTGTATCAAATGCATCTAATATAGATGCATGTATGCATTTATGGACTTATTGAAATGTGTCAAGGAAGCACTTGTATTGTGGCATTGACCTATATAGATGCTATCCATTCCATGGTTTCAGGAAAGTTGGATAATGTAAGGTATGTGTAATGGTTTTGACTAACATAGTTATGACAATCAAATCTCAAACCTTTAGCTATACAAGTTTTATGGTAATTTATAACATGATCGAGCTGGTTCAAAATCTGTCTTGGACCTGTGTGTGTGAATGTGTATGGTTCATTTATCCATTTTGAGGGAGGTAGGATTAACCCGTTGTAGATACTATCAAACTAGCTAGCTCATCCATCTACAATAGTGATTTCTACAAAAGCAAGATGCTAATGTAAGAGATGTGTTGTCACCTGTAATATTATTCCATTGGTAGACAGGTTTTTGGAATTATCCCATAGTGTTATATTGAACCTAAGAACCAAAGGCAATAAGCATAACATGTATGATATCAAGAGGAATTTTCTTTTATTTTTTTCTCCTGTTCTAGTGTTAACCTATCTAATTGTGGTAGTGCTCTTTTAGTTTCTTTATTTATTTATTTATTTTTTGTATGGGCGATGAAGTTTGTTTTCTACCTAGATATTTAATTTTTCTTATGCTTGATCCATTTTTTTATCCCCAGGTCGTATGTTGACCATGTAGGCGATAGGATGAGCAGGGGATATCATTCGCTATATGGCGATGTCTACTCAAGATGTCCTCTTTTCTAGGCTCAAAATTGTTAATGTGTAGCCTATTGTGAGTGATTCATGAGAGAGGTTGAACCAGCCTAAAAGACCATAAGAAGAATGTACAAGACTCAGTAGCTATGGGTGACACTTGATTACCTAAACTATTGAGTAGTCAAAATTAAACACGATACCTATGTATACCCTGATCCTGAAAATGAGGAATGGACATCCAAGTGGTGATGCTAACAAGTGCATGTATTATTTCTATTGAGGTGCATTTTTTTGGAGAATGTACAAACATGAATTAAAATTTTAACTATAAAGCATATGAATATGTCCAATGAGTGTAAATATAAGTGATGCACATGGATGAATGTGTTATTTACAAGAAGAAATTTATGTTGTGTAGAAGGAGAATTTTAGAAGAACCTATTTACATGAGTAAAGTGTGTAATTATGATAAAAATCATGATGCTATGATCATGGTTGCCCCAGCGTGTGGGGTGTGTGTGTAGTAGTTGTATAAGCTGTGAGTTGTATAATTGTATGTAATGATCGTCAAGAAGAAGTACGATGTGGGAGTGGAATGTACAAGTGGAAGAAGAGAGAAGAAATATGTATTGGTAACCAATTAAGGAAAGGGGATCACCAACTAATGAAAAATATAGAAGAGAAGAAACAAATCCACGTATGTAAGAAGTAGAAGAATGAGATAGAAGAAGAAGAATAACTAAAACTACTGTTGAGCGAAATGGCATAGATCTAAGCAGGAATAGGATGGTGAAGTGATGACATGGCTAGAATTGTGGCTGGAGCCATTGTTGGAAATGTTATAAAAATAGTGAGTGGGTGTTGTTAGGGTACTACGAGGTGGTAAATTCCTGGGAGTGGTGTAGCATGAAGGACTGATAAGTCATCTAAATAGAAAAGAACGCTCTGGTGATGGGGTATCCTCATCATGCAACATGTTGTGCACCAGGGTTTTGAATGATCTACACTCTTAGATACTGTGACCTGGCTGGTGATGGTAGATGCAAAATTGATTCTTGTTATAATTGTGTGGTTTAGGACACGAGGGGTCATTAGGTCGAATATCAGATAGACATTCTTGTTATTCTTGTTATAATGCATGAGATGATGGAACATTTTAGAAAGAGGTGTGTGTGGAATAGGCATAGGATAGACGTATGGCTCTACTGGAGGTGAGCGAGGTTTGGGTGAAAGATGATCTGGTAATGGAGGTATGGGTCGAGTATGGGGTTGGGGAAGGGATATACGTGGCAGTGAGGATGTACGGGTCATGGGAGACTATCATGGGTGGACGTGGCAATGACAATGGTTCATCTGCAACTCCAAAGCTTTGATACAGTAGATGAGATGTTATATCTTGTGGTGTGGTGATGTTGGTATTGGGAAAAGGGGTGAGCGAGATTCCAAGGTGAATTTAATGGCTCAATGTGTGGTATAAAAAATATAAGGCTATGATGAGGAACTAGCAGAGTGAAATTAGTGTGGTGATTGTAAAATTGGTTGGGGAGGTAAGCATCATAGTGGTGAAGGTGGTGTCTTGAGTACCAATGGCATTGGCAATGGCCCTGGGAGGTGACGTGAATGAGAAGGAGGGATGTTTGTGTGACCAGCTTAAGTAGCTTGGGCCATGTGGGCTTGCAAATCCTGGGTGTAGGTAGACTCACCATTGGGAAGGGGAGTGGGTAGAAATGTAGGGTGAGTTTGATGAGGTGTGTGTTCGCTATTAGGTGGGTGGTAGGATCCTATGGGATGTTGTGGATGATATGAAGGTGAATAGTGACATATGATATCATCATACATATGGGAGGATGATCCCTGTGCTTGCGGTTGGGTGAATTCCTCTTTAAAATTGAAAGAGGACATGGAAATATGGCTATCACTAAAGTGTGGTGAATAGGATTAGACTCATTGGTTATGGGAATGGTGTCAAGGTGAAGTGTGGTGACCTAAATTGGATGAATGCGAGGAGCATCTGGTATGAAGGGCGGCTGGTGGTCAGGCGAGATCGATCGATGTAATGGTTTTTGCTATGGCTATAGATGATCCTGTATGGTGGTAGATGAGGCCACTATAGAGCTCTCCTACTGATGACGTGAGTCCTGCAAAAGGAAAAAAAAATACTTTGAGCATAAAAATGGTAGAAAGGTGAAATGTACATGTATAAATAAATAATAAAGTAGAAATAATAAATTCACACGATGATGTGCTTGGTGATTTACTTCTAATACTATGTGACACTCGTTATGGTGATTATGTGTATGAATCATGCATTAAATGCACAAAGGTGCAAGATGTTGATGGGTTCAGGATCATTAATGCCTTCAAGATTGGCCAGAAGATATAATCCTAAACCATATTTGTGTGTGAAATAAATGGATCCAACCAGTCTGCGGTGAATTTATCACACTACTGGTGAGGTTGACTTGTGATTTGCTGGTTCTCCTTGAGAACCAAGTCACCAATATAGTATTCGTACTGATGTACCTTACTGTTGTAGGCATGACTAAGGCGATCTTGATATACTTGTGTGTGCTCGATGGCATGGATGTGACATTCATCGATGAATGTTAGTTGATATAGACGAGCTTGGCAAGCAGTGTCGTCGTCAATGAAATATTTTATGGATATCCGTAAAGAGGGTATCTCAAGCTCAAGGGGCATGATAGCTTCTACCCCATAGACAAGTGAAAAAGGTGTTGCCCCAGTAGGAGTACGAATGCTCGTACGATATGCCCATAAGGCTAGGGGCATTTTATTATGCTAGTACCGATGATATTCCACTATAGTTTTCCAGAGAATGCAGCAGATGGTTTTGTTAGTGGCTTCGGCCTAGACATTTCCTTGATGATACTATGGGGTTGAAAAGCTATGGTGTATGTAAAATCTATCACACAATGCTTTGATAGTTTTGTTTTTGAAATATTTTCCATTATATGAAATAATTTGGGAGTGAATTCCAAAGCAGCATTGATATGCTCCATGATGAATGCTGCAATTTTGGCTCCTATAGTTTGGACCAGTGGGATGGCTTCGACCCACTTTTTAAAATATTTTGTTACTGTAATGATAAATTTATGATTGCTAGAGGATGTAGGTGTAATTTATCCAATTATATCTAGGCCCCATTGGGAGATGAGCCACATGGACTAGATTGGTTGAAGTGCCTGGGAAGGTAAATGTGTTAGCTTGGCTTGTTATTGGCATTTGATGCAACGTTTGACATACTCATAGTTGTCTTGATCCATTTTAGGCTAGTAGTAGCCCATACGGAGAATGCGTTTGGTAATCACCATGCCACTAAAATGGACACCAAAAGTGTCATCATGGGTTTCTTGTGCAACTCCTTGTGATTCTTGCGGTTCTAGGCAACGCAAGAATATACCGTCATAGTTGTGGTGGTAAAGGATGTCCCCTAGTAATGTGTAGTGGATCGCTATTTGTTTAAAAGTTTGACATTGGGTGTGGGAAAAATCACATGGTAGGAAACCTAGTTTGATGTATTCCTTAGTCTATTAGAACCATGGGTCGTGAGGTTCAGTGTTTACCACATATACACCACAATCATCTGTGGGAGGTGTAGGTGATATAGCATATTGTGTAAGTGTATGAATGGATACCGATGTTGTGTTGGACATTAGGTTTTGTGGTATGATGAACCCTAAGGAGGTCATGGTGTCTGTAAAAAGTTTTGATGAGCACAGTGCAGCTTCGAGGTAATACCATTCAAATTGGAATAGGAGTTTTTGGGCGATCTTGTATTGATGGATAACTGGGTAATTGCATAGCCAAATTTCTTGCACTTGATTGACTATCAAAAGTGAATCACCTATGATGTGGAGGCATTTTATGTGCATAGAGTGTGCTTGTTTCAGTCTTAGGATTAGCGCTTCATACTCTGTGTTGTCATTGGTACAAGTAAAATCAAGTTTGAATGAAAATGGGAGTGGTTCTCCTTCAGGTGTAAAGAAAAAAATGCCTACATCCCCAGCGTAGAGAGACCTGGACCCATCAAATAACATGGTGAGGTCAGCAACAAATTTTGGTTCGACGTATTCCTCATCTTCGATTACATGGAAGATAAAGTTATTAGGAAGTTGAATGAGTAGGGGTTGATTGTCAGTTATAGGGGCTTCAACCAGTTGGTCAGAAATGAGTTGCCCTTTGATGGATTTTTGAGATACGAATTCTAGGTCGAAGTCATTTAGGAGCATAATCCATTTGGTTGTGCATGAGTTTTTGTAACTTTTTTTCATCATGTACCGAAGGGAATTGTCTCGGGAGATGACAAAAGTTGTGTGGTTCAACATATAGTGTCTTAGCTTCTGGGTGGTGAATACTACTGCTAGGCATAGCTTCTCCATTTATTCATATCTCATTTCGTAACTAACTAGTGTGCAAATTATGTAGTAGATAGCATGCTCTTTTTCGAGAGTGTTCTTTTGATCTAGGAGTGTACCTAGCGCAAGATTTGTGGTTGAGATGTATAGAGTCAGTGGTAATTGTGGGTGTAGTGGTGACATGACCAGCGACAATGTAAGGTAAGTTTTGATAGCATTGAATGTGGCTTGATAGTTTTCATCTCATTTAAAGTGTATTCCTTTTTGTAGGAGATGATTGAATGGTTGGAATTTATCTGGAAATTGCACTATAAATCTATGAATAGAGGTAATCTTGCCCTAGAGGCTGTGCAATTGCTTTAAGGTGGTAGGAGGAGGTATCTCGATGATGGCTTTAACCTTACTAGGATCTACTTAAATGCCTCATTGGGAGACAATGAATCCTAGTAGTTTTCTTGATGTAACATCGAACATGCACTTTTTTGGATTGAGGCACACGTTGTGTTCTAGTATTCGATCAAAAATCTAACGAAGATCTTTGATATGGTCAACACGTTTATTTGATTTAGGTATAAGGTCATCTACATAGTCTTCCAAATTTTTGTGTATTAGGTCGTGAAAGATGTAGGTCATGGCTCGTTGATAGGTTGCCCCAACATTTTTAATGCCAAAGGGCATGACCTTGTAGTAAAAGGTCCCCCAAGGTGTTGTGAAGGAATTTTTGTGTTGATCGGCTGGGTTAATCCTAATTTGATTATATCCGAAAAATCCATCCATGAGGGAAATCATTTTTTGACCTACGATGGAGTCAACGAGGGAGTCAATATTGGATAAAGGGAAGTTGTCCTTGGGATAAGATTTGTTTAGGTCATGAAATTTTGTGCAAATGTGAACATCACCAGATGGTCTGGGGATAGGGACCATGTTGGATACCCACTCAGGAAGTAAACGGGTATTATGAAATCAACGTCTAGGAGATTTTGGAGCTCATATTTTACTATCAATGCGATAGTTGGATGCATGCATCACAACTTTTGTCTTACTAGTTTGGCATTGGGATCTAGTATAAATATTATGCACTACTACGACAGGGTCAAGTCTTGGCATGTCTTTGTAAGACCATGTGAACACTTTTATATACTTGCATAGGAAGTTCATAAAAGTGATGCACTCCTCGGGTGAGAGGCTAGTGGCTAATTTGATGATGCATGGATTCTATAGATAGTCATCGATGTCGACATCGATCATGTCCTCGATGAGCATGTGAGATCCATCACACAAGTGTTCAGGAACAGGAATGAGATTGAATTCATCGATGGATTCACTAAACTCGTACTCATCGTCTATATAAATACCCATGTGATAGACCTAAGGGGTTTGGGAAGACGTTGATGAGGATGGGGTATTTGTTTCCTACAAGACATGAGGAGAGAGAAGAAAGTCTCCAGGTGCTGGTATATGTGATATGTGTGCTAGATCAATAAAGTTTGGGTTTGGGGTATCATCTAGAATCTGTTAGTGGTTGTAATAGAGGGGAGAGCGTAAGTCTACCTAAACCATGTTAATCGATGTTGTAGGTGAAGTAGGTGGGGTAGAATCCAGTGATGGAGGTTGGATAGGTTATGCACATCCTAAGAGGCTCAAGGGAAGTTGTAGGATGACTTATGGTGCATGAGTATGAGAGGCTGCTCTCTATAACTATCTATGTATAGGTGGTAATACAGATAGGTGTATCGATTATGGATCAGGCAGAACCAAGTTTGGATCTATAGGTGGTGGATCAAATAGGAGTGCATTTGACTCTATTGGTGGTGTAGCTAGAGATAAGCTCACAAAGTGTTCTGCCAATCTTTGTACAACATAGAATAAGGAGGTATTAGACATAGAAGATTCTTGGAAGAAATAATAGGGGATGGTGATGGTTGATGTGGGTGAAGGTGTTTCTTCTAGAATGTCCATGTCAATGTATTCTTCCAAGGTATGTGTTGGGCATGGAGGAGGATGTAAGGATAGATATTGAATCTTGTCTTCTAATGTATAGACAACGGTTGGGTGATAACCTAGACCAATTTTTTTGGTAGGTGATCAAACATGAGGGTTAATGGGTGTACGTAGGCCTTGCTCATAATGACCTAACCCAAACCCATGCCAATGAAAGTGTTGTAGGTAGCGCAAGGCAAATTGAGGGTTGTCTAGGTGTGTAATTGCATCACCAGAGCTAGATTGTGGTGGTGAAGAAGTTGGTGAGGGGATCAAAGAGTCTACTCCTACATACATAAAGTTGGTGTGGATTTTGAGACTTCCTAACTATATGATGATTCCAATAGTCAACATCGAGGCTGAGGGATGACCAAAATATTGGGTATATTGGATATGGGTGTCACATACATGAGTGTCATGTACATTGTAGTCCCCTAAGCCACTGTTTGTCATGAATATGGATATGCATGGTGTGGCACACTCTGGCGACTGGGGTGGCATATCCAAGTCAGAAGAGGAAGGAGAAAGTTGATATTCCCTAATGGTGGTAGCTAAAGGGTGTGAAGGTTCATTCGAGTAGGGTGTTGGTTGTTTGGGTTCATGATTTTTTGTTTTTATGGCTTGAACAGGCTATTTGTTCTACGTAGGGGATGGCATCAGTGTAGGTGTAGGGATGCATGGAGACGTGAATGTCTTAGGTTTTGGTCAGAAGGGAAGAGGCAGTTTCTATAGTCTAGGGAGGATAGGGGCTTCCATGTGCAAAGGTGGAGGAGGTAATGTAATTGGTTGTGTGATGGGTGGTAATGGTGGTTGTGACACCACAGGTGGAAATTATAATGGTAGAGGTTAGGAGGATTGTGGAGGCCATGAGAATGGTGGTGAGGAAGGCATGGTATCAATTTTAGGTCCCTTAGTAGATGATGCTAATGGTGTAGATATTGAGGCCTATGTTGTTGATGAAAATAGGGTGTTGGGGTAGAAATTAGAGAGGATACCGATGCTCATACTTACTGGTGAGAAGATACAAGGAACGGTTTGGAAGATGAGAATGAAGGTGTAGGGGGAAGGTCTACAACATTACAAAACTTAAAGGGGTCTCCATCAACTGGGACATAGTAAACAAGTCTATTTTGGACTTACTTGAGGCAATGATGCAATGTGGATGGGGCACACTACATGTATTTGATCCAAAGGTGAACAAGGAGAATACTGTATTGCATTTATCCTTGAATGATGTGAAATAGGATGGGGATTGTACGGATGCCTATGCAAATGGGCAAAACTATAGATCCTATGGTAGGTCTCATGGAACCATCAAAAGCATGCATGTATAGGGAAGGTGTGGTGAAATGTGCTGGAGGGAGGTGTAGGTTATACAGGGCTACTATGGATATCATACTGATGGATGAGCCCGTGTCAATGAGTACTTGCTTGTAGGTAATATCATTGATATTATCTTGTATGTGAAGGGGAAGGTCAACTCCTTCACCAATGAGTTTCGTTATCTCATAGTCATGGAAAATAATTGATGGTTGACGACATCGTGGGATTTTCCCTAAAAAATTGACAAAAGCATTTGTGTCATGTGTCCCTAATTCAATGGATCGTAGGATGTCATTCAACGTCTCACGATGGGGTTGAGACTATTGTAGGAGGTCAAATATGGATAGCCATGTGGGGGAATTGTGTATTTGATGGGTTAGACTACTAAGAATGGTAATCACATTCTGAGGTGGTGGTATGGTATTAGGCATTTGAGGTGTCTGCAAAAATGTAAACTAGATAGGGGGAGAAACAATGGGTGTTGTCTAGCATGATGAGTATCATTGGTTTCTCTTAGTAAGGTTGATCATGCCTACTACTCCATGTGATGTAGGATCATGTTGGACATTGTTGACTTTGTGAGGGGGCACTGGAGGATTTTTTTGAGGTCTAGGGGGATTGGGTCCTCTGTGATCCTGAAGAGGATTTTGGAAAATTCCTAGGTTTTGATTCTACAGGGCTAAAGTGTTTGCTACCTGAATAGTGCCCTTATCGATTAGGTCTTGAACTTACCCCCAAAATGAGTGACACAAATTGATATTATTTCCATGCTATGTATGAAAGGGACAAAAGAGCTGCTCGTTGTAGTCACGAGATTTAGGTGAATTTGGATTCAATGGGCGGATATCGGGTAGAACGATATGGTTGCCCTCATACAATCTATGGAATAGGGTTGGTAATGGTTCAGATAAGGGTGTAAAGTTATGTGGTGGGCCATTTTGGGTGCACATCGTAGTATTGTTGTGGTTGAGGTGGGGAAGGTGCATTAGCTTGGAGCGCTTGCGGTTGCGGTGTATAGGGTGGAGGAGTCGCTACTAGTGTTAGGGTGGTAGCTGCAACTTGGTTGGTTTGCTATGGTCATGGGTAAGGTTGATTCAGTGTGGTTCTATTGAAGTGAAATTTGGAGTTATAGTTGGATTTGGCTCTCAACTTATTCTTCCCAGACTGGACCTTAATATATTTGTTCACTTTTGCTTGCAAGATAGCGTCTTCAAAAGTACAAATTTGGTGAAGTTGGACAGATGTGGAAATGTGTTTGTGGAAACTCTTGGAAAATAGTGTCACCAGCTTTGAGGTGGGGATGCTATGGTTAATATCATGGATAATCATTCTTCATATGGCAATAAAATCAGTAACATGTTCATCGTCCGCCTATCGTAAGGCATAGACATCAAAAAATGTGTTTTTTTCTTGATGTTGATGGAAAAGTGCTCTAAGAAGGAATTGGCCAACTGTTCAAAGGTGTACAGGCTATGGCATGGTAGCATTTTGTACCAATCCAATGCTAGCCCAGTTAGGGACAAGGATAAGTTACATAACATAATAGGGTTACTACTATGAAGCTGGTAACAAGACGAGCGATAGTTGTTGACATGTTCTCTAGGATCTTCCTTACCTCTATACTTGTTGAATTTTAGTATTTTGAAGTGATAGGGATAAGGAGGGATAGGGATTGATGGAATCATTGGCTCATTGCACAGTTCATCATAGCAAGACTTTTGTGGCCCGTAGCTAGAGGTGTGTAGGTTCAACATTTTGACTTCATCTTGCAAGAGTTGAAGTTCATGTGTCATAGGAGTCGAGGGTTGGGCTATGATAGGCTGACCCTATGGATGTGGTGGATATTGGTATTGTTGTTCTTCACAATACTATGGGGAATACTATTGTGCCTGATCATGATAAGGCAAGTACTAGGTGACGTGTGTTATCATGTTTATAGGCACACTAGGTTGTGGGGCAGGTGTCTATTGAGGATAATAATATTGTGACTGGACAACATACGGTTGTGGCATGGGTACTTGTTGGTTTGGAGCCTACTGTACTAGTTGGACCATGGGTGGAAATGACCAAATTTGAGGAGGCATAAATAATCTAGGTGTAGCTGATGGTAATGTAGGTGTCAGTTCTACTGGCACTAGGGGTGGTCAATATGAGGTATCAAAAGACAGGATCTATCTCTACCTTGGAGGGTAGGAAGTAGGAAAGCTAAAATGTGTGGAATAATTTGGTTGAGTAGGTGCATAAGATGTTGGTTTCAGTCCATAGGTAGGATGGATATGGGTAATGGGAACCTAAAAAGGAATAGGTGGTGGTATCCTAAAGATCGTCGTAGGCAAAGGTGGCTCCAAGGGTTGGGTGTCATGCACTTTGGATACCTAGGAGATAGGTAGGAAAGCTGTTGAAAAGGTGGGATAAGCTATCGAGGTAGGAGCTTGGGTTGAGGGGAAAGTGTAGGTGTAAACTCCTACTTGGGTTTGTGCCTCTTGCTCCTAAAGAGGTTGTTGGGAAGTACCCTCAGATATGGTGAAGAATGACTCTTGAGAAGAGTATGGTTGGTACTCTTGTGAAGAGTACAGGTGTGAGGTTTGAGGGAATGTTTACGATTCTTGTTGGGTAGGGATCTATTATACAGTTTGGAAGGATGGATTATGGATTCCTACAGTGGACAAGTATGGGTCAGAAACCATTCCTATGGTAGGGATAAATGATGCGACCTTAGTACGGGTATGGTTTAGAAGAGAGGAATCATTCTCAAATAGGAATTGAGAGATTATAGAAGAAGGGATGTGCAAAGGTGGGTTACGTAGGCATGACCTCCTCATATACGATAAGGGATGGATGAGATTGTCTTGGTGCTATGTAGATCACATGTTCATAGAACATGGTCAGCGGATTAGGTGAGGATGGGGCTGAAAAGAGTAGGTAATCCTCTATGAGTGAAGTAGTGAGAATTTCACTCAAATTTGATGTCTCCTCATGAGGCATCATGTGTGTGAATTGTGCATTCTATGTGTGAATTAGATGTTTCTATAATCATCTCCTTCATGATATAATGAGCAAGAGTGTACTGACTAGAGGAAGGGGGAGGCCATTCCTCCATAGAGCGTGATTGCTCACGCGCTCTACTACGGGTGACCACAGGCATAGTAGCATGTGTCAAAGGGGATTTTAAGAATAAACCCTATGTGATGTAGACTCAACTGTGTCTATTATGAGTGTAAAATAAGTGACATCCTATGTGTAGCAAAAAAATATATAGTGTGGTGTGTTGAGACCTGTCTGTGATCATGCAAACAACGGTAGACCAGAATCAATTCTAAATGTTGAGAAAAATAAAAGTGTTATGTTCATTTTGTGTGTTGTAATGTTGATACTCCCTATGTAGAATCATGGGTAATGGAGTGAATACTCTAGAAAATTGGGAATGTCATCAATAAGAAACCTCTTGCAACACCCAAAGATGCACAGGATAGAATGGTATCGCAACGTCCGAATGGTGACCTATATGGAAGGTGTAGTAAAATGGTATCTTGAAGGCATGGAACTCACTATGCTGAAGTGAGTTGATAATTTCCTCTCATGATAAGAGGTGGCACTGTCTAAGACCTGATACCGACATACCCATGCTTTTGCTTCACCCTCAGGTGGGCTTAGTCAAGAACGACAGTTACCAATTCCAAAAATTATACAAGCCTTATGGATGAAGGCGCTAATCCTGTCCCACTCCATAGGTAATCACTGGTGATGAAATCCAAGGCCCAATCATAAAAATGGGGGATTTTTTGTGATGAAATCTAAAAAAATGCTCCTGTGGGGCTGCTAGGTGTCTAGGGGGGTGAGCTGATGGAGAGTAAAACTCGATCCACACCATTCTTGAGTGATGGATTGGGGATGAAGTCCAATCTCACCACTTGTTTAAGGTACCATGTTAGTATGTGTGGGTTTGTGGTTTGCTAATGGTGTATGAAAGATAAGAAACTAACTACTTGCCTTTTCAAAAGAAAACTAATCCTAATGCCTTTTTGAAAGCAAATGATTAGATAGCTTACAATATTTGTAAATAAATGGTCTAGCCTAAATTCCTTTGTGAAGCAAACTAATCTACTTTGCAAAACATAGAAGCATGCAATCCAAATGTGTGTGGAGTAAAGAGGATTATGAAAACCTAACTTGAACTTTCAAAATGTAAAATTCTTTCAAAAATGTAAGAGGGGATTAGAAACCCTAATTTCAGTTTAGAATGTAAAGTTCCTTTTAGCAATGGAAGCTATGAATGAAGGGAGAACAACTTAAGCTTATGCCATATGCAAAAATAAATTACAAATGCAAATTTATTTGAGAAATAAATTTTATACACTTGCTAGAAAGTTGCAGGTCCTAAATATTTCAAAACCCCTAATTCTTCAACTACTTTGCAATGAACCCAAAACTAGGCCTAGTAATGGACATTCAACTAGTCAATGTATTTCTACCTCCAAAACTTGTAACAGAGGTAGAAAAAATGAAAATAACTACATTTTGATCCTAAGTGGGGTGTGCTTGGCCCTTGAAAATATCACCCTAGCTGATTTGGGGGTTTTTGAGGTGTTTGAACTCAAATCATGACCCGGGTAACGAATTTGACCCAAATCACAGGGTGGGTCGCGAATCAGGTTCATAGGCTTCAAGTCAAAGATCTGATGGCCTGGGATGATTCCTAGGGATTTGGAGGCTTCATTGAAACATATTTTTGGTACTTGCAAGACACAAAAATAGAGGATAATATCATATTTATAAGAAAAATAAATCTAGCACTATCTGTTGTGGGGGTCCCACCGGGCATGCTAGAATGAAATGACCAGAAGTTGACATTTGATCTAAAAACAAGTAATAACACAAGTCATTCAAAAATATAATGCTTTATTCATTATCAATTTTGTATAGGTTACAAATAGGGAGAGTTTCCCCGTTTCTTTTCATGAATAAGCAATATAGGCCTGATGCCTCCTTCTGATGTCCCTCAATGTATGTGGGATTCTTTGTATGCGGGCCACCACTGGGTTGATGTTTTTTGGTGTTCTTCTCCTTCAAATATGCTGAATAACCTGAGAGAAACTTGCAATAAAGGGTCAATACATTGGGGATCTTGCCTTAGTCAGGCCCAATGTTTATCAAGACGAAATGATTATAAAACCATAACAAAAATTGAAATAAAGTGTGCAAAAGGTAATAATATGCTAAAACAGAGCTTACCTCCCAAATATGAGGTGATTTAGGGCCTACAAACACACTTTATGACCTGGGTTGCTAATTGAGGCCATATTCATAGGGCAGATTATGAATTGAGCTATGATGCTCCTTTGGTAAAATCTCTTCGATAGATCGGTCCTAAGGCAGCTGGGGTGCCTCTGTATGCTATCATAATCCGTCTGTGTGCATCATGAATGGACTGTTTACTATTGGCTTTCCATTTCTACATAGTAACTGTACTTTGTTGAATTTTGAAATTAGTCTTAATTAGGGATTTGGGACCCATTATTTATAGGCAAATGTAAGGTGCAAGGGGGAGTTATTTAGACTAAACCTAGGTTTGATTTTGACTAGGGTTAAGTTAAGAAATGCTATGTGGCAACATCACATTCCTTATGAGAAATATCTCATCCTCACACATGTGTGAGTATGGATTATGGCTAATCTTGATTAGGAGGTGCTTAAGACAATTTAAACCTGACTAAAGAAATATCTCAACAAACCCTAATCTCACACATGTGGGAGGATTTGATTAAGGCTAATCAATATTAAAGGTTCTTTTAATCAAATTTACCCTAAAAAGTGACTTAAGTGAAGTCAACATTAAATTAGAATTTGATAATTGACTTATTAATTAATTTGGCCAACTAATACCCCGTGGGGGCCTTAATTGAATATGAATAGACCGTCGAATGATATTTTAGTGTGCCGGATGTAATTTGGAAGGCTTATGAGGGTTTAGGACCTAAAATCTAGTGAAGTAGTATATGGGAGTCTACATGATTCTATGAAAATCTATGGCGATCTACGCATGACTACGGTCGTCTACATATGACTACACATGACTACAACAATCTATGCATGTCTAGGATGATCTACAATAGTCTATGCTGGTCTACGATATCCTAGGGGTACCTAGGACGGACTATGTAAACCTAAAAGTGTCAAGAAGGATCTACAAGTATGTAGGTATAACAGTGTGTGATTTTTGGGTGTCTATAGGTATGATTAGTGTAATTTTGCAGGTTTTGCAACTATGGACAACTATGCATGACTATGGATGACTACATGTGACTACACATGACTAGGGGTGACTATGTGCAACTTTTAGGTATCTACATTTTCCCCTTTTTGTACTATGTTGTGTAAGACATGATTTAGTACAAAAACATGATGGAAGAAGGTGATGAGGTGATTGGAAAGATGAAGAATTTATGGATGGATGAATGTGGATGATTATAAAAGAAACACAATGATAAAATAGGTGATTTATGATTTAGTACAACACTTTGCAATATTGTACTAGTTATTTTTAGGAGAAACTTAAGATTTCTTTGTTCTTGTGATCAATGCAAGATGTTCCAATTGTGAATAGAACAAATGCCTTTTCAAATTTTTGACTTTTATTGATTGATGAGCACATGATAACATTTTTCAAATCATTAGAGATGAATGGCAAGGACATATTAGGTGCAACATTCAGAAAGTGGTCTTATGCGTGCAACTATAAATAATGGAATCAAGATGTGTCCATTTGGTGCAATGGTTTCATGTTTTAGTAGGATTGGATTTATGTTGAGATAATATTCAGTGAAAAATTCTTAGATAGATGTAATACCTATGATTGGATGTTTGGTTGTTTGAATGTATGCAAAGTCAATTTTTGTATGAATACCCCCTCAAGCGATGAATCGACAATGGAGCAAAAGAAAAGTGGTGGTGAGTCAATTGAAAGAAGAGGAATATGAATTAGATGAAAATATGAAATGGATGAGAGACATGAGATGTAAATATAAAAAAAAATGGTTTGGTGATGTTTGTGGTAGGTTTGCATGGTAGTGTACAAACTAAAGGTTCGTACATAGGTGTGTGAACCAGGTTTGAACACTACTATCCAAAATTTGACTGTTTGATCCATGTGTAGTGTTTTAGAATTTTGGGGGACCAAACAATATCAAAATTGGAAAAAATTTATATCGTTGGAAATCTCTTTTTGAGCTCAATCCAATGGTGATAAATTTTAGAAAATTTTGTGATGATTTGATAAGTGAAAAATTAGTTCAAATATGAACCTACTTTCAGAAGCAATGAGTGCACAATTTCAAGCCTTGTGAAGGGTGTGCATGATGATTTTGTGTTGTGCCTACATACAATATGTGTGATTTTACGTGTATATAATGTGTAAATGTTATTAAATGTATTTTATAGAATGTGTGTGCTAGGTACGATGAACCTAACTGAACATGAGTATGTATGAATGATGATGTGTAGAGGTTATAAGTGATAACATGTGTACATGCGAGATATAAAAATGTATCAAAATGGAGGGCACTCCACCTTGCATAGATACTATATTACTTATCATGGTTAATCAAAAATAAATAAATAAGCACATTGACCAATGACCAAAACATGAAATAAGAAAATATGGGGTGTACAAACTGACTGAGGTGTACAATATGCACATGAAAGAGATGTAACAAATCATGAGCCTATGCAAAAAATGAGAAAATGCAAGTGTGATTAAGAAGATGTATGTGACAAATAGAGTCAACGATGATGTTGTACAACCTTAATTCTCAAGCATAAAAGATATTTAAAAGAATTTTTGGGAGCTCAAACGACATATTGTGAAGAATCAAACTAATATATTGGCCAATCAATGTCATGAAGATATCTTAACTATAATAAATGAGATTGAATTATTCATGGACCTGTGTGTGCGATGAGTGATATTTATTTATCTATTTTGAGGAAGGTAGGATTAACCTATTATAAATGTAGCTAGAATAGCTAGCTCATATGTGAGTGTGTAGTGATCTATACAAAATAAGTTCGCTAATATGATAGAATATATCACCACTTGTAATACTATTCCACTGCCAAGCAAGCTTTTGGAGCCTGTTGTTGGTGATGAAAATTATATCATGATTTTATTTTATAACTAAGGACCAAATGGATTCAAGAATTTTGATAGGACTCATGGATGCTTTTCCTTTTGTTTTTTTCCCCTCTTCCCTTTGATTCTATTTTTTTGTGGTGCTCTATTCTTTTTTTCTTTTTTTTTGTGGGCGTTGGCTTTTGTTTTCTACCCATTTTTTGTTTATTACTTATGCTTGTCCTTAATATTATCCATATGTTGTATTTTTATCACGCAAATGATAAGATGAACATAGGAAATCATTCACTAAATGGTGATGTCTACGTAAGGCGTTGTATTCCCTAGACCCAAAATGTGTTTAAAATATGACATGTGTGAGTGGTCCATGAAAGAAATCAAACCAACCAAGGGAAGCTGTGAGAAGCATGAGGAATTTTCAACTAGAGGTGACATTTGATTACCTGAACTTGTGAATGGTCAAATCACGCAAAACTCTGTACAATCTATAATCTTAAAAAGGGGAGTGGATAGCCAAATGATGCTAATAAGTGTATGGTTTAATCCATCATTAATACATTTCTAAAATGGGAATGTACAAGTATGAATCTAAATGCAAGGGATATAGATGTGGATATGCAATGGAACAACATGAAGGAAATTTGTATATAGAAAAAACATGTGCAAGAAGATATCATGGAACCTAAAGGGAATGAGGTTGGGGAATGTTATGAGAGAGACATAAATGAGAAAAGAATATGATAGAAAAGGAAGTACAATAGATGTAGTTTCCCCAGTATGTGGGGGTGTGTAAGAAGTGGAAAAGATGAGTGCAATAGTAGAAATTATGTGATTGACCATATCGAGAAGAGTGAGCAGCAAAATATAATGAACAAAATAAAAATTTGTATGAAGTAGATTGGAGGGAATGAAAGAAACAAATAAGGGATGAAGAAGAAAATAAAAGGGGAAGGATGGGAAATTCATTATAGGTATGTAGTTACTCGAAGCATGACCATACAACAATGCAAAATAATAGGAAGAAGGGATAAATAAGAAGGGCAAATTAGTACGGGTATGTAGCCACTCAAAGCATGACCATACAGTAGTGCAAAGTAACTAGAAGAAGGGAAATTTAGCATAAGTATGTAGCCACTCAAAGCATGACCGTACAATAATGCAAAATAACAAGAGGGAAAATAAATAAGGGAAATATGGCATAGGTATGTAGCTTCTCAAAGCATGACCAAAAAACAATTCAAAATAGCCAAAATAATGGAAATGAAGAAGGGAAATTTAGCACAGGTATATAGTCACTCGAAGCATGACCATACAACAATGCAAAATAACAAGAAGAAAGGAGATCCAAAAGGGAGTGGAAATAAGGATATAAGAGACTAAACTAAGGTTAGGAGGAGTGGTGAAGCTCAAGCTGTGAATGACTAGATGTACCAGTAATGTGACTAGTGTCTTGATAGGATTTGTGGTTGTGTAGCTGCTGGACGTAATTAGGTGTGAAAGTGAATGATGCATTTGATGGTGTGGAGTAAGGCATAAGAGAAGGTGTAATGATCAAAGTATGGAGGAGATTTCCCATTCATCATATGATGTATGAGGTACTCAAATATGAGACACTTTTTGATGTCATGCCCTGGCTAACGATGGTAGACATAAAATTGGTGTTCATTGTACCCTCTCGATTTTGGATAATGTAGATCATTTGGTCGAATATTGGGTTAAATAAGAATATCAGAATGAAGTAGTTTATCAAATATGTGAGAGAAAGGTTCTGAGAGGATAGGCATGGGATAGATGTAAGGTGCAAGAGGTTACAACCATAAGGAAGGAATGTTAGGTGAGGTGGGGTACACTACCGACCTCGGCTCTGGTGGAAGTTGCATGTGATAATAAGGGACATGTATGGAAGAGGATAAGAGAGTATTAGCTATACCATAATGGTGAGTGGGTGAATGGTATCAATAATGAATCAAGTGTAACTAAATATTGTCAATGTGGGAGAGGATGTTTTGGAGATTGATGATTGGAGGAGATGGTATCAAATCGAGAGAAGGAGAACCCAGTGGTATGGGTGAGTCGGGATATGGGTGTAGAGGATGGATGAGGTGAGGGAGGTGAATATGGATAGTTTTTATGTGATGATGATGAGGTTCAAATATGAGTACCATGAAATGGGACTAGAGGTACCCTAAGAATATGTGGAGCTTATGATAGTAGCAGGGAGCGATGAGGCCAAGATGGCTATGTACACGAAGGGTTGGACTGGGAAATATATTGGTAAAGTTCCTAGTAATAGGGTGACATCCTACTATCTAGGGGTAAAGGTAATCTTGAGGAATGAGAGAAAGCAAGTGGGCTCCTCTTATTAGGAGGAAATAATATAAAGGAATGGAGTCGAGCTAAAGAAATGAGTATGTATAGGTTTTGCTCATCAATGAAGGCAGAAGGAGATGGGTTCCTCATGTTTGGATATGAGGAGGAGGAATGTTCCCCTATGTTTACAAAGGAGGATATGGTATCACAACTATCATCAGAATGGGGAGAGATGGGTGAATCTTTGTTATTGGAATATATAGGTTGGATTGGAGCATCATGGTCTGTATGGTAAGATAAATATGATCGATAAACATGAATAGAGACAGGTGGCTTTGTAAATTTAGGCTGGGTGTTTAGTGAAGGGAGGATTTTCAGGAAGATTTGCATGACAGGTTGAAGGTATGCCATAATGTAGATATGAGATGATGTGTCTCGATAAAAGTGGTGCAATCGATGATAGTGAACCTGTAAGATAAAAGGTATAAACATCATCAAAATGACATACATATAAAAGAAAATATTTTCTATTGTGTAACAAAAAGTGAGAGATGTGTGTTTGGTACGTTGTGTGTTGTGAGTGTACTAGCAAGGTGATATATACAACATGATAATGATAGTATGTATGATGACTGATGAATTATACGTAACCTAGTTAGACATTAAATGTGTGGAGGTGAATGATGTTGATTGGTTTAGGTTTTGTGAGAACTTCAAGATTAGCCAATCGATAGGCCCCAGAACCAAACTTGTGTATGCCAATGTAAGGATCTATATTTTAGATTTTTATACCACATACAATGGGAGATAGCAATTACAAGATGTAGAATAATAATAAATAAATTAAATCTATGAGATGATTGAAATATGCTATAAATAGAAATGACAAAAAATATTACAATAGTAGCTATGGAGGAAATGAACACTGCATGATATAAGCTATTGCTCCATGAATGAGATATGATCTTATATATCACACACACTACACTACTTCCTATCTAGCACACACTGACTTCCATGCCTATATTCTACATATATGACATTTATATAGGAAGATAAATTCCTTGGCTAACACTCTACCTAGTTGTACAAGTGGACACCTTGCACATTACAGCTTACACATTGACACTTGTGTATTTATTACATTGCATGAAGTAACTAGATAACTTCCCCCTAAATTAACTTAATGTCCTAAGTATGTACCAAGGAAGGTACATTTACATGAGCCAAATAATGTAATATACTCTATTTCTAACACCCCCATGTATTACAATATTTGTATATTGAAGACTTTATATTTAATGTGGATCTTCTTCCATCTGATGGTTTTAAATTGGATCTTCTTCTTCGAAATGATATTTGGCTTCTTCAGTAGTTGCTTCAATATTCAGATGATGTAAAAATAGGTTGAAGATATAGACCCTCCTTTTAGTTGACCTTGCTTCATATTCCTCCTTCATTAGGTTCATCTCCTTCTTCTTCCTTAGCTTTGCCTTTGAATTCAGTCTCTACCTTTTCATAGGTGGTTATGCTGCTACTTGCTTCTTGCATGGAGGATTGTCCTTTCTTGTCTTCAATATTTATAGATACTTCTAAAAAACAACTTAGGGCATCATGATAATATTTTAAGTTAGTAGAACTTGAAGTATCAATTCTACATGAGGATTGAAATTTTTTTTCTAGATATGACTCACTTAGTTCTGCCTTCTTTTTTAGTACTTCTATCAATCCCTTTTGTTCTACATTTTCATTCTTGAAATTTTTATATGTGAGTAAAGCCATATATAATATGCTCACAATATCTAAGGAAAATGTAACATCACTTTCTTCGTTGCCAATATCTTCATTGAGATGAGTTTGAAAATAGCATTCCATAGTGTCAAAATTATCTTCTAATTCTTCATTATGGATTATTTTAGAAGTTAGATCTATCATTATTTCTAATTTCAATAGTAGATTCATGATCCAAATATTTATGGAACTGAATTTTTCCTTATTGATGTTTGCAGTATTTGGAAGGTATACATCCTTATGGCTCCCTATTAGGATATATGATCTCTGATAGAAGTATATAAGCTTGATTTGATAAAACCTATATTAATCCTTGATTTTTATAGGCTTCCTTGTCTCCCTAGTTATGAGAATGAGTACTCTTAAGGAGTTTTAGGTTTTGTAAATAGATTATATATTGCTTATGGATTTGCAACTTGATAAACAATAGATTCTAATATTACCAAGTTTTGTAAAATGTCTTATGACTCCTTACTATGTTTTTGAAAAATATATAAAGTGCTTTTGTAAGTTATGGTTCAATCTTGGTTGATTTGGTAAAGTTTTGTAAATCCTAAAATCAACTTTTATTGTCCTTATTGCTTCTATTGAACTAAGCACTTTTTCTAGATTTCAAGAGGTTTTAATGTTGGATCTTTTGTCTTGATTCGAGAATATTTGAGACAAATAAAAATTATAATTTTGAACCTTTAAATTCTTTTGATAAACCTCTTATAATGGCTCTTTGAGATTTTATTTGAATTTTTTTTAATTTCCAATAAATCAATTGTAGTAGTAGACCTTATGGCTCTCAAATTTGGAAAATTAGAAAAGAAAATAATATTTGAAAAGTATTAAATAGTTCCACCTAATTAGGAGACCTTATATCTCCCAGGTTAGCTTACAAATAGTATTTTGATTTTTGGTAAGTTATCTCCTATGTCTTTTGCTTTCTCAAACTTAAATTTTATCCTTGAAATTATAACCTTATATCTTATTTTTTTTAAATAAATATTGATAAGATAGTTATCTTACCTTAGCCCCTTGACTTCACACTTGAATGGTGCTATTTTTGTCTAAACTATAACAATCCTTTAACATACCCTTTCTATGGTGCTTGACTTAATGAATCTGAATGATCAAGTGTGGTATGGTTGAGTGAGAAACATTCGAGCTTGCTCTTCAATTCTTGGAGAGTATATGCTGACCTTCTTCTATGTAGACTTAAGTGCTCCTTGCTCTCCCTCTTCCATGCTGCACTTAAGACTGGATTGACTGTGTTATTTCTCCTATACTTTGATTGCACTTTTCTCTCCACTTCACTTTGTAGACTTCGAATGTAAATTCTATCCTTTTTTTATCTATCTTAAATGTATTTAATGGTAGTAAATGATGGACAAGTGGCACCTGTATTTCTTGAGAATGTTGCCACTTTTTCTTGTAACATTGTTGCACCGAACGTTACTCCTTTGTAACATATTTAAACTTGCTTTGAGGGTCTGTAACTCCTCAATGTTCATCTCTTGAGCATTAGAGATATGATGATCATGAGGGAATATTATACCAAGTGGTATTCAGTCCTCTTTCATGGGATTTTTGATGTAATATCTCCAAGAAGAATATTATATCTCCTTCAATTATTTTTGCCTTAGATTGCTTTGATTTCTTGAGTAGCAAGTAACGTATTCTCTTATGCAGGTGATTCATGAGTCACCTTGGAGCTTCGAACGAGGATGACATAGCTCTTTTTCTTTCCTATGTTGATGTTATTACCAAAATAGCATATATTCTTCCCTTTGTGCTTATACTTTTGTTATACTCCTTGTTCACATTGATAGAGGTGAAGCTTGACACGTATGAACACTGGATGTGCTCTATATTTTATTTATTTATTTATGTAAATAGCTTCTTATCCTTGTTATGATTTATGTAAATGATTTGATAGACTTCCTTTGGCTTATGTAAATATCCTTGGTAGGCTTTTTGTCATTTATGTAGAAGCTTCCTTTGTCTTGCAGATCCATTCTTGGAGAGGATGCTTTTTCGTTGTTGTATAACTCTCGATCCTTTGGCCCTTATTTTGGCTACCTTTTTTTTGTACCTATTGTGCCTATTGTGGCACCTTAAAATCTACTTCTTTCTCTATGTTTGATGTATTTTATAAGTGCAATACCATGTAACCTTTACATGTATATAGAAACATTTTACTGCACCTTTTATTGCATTTGTTTGTAGGTTCGAGATTCTGATTTTTATAGCATATTAGTGAGTGCAAAATGAGGGTTTTGAGAATGTCTCTTTGGCTAGATTCCTTACCATTTTTACTTGGATTATTTATGGTGAATCCAAACCTTATTTTAGTTGAACTAACCCTAAGTTATTTGGATTTGAGATTCACCAAGCCTCAATATTTGAAGCTTCTTTTTTGTTAGCTTTTATTTTCTTGTACTAACCAATTTCGATGGCTTTTATTGGCCACTATGAGTTGCAGGTTTCTATTATTTAAGAGTGTCTTTAGACACTTGATCCAAACTAAATTTTATAGCCTCTATTTCAAAGCACAAAACTAATTTCTTTTGATAGTAATAATAGTGCAAATAAATTTAACAAATTCTACTTTTAATGCACTACCAGGTTACACCTTATCACTCCAATCTACTCTCAAGAAAATGCACTTAATCAATTCACTACAACTAATCAAGAATAATTTTAAATGAACCTTCAAGAATTATTCTATAAATTTCTTATAAGCAATATATTAGGAGATAGTCTTCTTTTTGCTTTCCAAAGTAGATAATAGGCTAGTTTATAGATTATTATAATTCTAAAATCTAATCAACTCTTAATGTGCAAATGAACCTTCAAAAAAAAAAATTGCACACTTGAAGACTGTCATACAAATCTCCTTTTTGCAACTTTAATCAGCATTAAGGCGCTTTAACAAATCTGATAAGTAATCCAACTAATGAATCTACTTGCACTGATAGTTTCTTACATTTTTTTGAATGCTTGTATATCTCCTTTTCTACTTTTGTAGAGGATGTAGATCTTAGCGCCTAAGATCACCAAGTTGCTACCTTGAGTAGGATCTTGCAGATCTTTGTAGACTATTTTTAATAGCTCCTTCTTCACAAAATTGATGGTCTCGAACTTTCTTTCACGATATTAGGATTTGGTGACTTTGATATCCTCTTGTAATCTCCTATTGTAGATTTGGAGAAGTTTGTATCTCTTAAGTAGTGATATATTGATGTAGGAGGTAATATTCAAATCTCCTAGATTTTATAAGCTTCTTCTGCCTTCAAGTCTTCTTGTTGAATTATGACTTCAAGTAGGATCTTCTTCTCAAGATTTTGAATATCTTGAGGTCTTCACCAAATTCTTCTTCTACTCGGATTTGGCATTCCTTGCCAAATTCTCCTCCTCTTGGTCTTGTTATCGGATGTCAATAATTGCCCCAAGTCATTCAATATCAAGGGCTTCTCCTTGGTAGTGGATTTCTCTAGTGAGTTCTCCTTTGATTATTTATTTAGCAAAGCTCTCCTAGCATTTTACTGGGTGCTCTTCAAGACCTTGTTAAGGTATTTGATCTTACAACTTATTTTGGTATTCCTTGAGATCTTATCTTTCATCTCCTGCTTCTTTAAGTGTTGGCATTGAGATCTTCTCCTGGATCTCTAATTCTATTGCTTCTAGATTTGAGCAGGACTCTTCTAGTCCTTCTTCTTCCTAGTCTAGAATTTATTTATTGAGATCTCCTCCTGATCTATTTTTATTTATGTGTTGGATTTATTCTAAAGAGGCTTTTCTTCCTATATTTCTTGTAGGAAGCTTTCTCGACTTACTGGATCTTCTTTACCTATAAAAAAATATTAGTACTAAAATATACTTTTGAATTAGATAGTCTCTTCTAGAGTCTTATTTAGGATAAAGGTACATGTCGTCTATTTCAGTATTAAGGCTTCTATGGCATTTTCTTCAATATCAAGGCTCCTATGACCTTTTCTTCTGGTTGAAGGCTTCTATGGTATTTTCTTTTGGATCAAGGCTTCTATAGCCTTTTCTTCTGGATAAAGGCTTCTATGGTCTTTTCTTTTGTATCAACGCTTCTATGGAATTTTCTTCTGTATCAAGGCTTCTATGGTATTTTATTATTGTGAAGTTCTTCAATATATCAATGGAGATCTCATGTTTCTAGACTTTACCATGATTATTTTCCAAAATTTTATTTTGAATTATTCTCCTTTCTACAACAACTAATCTCTGCACTATGAAGGCACTCCAACCTTCAAGAAACAAAGTTGAGGCCTCCTAGATTTCTATTGTAGAAGGTGTCCTAATAATTTGAGTATTAATTCCCTACAATAGAAGAAACATTTAGGTAAGTATTTTCAAATATTTGGGCTTCACTAGTTGATTCATCAACCTAGTGGATCAAATACTGAGTCATAGTCTTCACGATTTTTCCTTAAATTTTGTGGAAAAACTCTAGCCCTATGTATTCTCAATATTTCTAAAACTTATATTTTAGTCCTCACTTGTAACTCTTTCTAACTCTACCACCTAAACTCTTCTAATAAATTTTTACAGTGATTGGTCCATTGGCATGTCAAATTCTCAAAAAACTCAAGGTTAATGATAGTGATGGTTTCCCTATAGACCTACTCTGGGTTGATATTTTTTAGATCTGATACCACTGTTAGATTTTGATACCATATACAATGGGAGATAACAATTACAAGATGCATAATAATAAGAAATAAAGTTAATCTGCAAGATGACTAAAATATGCTATAAATAGAAATGATGAAAAATAATACAATAGTAGCTATGGAGTAAATGAACACTCCATGATATGAGCTACTGCTCCATGAATGAGCTCTAAGCTTATAGCTCACACATACACTACACTAATATTTATCTACCACACACTAACTTCCATACATATCTTCTACATCTATGGCCTTTATATAGGAAGATAAGTTCCTTGGCCAACACTCTACTTAGTTGTACAAGTGGATACCTTGCACATTACAACTTGCACATTGAAACTTGTGCATTTATTACATTGCATGAAGTAACAAGATAAATTTCCCATAAATTAACCTAATATCCTAAGTATGTACCAAGGAAGGTACATTTACATGACCCAAATAATGTAATATACTCTATTTCTAACACTATCCAATTGCGTGCGAATGTCATGCAACAAGCGAGGTTGGCTAGTGATTTGTTGGTTCTCTTTAAGAACCAAGTTGCCAATATGAAATTCTTGTTGATGTACCTTACTATTATATGCATGATAGATATGGTCTTGGTAAACACAAGTATGCTCAATAGCATGAATGTGATGCTCATCAAGGAGAGTGAGTTGGTATCATTATCTATGAAATATTGTATGGATATGTCCAAGGAGGATATCTCAAGATCTAGGGAAATTATGGCCTTAGCACCATAGATAATAGAGAAGGGTGTTGCTCCAGTGGGGGTACAAATGCTCGTTCGATAGGCCCATAAGGCCAATGGCAAATGATTATGCCAATCACGATGAGATTCTGCCATAGTTTTATGAAGGATGGCATAGATGGTTTTATTGGTAGCTTCTGCTTAGCCATTACCTTGAGGGTAGTATGAGGTATAGAAGTTATGGTGGATGTTGAATTTGATGCATAATGCACAGATATTATTATTTTTAAATGGTGTATCATTATCAAAAATGATCTGTGAGGGGATTTTAAAGTGGCATATGATGTTTTAAGTAATGAATACCATGATTTTGGCTCCCATGGTCTAAACAAGTGGGATATCTTCAACTCACTTTGTAAAATACTTAGTAGTGGTTATGATGAACTTAAGGTTGTTTTATGAAGCAGACGTGATCTATCCTATAAGGTCTAAACCTCAGTGTGAGAATGACCACATGGATTATATGGGTTGTAGTGCTTATGAAGGTAAGTGTGTGATATTGGCATGTTATTGACACTTGATGCATTGTTTAACATACTCACAATAATCATGCTCCATATTAGGCCAATAATATCGTATGTGTAAGATACGTTTGGTAATAGCCATGCCACTGAAGTGGCCACCATAATTTCCATCACGGATTTTTGTTAGGACTATATGTATAGGGTATATATTTAGGAATGATATCAATTCAAAAATTTAGGAGGGAACCCCCTTATAAGCAGTCAGTGATTCTATTTCAATAGTGATTCATTTCAATTTCTACAAAATTTATATTATTTTCCATTATTTTAATTATTCAATTTAAGATAAAACTCGAGGCTCTATCATTTTGATATCAAAGGGGTGATCTAGGCAAGTTGCAAGTAGACCTTATGATTAAATATAAATAGTGCAAGCATCCATTTTTATTTTCACCTTGATAAAGTTGCAGCAGACCTATTTCACCTTGCATTCTAGTCCATAAAATAATATCATTCGAATACCTTGAGCTAAAAAGAATTCTACCTATGCATCTAATTCATAACACATAGAAGAAAAGGGATTAGGTGAAGCAATCACATTTATTGCTTCACATGGCATTATGACAAGTTGATAATTTATACCTAGGCATAGATGACAAAAAAACATTATCCGAGTGGATCAAAAATATTAATAGGTAAACCAGAACACTAACATTTTACCTTGCACTCTGGTAGGTAGAAAAATTCACACTGCCTATGCGACAACAAAAATTTAATCTTGGCAAGTTAAAAATATTGGTGGGTTAAAAACATTAGCGGGTAGTTTTTTTTTTCATTGGGGATGTTAGTCCTATATTTGTGAGGCCGAATGTAACAGTGCTCTTCATATATGTGCAAACACCGGTAGTTAGTTGTGACCTTTGGTCACACGCCCACTCGTCCTACTTGAGCCAATATTTCTCAAATAAAATTTACTCACAGCACAACATCACATGAAATAGCAGGTAGATCAACATCGGATCGAACACAAGTTTCAAGAAGGTGATATGGTATTCCTTTGACTCATTTTTTTTAATTATTAAATTTAAGATAGAACTCAGGGTTCTATTAGTTTCTTACACCACTTACTGAGCTTCCTGTGGTTTAAGGTAACACAAAAGGATGCCATCATGACTATAGTGATAGAGGATTTCTCCTAGCAGTGTATAGAAAATCATCCATTATTTGAATGCTCAATTATGAGCATGTGGTAAATCATAAGAAATAAAGTCTAACTTAATGTAATCCTTAATCCAAGAGAACCAAGTATCATATGGCTCTATGTGGATGACATCGATGTCATCATTATTGGCCAAGGGTGAAGGTGAAATATCATATTGGGATAAGGTATGAATGGATACATTTGTCATGTTAGAGAGTGGATTTTGTGGTACTAGAGAGGGTATAGAATACATGGTATAAGTAAAATGGTTGGAAGAGCATGGAGTGGCATCGATATCATACAACTCAAGATGAGATAGTAGTTATTGATCAATTTTTTTGTACTGTTGGCGTATCGAGTAATGGCATTGCTAGAGTTATTTCACTTGATTGATGATAAGGAGGGAATCATAGAAGATTTAGAGGCATTTGACATGCTTAGAAAGTGTCTGCTTCAAGTTGAGAATGAGAGCTTTGTATTCAACATTGTTATTCATGCAAGGAAAACCTAATTTAAAAGATAAGGGGAGTGGTTCCCCATCAGGTGTAAAAAATATGATCCCAGCACCCCCAACATGTGTGTAATGAGATCCATCAAAGAAGAGTTTTAGATAAACTGGTGCTTTTGGTTTGACATATTCTTTAGCTCTAGTAATGTGGAAAATTGAATCATCAAGAAGTTGAATAAGGAGTGGTTGATCGTCAGGTAATGGAGCCTCAACGAGTTGGTCAATGATCACTTACCCCTTAATGGTCTTTTGGGAAATTAATTTAAGATCAAATTCAGTAATGAGCATGATCCATTTAGTAGAGAGTTATGATAACTCTTATTCATCATGTACCATAAGGGGTTATCATGAGCAATTACAAAAGTTGTGTGATTGATCATGTAATGGCGTAAATTTTGTGTAGAAAATACTACTACCAAGAAAAGTTTTTCCATGTAAGTATATAGTGTTTCGTAACTAACCAAAGTACAGTTGATATAGTATATGTCTTGCTTATGGTTGAGCATTATTCTAAGCCAATAATGTTCCTATTGCAAAATCTATGTCAAAAATATAGATGAAGAATGATAATTTTTGGTGTGGTGGAGATAGAACTAGTGGAGAGGTGATATAAGCTTTAATTGCATAAAAGCTTGTTGGTAGTGAGAATCCATATGAAGGAAACCCATTTTGCAAGAGGTGTTTGAAATATTTGCATTTATTAGACAACTGAGCGATAAAGTGACAAATCACTTGGATTTTTCCCTACAAACTATGTAGCTACTTAAGATTCATAAGAGGAGGTATCTCAACTATAGCTTTTACTCTATTGGGATCGACTTAGATGCCTTGTTTAGATATAATGAATTCCAAAATCTTGCTTGAAGTAACACCAAAGACACACTTATTTGGGTTAAACCACACGTTATGTTCAAGGATGCGATCAAATATTTTGCAGAGGCCTGCAAGATGTTGTGAGTGTTCCTTAGATTTGGTGATTAGATCATCAACATAATATTCCATAATCTTGTGCATGTAGTTGTAGAAGATATAATTCATAGCACACTCGTAAGTTGCCCTAATGTTTTTAAGGCCAAAGGGTATGACCTGATAATAAAAAGTCCCCTAGAGGGTTGTAAATGATATCTTGTGCTGACTAGATAGGGTGATCTTGATTTAGTTATAGCCAGAAAAGTCATCCATAAGAGATATCATTTTGTGACCTACTATACAATCAACCAATGTATCGATGTTGGGGAGTGGAAAAGTATCCTTGGGATAAGATTTTTTCATATTTTAAAAGTCATTACATATGCGAACATCCCCAATGGTTTTTCATACTTTTGAGTGGTAATTTTTTCCAATTGCAAAACCACACTCACCTCAGGATTTTCATCCCAACACCCTCTCTTACAAAGAAGTTAAACAAAAACAACTTCTCCAAGGTTTCGCTATATAAGCATTGTACATGTGTATTAGTAATCTCAATGAGGATATATCAAATGAATGCTAGGAATACCTTAGTGATTGCAAGTAATTATTAACAAGAGGTATGTGTTGGTTTATTTTACCATGCTTTATTAATGATTGTTCATAAAACTTAAAGAAATGTAAATGTGAATTGAACCTCATATGACCACGATGTAAAGCATTGATTCCTTTTATCTTGAAATGTTTTAAGGTAGATTTTATCTTCTTTTGATTAAGTAAATTTTAAACAAGTTTTGCCTTGCATTGAACCTTACTCTGAACATTAAAATAAAGATTACAATCTATGTGAATGTGAAATTATGAACAAATTCATTGAATATAACTTCTATGAAACCTTTGATATAATTAATAAATTCATTAAATTACTTTCTCCCTTTAGTTCGTTTGATTTCTCTCTTCATTCCTTGACATGCAACGCTCCTTCCAAAGGATGGAACGTGATGTCAATGTAACGTCCCCTTTTACATATCATTATAACGGCCATATTCCTTTTTTTGAATACCTTCTTTCACACGGATGCCTTATTTCTATAAGTATAGCAACATCCTTTATGATCCTTTTAATTTTTTATTAAATATCTTCTTTTATTATTTATTTAAAACTTATTCTCCACCACGTGGTTGTTGTTCTTGATTTCATCATAGTGTCTTAGTAAAACGGACCCCTTTCCCATGAGCCTCCACTAGTGAATTTCTTGCCTTTGCCATCGATGTTACTCTTGCACGTCCCCATTAACATTCTTGTTATCATCTGGTATACCGAGCTTGACATTCTCCCATGGCATCGTTGTAGACACCGACTCACATCTTATCCACATCACAATTAATGGAATCTTTCCCTAGGTGTGCATAATCGTTGTCTATCTGCCACATGATATTTGTTGTGGAGTTGTTGGCTCCCCCTGCAAAAAACCCTATTGCTTCTTCGACCCAAATAGGAAGATTCCCCCTGTGCCATTGCCAAACTTCACCGAACTCCCACCATGGCCACCATTTCGATTGATGAATATCATCAAAAACTCATCTATTTGTGCTTTGAGCCCATGCTGTCATCGTTGTCATTGCTACGCTCCCATACTTTGGTTTACATCTGACTACGTCCAAGTATTATCGGGTGTGCGGTCATCGCCACCGAGATCTGTGTGGCTATGTCCACTTTATCAAACTTCTCTATACTATGTGGGAAACCAACTCTCCTTCTTAACATCAATTGGCAAGCCATATTAAATAGATCACCATCCTTTACTGGTTGTTTCATTGGTGTATATCTTCGTTGAAAATTCGTTTCACTGTAATACCTCTTCATCTACTACTTAAACCAATGCCTACGACCTTCATCCTCCCATGAAATATGGGACAGAACTAGTAGTCAATGCAATCTCCAACACTGGTGCAGATGCGCTCTCACATTATTTGGATCCCTTGGGTTTTCTCGTCACTTATTTCATGAATATTTTTGGATATTTTGAACTTTCAACATCCTCGGCTACACATTCAAAAATATTCTACCGACCCTCTCACTATAGCTAGCATCCTTCAAACTGTTTGCTTGCTATTGCTATTTTTCTTTCACATTTGGCACACGAACAAATTATTTTCTATGTTGATTGATCACCCACACCAAAGCACAGTTGTCCACATCTTCCTAGTACACTGTCCACCAATATACAATAGCCAATCCTCATTATTAATTGCTATGTTCTCTATCACTCGGAGTGTCCCTCGAGTCATTCAGTTCTACACATCGTACCATTGATTGCCATGTCATCCCCTAGGAGAGTCCACCGTTTAAGTCTAGGTATCAAAACTTCCCATCATTAGGTCTAGGTATAGTTAAAAATTTCTAAATGCCCAACTGCATATTTCCTGTAATCACTCTTTGGCCTCATCAATTGGTTTTTGTGACTCCTTAGAATTTGAGGATGCCACCCCGTCATTGAGTAACCTTTCCTGTCAGATGTGGATGCTAGCCTCCGTGAATCTCATATGGCTTTTTTTCGAAGATGGCATTAACCACGATCACACTGTCGTTGCATCGACACATTTCGAGTTGTTCTCCACTGTGTTATACTTTTTTTTTCCATGATGGCATTCCTCCATAACTTCACTACACACTCTATCCACTACGGTTATGTCCAATAATATCACCAAGTCACCATGTCTCCATTTTTATAGCCATGTCCACATCATCACAGATCATTTTGTCAACAACTTTAGTTTCCTTGGGACTGTCATCTCCGCCTGCAAATGGAATACGGACCTTATCCATATGTGTCATAGTACTTGATCTCCATATCGCCTGTCATGCTCCATGTTATCCACGTCATATGCCATATATGCATCCGTCAGGGTTATGTTGTCCACTCGTATACTATCGTGAAACGTAGCCCACTACATCAGCCTTATATTCGTGCTTTGGTGCTTCATATTGCCTGTGTTGTCCGCTATCGGTGTCGTTGTCCGATCTGATCCGTTGATTTCATCCTATGAGCATAGCTCCCCATGGCTTGTGTCTAGCTTGTATGACTTTAAAATACACCCAATAAAACTACATTACGCTTCCTAACATAATAGCTTACACATAATGAAAATGGGATAATGTAAAACCAAAATGTTCACATGCTAATAAGGAATTCAATTTTGCTTTACTTTATTTAATTTTTTATTAATATATATATATATATATATATATATATATATATATATATATATATATATATAGAAGGTTTAATTTTTATGATTTAATATATATATTTAAATATAAATATACATATATATTATTTATTTTAATTTTTATGTTTTATTATTATTTGAAACATACATGAAAGAAAACACAAAATTTAACAACAAAATCGCTAATAATAAAATTGATGATAAAAATTGTTAACAAAAAATTGACGATAAAAATCATCCACAAAAATTTGATGTTAAAAATCATCGACAAGAAATTGATGATAAAAATCATGGACAACAAATTGACGATAAAATCATCAAAAATGCTAATAACAAATTAATAAAACTAAAACCTAAAAGCGCACAATCTACTTGACACTCAAAACTAAACAAAAACACCCAAACACAAAAAAATGAAAGGTAGGTCCCCAATTTTGGGGCGAGTTGTGTGACAATCACAAAAAATTATAAATCTGCTGGGAAATGCTCCTGAGCATTTCAGATAAAGAACCCAACCTGAAACAAGAACACACAATATCAGTGAAACATAAATTATTTAGCAATGTCCCAAGAAGGTGGGGGTAAACAACTTCGAATAGAAACAATTAATCCATCTACCTTTGCTCAATGTGTGAAAAAGTGATTCATTATTGCATCTCTAAAAATCCTCCAGATTCCATCATCCCTTTTTGCATTAGGCTATGAAGTACAACTCATAAAATGAAAACTTTTACAAACAGAGCCCCACTGCCAGTCAAGCGTCTATAGCCTCGATGGGGCTTATGTAAATTACCCTTGTGTTCACTTAATACTTTGTAAAGCGTTTCCATTTACCTCAATTGTGTCTAGATAGAGCCCTACTGCTGATCGGTTGTCCATAGTCCCAATAGAGTTTATCTATACCTTGTGACTAATTTGATCAAGCTTTTCAATGCTCGTTTTCCTCTCTCTTTTTTTTATTTTTTTCAAAATAAAAACTTTGCAAAGCTTCAAGCATTACTAGGGTTAGGAAGCCTACAAGTGGAGCATGTTGTATTTTTGCCTAGGGTTGCAAATCAAGATAACTTCATCCTTCATAATTCTAGAAATACCCTTTAATGTATGTGATTTACATGTGGAGCTCTAGCAAAATATTTCATTTTTATTCTCTACCATATTAGTCTCAAAATTTGAGCATGATCACCAAATAACTCATCCCATTTTCTCAGGTTCACCTATTTTCAGATTAGATACTCCAACCTACTAAACCAAGAAACACAAAAACGAGCCAAAGACCAAAATTTAGCGATCATGAAACATAACCTCAAAACAAGGGGCAACCCAAAACACAAAACTAAAAGCACAAACCAAGACCTAACCTAATGTAAACTAACAAGCAAGCAACAAATCAATAGTCAAACCAAAAAGCACAAAAACCAAAACTATATATAAATGTACAATATGGTACAGGATGGTGCAAAGCTTGAGCTATCACTTCCCTGGATCCCAAATGTGATTAGCACACTTCAAAAAACATAAAACATGATACATATGCCAAGTTTTACAAGAATCCAATTAAAACAATACTAGGCCAAGCCATACAACAATTTTCATCTTGCCTCTTTCACCCCACCAATTTTATTTAGTTCCATTAATGATCCCATAGGTGAGCTTTAAATCATTAAATTGATTAGACAATAGTTGATCTTCAATTTTATCTTGTCTATTCTTTAATATGTCAATTTCATAATTCAATTTATGATTTAGAATTAGGTTATCCTTATCCAAAATGAGGTTTTACAAACAATAGCCTATTTCTAAAAAATTTAAAACCAATTCACTTTTCATGTTTGTAGGCCAATCAAACTCATGCAAAAAATTACAAGCATCTAGGATATCTACTAAATGAGAATCATTATAAGTTTTTATCCTAGATTCTATTATCAACTTTTGATGAATTTGATTTAACAATTCAAGTGCATCAACTTCTTTTTCATTCAACCAAACATTCTTATTAGAGGTGTGAGTAGAAACCAACTCAATTTCTTCATTCACCTCCAATGGCATTTCATCATAAATAGCATTTAAATCCAATGAGTTATTATACAAACTTGAATCTTGGATGCTTGGACACAAAAGGTTAGATTCTACCTCTTGTATATTTTCATTTACCAAGGCTTGGTAAGAATTTGTAATTCCCTCTTTTACCTCATGGTCTTTATCTTCTTCTTTGATTACCTATTCATCAAACATACCAAAATTGGACGACCAATTAAAAATATGCCCATATTTTTCAAACCTTAAATCTTGTTGGTCAAAGTGTGTGTCAAGTAACCCATCTTCATGATCAATCCCTTGAGTTGCTTCAAATATATCAACCTCTTCGTCACTTGGTTCCAATTCCTTGTTAACCATCCATGGCTTTTCTTCCTTAGAATCTTCAAGACAATGATACGAATTTGTATCCAAATTTTCATCCCAAAATAAAATAGAAGATTTTACCTCTTCCTCATCTAAAACAGATGAATCATAAGAAACATTTACCATTTCTTCCCTTTATATTTCAACAAGATCTCCAATAAATTCATACTCATCATGATCTAATTTGGGAACTTTCTCTATTCTTGCAAATATAATATCCTCATGTGGAATGGTGATTTTAGCATCATGTATGTCAATAGAAATCTCATTAATAGGGGTGTAAAAAGTAGACGATTCTTCATATCTTCCCCAACCATTGTAAAAATTGTCATCTAAATTCATGGGATGAAACTCTACGGTATCTATGACATGATATTTTGATCCATCTATCAATTCTTTTTCTTATTTGTTCTTGGCAATAGAATCATAATCATTTTCTATCACTTGATGAGATTCCAATACTTCTTCCAAAATATTCTCAAATTGTATAGCACTTGTAATATCCTCATGCGAGAAAGCGATTGTATCATCCTCCATATCAGTTGACATAAAAGTTTCATTAGAAGTTTTGGATTGAGTGTAATCTTCCCACTTCTTCCAAGAATCATAATAATCTTCTTCCGAAATCAAGTGGTGACTCTCAACTACTTCTTCAACATCTTCCAATTTATCAATGTGTTTCTCATCAAATTCACCTTCACCTTCCTTATATGGTTCAATGATTTCAAAAAGTGGGCTACTATTTGTATTCAAGTTTACAATATCACTATCCACATTTGTAACCCATGATTTGATTTCATCACAATTTGGAAGGTGTGAGTTTTCTTGACCATCAATTTCAATAATCTCATCCATAGTGTCTTCCGAGAACAAGTGGTGAAATTCTATTATGTATTCAAATTCATTTATTGATTTTATTTCAATTTCAATTTCAACCACTTTATCCAATTCCAAGGAATAGTTTGTCCTATCACATATCTCAAAACTAATTAGATTTAAGACCCCTCCATTATCTGAATACTCATGCATTTCTAGAAATGAATCCATATCTACACAATCCTCATTGGTGGATGTTGGCTTGGCAACCTGCACCTCCTCTTGGACGATATCTAATATGGTTATAATATTTGGACTTTCAAATTCATCCCCTTGATCATTCACCTTAGGCATCACTGGAGTGGAGGGTGCTATATTAGATGGTTGGTATAGTTTGGTATCAATAACTCCAGAAGAATAAACTTTCATGGGAAAATGTTGTGCCTTCACTTGCCATTATTCTACCATTATTGCAACCTCATAGATTCTACGCAAATATGGGTCATCAATATTTTTCCCTAAAAGTGTAGCAAGTATGGGGGGTATGGGTCCCATTTATACTTGAATAGCTTCCTCTTTTGTTATATCGTAATGTTCCAACACTTCAGTGCACAACCCATAGAACCTATTGTTAAATTGACTCATGGATTCATTAGGTTGTTTATAGATAGAGGTAAACTGATTTTTTAACACAACTAGGTCAACTCGATTTCCAACATGGTTAAGAAACATTGCTTCTAATTGAGCCCAAGAAGTAATGGAAGTTGCAGGAATATTGATAAACCAGTCATGTGCAATATTATCCAATGTGTATAAAAACAATTCACATCCAACATCTTCATGCATTATTTGCAAATAACTCATATGACATTTGAATGCATGAATGTGTACTTCAGTTGACCTAGTTCCCTCCTACCTAAACTGAGGTAGATAAGGCACAAGGTCCATAGGCACCTCATGTGAAGGCCCAGGTATGTTTAAAGGACTACTTGCCATCATTGGAGTAAATCTTGCAATAGTCAAGGAGATATAACTTTAGTACCAATTTTGTTAGTCAAATAGAAATATCTTGCAAAGAAACATAAAATGACTAACAATTTTCAAATGAATAAATCATAAATATCATCATGTTAGCATCATCCAAAATATATGCATCAATTAAACCATGACATTAAAGAACATTCTCAAATTTGCAAAAAGTATTAGTATTAACACATCATCAAATAGAGAATGTTAGAATCACCAAAAGTAATCATATGGAAACAAAACCTCATTAATCAAGACCAATGTTTATGAATAAATCTTTCAAGTAACATGAACAACTTAGCATCTAGATAGCAATAAAATAAATCAATTCATGCCCTCCTAGCTCTCAAAGTGTTGAGTGCTAAATGAGGTCAAAGATGCTAGTCAATCGGACTTGAAATATTTAGCAATTCAAAGCTCTCATATTTATACCAAAATCACATTATTCATTGTATGAACAATTCAAAATTATTTGAAACAACAATGAACAATTTAGCATAAATAAAATAACACCAATTTAGGCCCTCCTTCTAGCACCAAAATGTTGAGTGGTAATTTTGCCCAATTGCAAAACCACACTCACCTTAGGATTTTTATCCCAACACCCTCTTTTGAAAAGAAGTTAAAACAAAAACAACTTCTCCAAGGTTCCGCTATATAAACATTGCTCATGTGTATTAGTAACCTCAATGAAGATATATCAAATGAATGCTAGGAATACCTTAGTGATTGCAAGTAACTGTTAACAAGGGGCATGTGCTAATTTATTTTACCATACTTTATTAATGACTGTTCATAAAACTTAAAGAAATGTAAATGTGAATTGGCCCTCATATGACCACGATGTAAAGCATTGATTCCTTTTATCTTGAAATGTTTTAAGGTAGATTTTATCTTCTTTTGATTAAGTAGATTTTAAACAAGTTTTACCTTGCATTAAACCTTACTTTGAACATGAAAATGAAGATTAAAATCTATCTATGAATGCGAATGTGAAATTATGAACAAATTCATTAAATGTAGCTTCTATCATGAAGATAAATATAGCCTTTGATATAATTAATAAATTGTCTCTCTTTGATTAAATTAATTTTCATAAAGAGACCACAATGTATTGCCTTAAAATAATGGCCTTAAAATGTCATTGTAAAATATCCCCTTTTAAAGAAATCACAATTTTCATAGAGGGAAATAATTCAATGTTTTGAAACAATAACCTTTGATGTAATGTATAAATTACCTCTCTTTAATGAAATCAGAATTTTCATAAAGAAAGGCAAATTTATTGCTCCAAAAATGATGGCTTATGGAATGCCATTAAAAATCACCCCCCTTTTATGAAATTGAAATTTTTATAAAGGGAAGTTCATTTATGCTTGCAAATAAAAATATAAAATTGAAAAAAAATATCTGATTTGCCTTCAAAATTTAAAAAAATAAAATTCCAAAATTATAAAAATCCTCATAAAACAATGATTTTCAACAATTTTTATAAAATCGAAATGGCTTTGGAATGAGTTCGAATTTGTTTCGGATGAAATATTGTATCTCATTCTTCACACCCATGTATTTATTTTTGTCATTTTAATTTTTTTTTTATTTTAAACCTCAAATTTAAAAAAAAAATCTGCAAAATGAGAAGTTGAAAATAAAAAAATGAAAATCTGGAAATAACTTGAATGCTGAAAATGTAAACATGCAAAGCTTTATCAGTCTGATGGTACCCCATCCTGCAAAACCGAAGATGTGAGAAACTTTTGCATGCAACCTAATCTATTTTAACCTGCATTTGCACAATCAAAATAAACTAAGTGCTAGCTCCTAAGGACACAGAAAATAAATTTCAGGGTTTAAACATTCAATGGTGTGACCATTAACATGCATCAAACATCATCTATAAGTCCAAAACCTGAAAATGGGAAAAATGAGAAATTAAATCCAAGCATGCAAAACACTTTCTCCTCCTATTTCACTAACAAAATCCAAATTTCTGAAAAAGCCTGTTGCATTAAAATAATTTTTCTCTTTTACATCCATTTTCCAGCAGCATTTCTGATCTTCCCAAAAAAAAAATAGCCGCCTGTCATTTCAACCTTTTTTGGTTTTAAAGTTTTCCTTTGAAACCCTTTATTTCTTCCTCTACCCCTCAGCTTCAAAACTCTTCCGTTTCTGTTTTTCTTCCCATGGAGGCCATGCATTTTCCTTTTTTCGTCCTTCGAATCCAACCATTCATTTGATTTCCCAAAACACTTTCTCCCTTTAGTTCGTTTGGTTTCTCTCTTCATTCCTTGACATGCAAATCTCCTTCCAAAGGATGGAACGTGTATGTCAATGTAACATCCCCTTTTACATATCATTATAATGACCATATTCCTTTCTTTGAATTATAACAATGTACTTTACGCTCCTTTTATTTTTCTATTAAATATTTTCTTTTATTATTTATTTAAAACTTATTCTTCACCCACCTGGTCATTGTTCTTGATTTCATGACAGTGTCTTAGTAAAGCGGACCCCATTCCCGTGAGCCTCCACTGGTGAGTCAATGCAATCTCCAACACCGATGCAGATGCACTCTCACATTATTCGGATCCCTCGGGTGTTCTTGTCACTTCTTTGGTAAATATTTTTGGATATTTTGAATTTTCAATATCCTCAGTTATGCATTCAAAAATATTTTATCGACCATGTCACTGCAACTAGAATCCTTCAAACTATTCACCTGCTATTGTTGTTTTGCTTTCACATTTGATACACGGACAAATTATTTCCTATGGTGACTGATCACCCACACCAAAGCATAGTTGTCCACGTTCGCCCAATACACTGTCCACCAATACACAACAGCTAATCCTCGTTATCAATTCATACATTCTCTATCACCCAGAGTGTCCCTCGAGTCATTCAGAACTTCACACCATACCGTCGATTGTTGCATCATCCCCTGGGAGAGTCCACCGTTTAATTCTAGGTATCGAAACTTCGTGTTGTTAGGTCTAGGTATAGTTAGAAATTTCTAAATGTTCGACTGCATCTTTCCTGTAATCATGCTCTGGCCTCATCAATTGGTTGTCGTGACTCCTTGGCATTCGACGTTGTTGCCCCATCATCGAGTAACCATTCCCGTCTGACGTGGACGTCGATCTCCATAAATCTCACGTGGTTTTTCTATCGATGATAGCATTAACCACGATCACGCCATCATCACCTCAACATGTTTCAAGCTATTCTCCACTGTGTTATGCTTTTTTTTCCATGATGGCATTCCTCCCTAACGTCATTGTGTGCTCTATCCACTACGTTCTCTATCCACTACGGTTGTATCTAATAATATCGTCAAGTCACCATGTATCCATTTGTATAGCCACATCCACATCACTGTGGGTCATTTCATCAACATCTAGGGTGTCCTCAGTACTATCGTCTCCCCCTGCAAATGGAATATGGACCTCTTTCATATGTGTCGTAGCACTTGATATCCACGTCGCCCGTTGTGCTCCATGTGATCTACATCATCTACTATGTATGCACCCATCAAGGGTTATGATATCCGTCGGTATACTACGGTGAAATGTAGCCCGCTACATCGGCCTCATATTCATGCTTTAGTGCTTGATTCTGCCTACGTCGTCTGCTATCGGTATCACTATCCAATCTGATCCATTGGTTTCCTCCTATGAGCATAGTTCCCCATAGCTTGTTTCTAGCTTGTACGACTTTAAACTGCATCCAATAAAACTACATTAGGCTTCATAACATAATAGTTTACACATAATGAAAATGGGATAACGTAAGACCAAAATGTTCACATGCTAAAAAGGGAATTTGATTTTGCTTTACTTTATTTAATTTTTTATTAATATACATATATAAATGTATATATATATATATATATATATGAATGTATTATTTATATGATTTAATATATATATATATGAATGTATTATTTATATGATTTAATATATATATATATATATATATATATATATATATATATATATATATAAAGATAAATATATATATTATTTATTTTAATTTTTATGTTTTATTATTATTTGAAACATACATGAAAGAAAACACAAAATTTAACAACAAAATTGATGATAAAAATCATCAACAAGAATTTGACGATAAAAATCATCGACAACAAATTGACAATAAAAATCATCAATAAGAAATTGATGATAAATATCGTCGACAACAAATTGATGATAAAAATAATCAAAAATTGCTAATAACAAATTAAAAAAACTACAACCTAAAACCGCGTAATCTACTAGACACTCAAAACGAAACAAAAAAACCTAAACACAAAAAATGAAGGTGGATTCCCAATTTTGGGGCAAGTTGTGCAACAGTCACAATAGGTACTAGGACCATATTGGACAACCATTCTAGATAATTGCTTTTTTGTATGAACCCCACATTAAGAAGCTTTTGAAGTTTTAATTTTACCATTAACTAACTGTGGGATGCACGCATCGTGATTTTTGCTTAACAAGCTTGGCGCTCTCATCAAGTGTAAGGTTATGAATGATTAATGATGGATCAAGTTCAAGCATGTCCATGTAAGACCATGCAAAACCCTTGATGTACTCCTTAAGGAAGGGGGTAAACAATGTGTGATCCTCTAAGGAGAGGTTTGTGGTGAGTTTAACGATGTGGGACTTGGCAAGGTCATCACCAATATCAACATCGATGGTGTCTTCCACAAGCATGTGAGAACCATCTTGGAATTGAGAAGAAATGGGAATGAGATGGAGGTCATCGATAGCCTAAGGTAAGTCAAATTCATCATATAGATACACATATGTGTGGTTAATCCAAGGGATATGAGGTGGAGTATATAGTGAAGGAGCATTTGTAGCACGTACTATAGGTGGTGATAGTAAGAAGTCTTATGATCAGGGCATAGATGATATGTGAGTGAAGTCAATGAAGTCCAGGTTGGGTGTATCCATTTAATCTGGATGAGATGCATACCGAAGTGGGGTAAAAAAGTGGACAAGAACTATGTTAATAGAGGGCATAGAACCACAGGTGGAGAGCATGGTTGAGCTATAGAAAGGCGAACCTACTGGCAATTTTGTAGAGGTATGTATGAATGTATATACAATGGAGGGGAAGGTGGAGAAGCATGATCTGAGTAGGGAGAAGTGAAGGAAAAGGTAGCAAATCTATTGATCAGATCATCAATGAGGTAGGTATGTTGATGGTGGAATGGGGAGATGGATACTCATTGAGGACATCGATTTTGAATTCCTCTTCTAATGAGTGCACAAGATCTACTGAAGGATTAAGAGTGAGGTCATGTTCATATTCTAGATAGTGAATGACTATAGGATGATATCTCAAACCATATTTATTTGTAGGTATTTGAATGGAGGGGTTAATAGGAATCTGTAAACCCTTTTTACAATATCCTAACACAAAACCATGCCAATGAAAATGTCGAAGGTAGCATAAGGTGAAATGTGAATTGGACATATGGTCTAAGGTACCAAAAAACTAGATTATGGTCGTGAGGGTATAGCTATTGGGAGCGATGAATCCAAGCCCACATAGATGAAGTTTATACAATTTTTTGGTGGACCAAGTGGTACGATGGTACCAATGGTTAGTACTTAGGTAGATGGATGATCAAAATCATGGGTAGATTGGATTGTGGGAGGATGCACACAGCATCATGAATACTATACTCAACAAGATTAGAATTGGTCATGAAAATGGATACTTATGGTGAAGTATGAGGTGGTGAACGAGGTGGTAAGTCTGAATCAGAGGCACATTGTTCTCAATCATAATATTCAATTACGATGGAAGGAATGGAATGAGCAACATGTGGAAACTGTGATGTGGGATGAGTAGGAGTAGTGTCATGAGATGAAGTGAAGGATCAAGTTCAGGATGAAATAGAAGTGGAGGTGTATGGGGAGTAGGAAGGATAGGAGGATTTGTAGAAGAATACGAATGGGAGGGATCAAGATGCCATGAAGAAGGTGGTGAGAAAATTATGAAAGTAGGAGGGGTATCGGTAGAAGAATATAGATGAGAGGGATTAGGAGGCTATGAAGAAGGTGGTGAGAAAGGTACAAAAGCAATAGGAAGATTCGTAGAAGAATATGATGCCATGTGGGATGTGGATGTAGAAGAATGTATGCACATTCCTGGTGGAGGGTGTGAGGATGAAGTAGATGGTGGGGTGGAAGTGGATGCTTCTTCCTGATGATATAAAGGAATAGGTATGACTCGGGTGGAGGATGATGAAGATCCTGGTGTAAGATCTACGATATTGTAGAATTTAAAAAGGTCATCATCGATGAGAATACAATGGACCAGTCTATTATGCATGTATTTAAGATAATGATGTAGGATAGATGGAACACATTGCATGTCATGGATCCATGGATGTACAAGAAAAATATTGTATTGCATTTCTCCTTGAATGACATGAAATAAGGTAGACATAGTCCTTACACCTACACAAATGGGTAGGATGATGGAAGCTACGATAGGACACATAGAACCATTAAAATCATGAAGGTCGAATGATGGTGTAGCAAAATGAGTAGGTGGAATGTGGAGGTGATGAAGGGAAGCAATAGAGATGATGCTAATAGGATAATTGGTATCAATGAGGATACACTTGTAAGTGATGTTATTGATGATTACTTGGAGATGTAGTGGAGTATTAGATCCCTCACCTAGAATCTCGGTAATCTCGTGGTCATGGAAGTTGATTGAAGATTACATGCAGCGAGGGATGTTCCCAATGAAATTTATAAATGCATTGGTATCATGGATTTTGAGTTTGATTAAGTGAAGAATATTATTTAACACCTCACTATGAGGGTGAGATTGTTGTAAAAGGTTAAAAATAGACAATCTAGCTAGAGCATTATGCAACTAATTGGTGAGACTACTATGAATAGTTATGATATTGCATGGTAGAGGTGGTGAAATATTTGATGTTGTGGGTTAGTGAGGAGAAGTGAATGGTGGTGGAGGTGAAGCAATGGGTGTGTCTTGATGTGGTGGATAATGCTGAGTATGAGTTGTGAGGTTAATCATACCAACCACTTTGCATGAGGGAGGATTGCAATGGAAATTGTTGACCTATCTTGATTGGGTTTGTTGATTGGATTGAGCTCCTTAAGGGTTGGTCCCCATGTTCAGGTAATAAATTTTGATAAATACCTAGATTTTGATTTTGTATCATGAGAGGGTTCAAAAATTGGATATTAACCCAATCGATAAGATCCTGTAATAAGCCATGAAAGGAGTGACAAGACCCTACATCATGGTCATATTGTTGATGGTAAGCACAAAAGGCATCTTCATTGAACCCAAGAGGTTTTGGTTGATTCAGTTCTATGGGTCTAATTTCAGGTAACGTGACATGACCAACATCAAATAACCTCTAGAATAAATATGGCAGAGACTCTAAAAGTGGAGTCTAATTTCACCATGGAGTTTGAGGATGAATATCATGAGCTTATTATGGATTAGATGGAGATGCATTAGTTTGAAACATCTATTGTTGTGGAGGAGGGGGTCATGAGATCGATGAAGAGGCTGGAGAGGCTTCTACCACATGATTGGTTTTTGTCGGTTTGGAAAAGGATTCATTTGGATTATTGTGATTGAAGCAAAAATTTGAAGTGTAATATGGCTTATACCGAAGTTTTATTTGACCATATTAGACCTTGATGTCCTCAATGAATTTTTCTTGAGCGATGGCTTCATCAAATGTGTGGATTTTATGTAACTACAAAGGTGTATAAATGTGTTTGTGACAAATTTTGGTAAATAATGTGATGATTTCGATAGATGGAGGCTATAAGCTAGGTCATGGATGATCGATCTCCATTAAGAAAAAATTTATGATAGTTTCATTGTCAGCCTATCGCAAGGCGTAAACATAAAAAAAGTTCATATTTTTATTGATGTTGATGGAAAAGTGTTCTAGGAATGAGTTATCCAATTGTTTTAAAGTGAACAAGTTATGGCATGGAAGCATGTTGTACCAATAAAGGGCTTGTCCCCCAAGTTAAAGAGCAAAGGTATACAACATGAGGGGATCGATGTCATGAAGCTAGTAGCATGTGAAGCGATAATTACTAATATGTTCTTGGGGATCCTCTTTACCTTTGTATTTCTAAAATTTCAAAATATTGAAATGATATAGATAAGGAGGAATGGGAATAGAAGGGTGAATTATTTTGTTGCACACCTTGTTATATGTGGGTTTCTAGGGCCCGTAACCAGTTGTGCTTAGATCCAACATATTAATTTGTTCTTATAAGAGTTGGAGTTCAGTTGATGGAGGTGTAATGAATTACAATGAAATGGTGGAATACTAATAATGAGGAGGGTATTGGACCTACTGTTCCTCCCATTTTGAAATGGGAGTATACTAAAACTGTTCCTAGGAATGCGATTGTTGAATAGTATGAAACATAAAAGCATATGAGAGAATCTATTGTGGGGTAGATATCTACTATGAATGGAAATATTGTGGTTGTGAAGCCTGTACCTAGTGCATCAGAACCTATTGTGATGGGTGTGTGGTTGGTATGGATGACCAGGAAGGAGGTGATGTGAATAAATTAGACACAGTAGAGTGTGGTGGGGGAAGTGGTGTTTGAATAGAGGAAAAAGGTGAATGGCAAGATGATGTGCCAAAATATGGTAGTTGCACTATATTTAATGAGCAATTAATAGAAAACTTAGGTTGAGCTAAATAACATTGGTGATTAGGAAGATAAGATGGATAAAGTGAATTATAAGAAGAAAGAGGAATGGAAGGGGCAGCCTGAAATGGATGAGGTGGAAGAAGGTGAAAGGTGGAAGTAGATGAATGCAGAAGTAGAATGGAATATGGCATACCATACATCCCGATAGAGTGGAACGTAGGTGGTTGAAGTGATGAAGAAGGAGTATAAGCATCGAAGGTGGAAGCCTGAGAAGGAGTGGTGAATGCATCCACAAATATTTGTGAAGACTAGACTTGTTGATGTTGTTGGGGAATGAATTTTTGTTATTGGGATGGTGGTTGCACTTTTGAAGTGGAATATGGAAAATACAATTGCTAGAAATGTGGTTTTAGGGGCAGTTGTTAACTATACTAGTGGTATAATGTGAGTGGAGTGTACTATTGTTGCAATAATGACTGTTGTTGGGTTGATTATGATAAAGGTGTCTGAGTTCCAAGAGTGAAGCACTTGGGATCTGAAATCATCCCTACTATGGGGGTAGATGATGTAGTCTCGGGGTGAGGACAATCAAGCAAAGAAGGATCATTCATAATAAGAGAATGAGATGATCCTAGAGAAAAGTATGAGTGAAAGTGGGTGAGGTAGGTGGAGTCTCCTCATCAATAGTAAAGAATGGAGATGGATCTCCTGGAGATGTATAGATAACATGATCATAGAAGGTGGAAGGTGAGTTATATGGGGGTTAATGAGGAAGAAGTGGGTGATCCTTGCCAAAATATATGGCAAGCATATTACTAGAAATAGAGGTTTTACCTTATACCATGGTGTGTGTGTGATATGGCTCAAAATATGTGAGGATATCAGGTGTGAGAGTGGAAGGTTCTCTTGTAAACTAAGGGAGGGTACTAGACTAGTTGGAGGCCACGTGGGCAACCTCCTCAACAAGGTAAATTTTCTTGCATGCCTGACTACAAGTGAAAATAGGAATGGTAGTGTGTACCATGATTACATGTTAAAATATATTTAAAAATGAAATTTTGAACCTGTTTGTGTTCTATGTAGAATCTTATGCAATTCTATGTGTCTTTATGTGTTTTAATGCACTAGAGAAAAGTTTACACACTGTTGTGTGAACATGTACTATGAAGACCTGGTTCACACACTGTTAGGTGAACTTGCAACATAAAGTAAATCTGACAAAAAAATGATAGTGATAGACTGTGAATAGCCAAAAAGTGTGTTTCTAACAAGTGAAAGTGCTGAAACCAATTTTGTGAGAGTGTCATACAAGAACACAATTGGAATTAATGTTGAGTAAATAAAAGCAAATATTTTGTTGTCTTGTTTATTTTTATCATAGTACCTACTCTAGTACATGACACTGGAAGTGAAGTGAAACTCTAAAAGGAATGTCATCAATATAGAACCTCCTGCAACACCCAAGGGTGCATAGAATAGAACTATATCTCAATAGGTGAATGACAAATAAGTGAAATTTACAGTAAAAATATATCCAAAAATGAGGAACTCAAAATGCTCTAAAGTCCAAATCCTCTCAAGAGAAGAGGTGGCACTATCTAAGACCTGCAACTGGCCCAGTCGTGCAGTCACTTCATCCTCGGGTGAGCTTAGTCAAAAATGATAGTTACATGTTCATGAATTATGTGAACCTTGTAAAAAAAGGCGTAATCCCATCCCAATCTGAAGGTCCCTTTCAATGATACATTTTGAAAAACCAGTCTCATGAGTAGGGGATATTTTGATGATGAAGTCTGAAAAACCACTCCTAGGGATACTATGGTGTCTATGGGGAGAGCTAGTGGAAGGAGATAAATTTTAACGTCACCAATCTCGAGTGGGGATTGGTGATGAAGTCCAATCTTACTACTATGTATAAAATATGAGTGTGTGATGGTGATTTGACTACCTCTCATATGGAATAAAATCTAGCTAAATGCATTTTCAAAAAATAAATTAAACCTAGATGCCTTTATAAATTGAAATTTATGCCTAGATGCCTTTTAAAATTGAAATCTATTCTAGAAAGCTTGAAATAAATCAAGATAGGATGTGAAGGAAAGAGATTGGAAATCTATCTAAGTGCTTTTGAAAGAAATTTAAAAGTGATTTGATGCTATTGAAAGAGATTGAAAACTTTATCTAGATACTTTGAAAGATTTTTGAAAAAAATCTAATCTAAGTGTGCTTTGAAAGAAATTTGAAATCTACTCTAGTGATTTGAAAAGAGATTGAAAATTTAACCTAAGTGACTTGAAAGAGATTGAAAACCTAATCTAGTGCATTTTGAAAGTGATTTGTGCATTTTGAAAGAGATTAAAAATCTATTCTAGTACTTTGTGAAAAGAGATTGAAGATCTATTCTACTGCTTTTTGAAAGAGATTGAAAATCTATTCTAGTTATTGGAAAAGAAATTGAAATTTTAACCAAGTGATTTGAAAGAAAATCTAACCTAGATGTGCTTTGAAAGAGATTTGAAAGTGATTTGTGCTTTTTGAAAGAGATTAAAAATCTATTCTAGTACTTTGTGAAAAGAGATTGATAATATATTCTAGTGATTTTTGAAAGATATTGAAAATTTATTCCAGTGATTTGAAAAGAGAACAAAAAATGAGAACATTCTTTGTAAAGAAACAAGGAAAAATAGTTATTCTAATAAAAATACCTCACTTTGAGTATACTGGATGATACTTCTAGTGTCTATGTTGTAGAGGTTTGTAGTTTTAGACTATTTTGGAGTAGTTTTGCAGGTTTCACATGGTAGTGTGTGAACTTGGCTATGGGTTCATAAGACGGTGTGCAAACTAGGTTTAGAAGGCTATAACTTCTTAACCAAATGTCTGAGGTGTGTTTCAAGTATGTTATATACTCTACTCTATATTTATAGCACCTATAACACAAAAATAAGGCCATACAATGAATTAAATATCAAGAAAGCTAGTCTAAAATAAATTTGTGGGGGTCCCACCGAGCGTGCCAAAATGTAACACATGGAATGAACACCAATATTAAAACTAATGAAATATATAATAAATGGTATTTATTATTGATTTTAAAAGGATGTTACAAAATGGAATTTCTCTCATGAAAATTTTTCCCCTTTTCTCAATATGAATATGGTGTATTTGTTGATGCCTTCCGGTGTCCTCAATGTAGGTGGGCTTCTTTGCATGTGTGCCACTTCTTGGATGCTTGAAAGTTTCTTGTATACTATTTTGGGCCTACAAAAATGGATTTGTATGTTTGGGGATCTATCATAGATAAGATCCCATATTTATACAAACAAAAATAACCTTAAAATGAGATAAAACATAATGAAAATTGGAAGTAATATTTTAAAAACTGTAAACAAAAGATACCTACTTGATCTGTAGTTGTAGGGTTTTTGTAGACCAAGTTCGCATGCCAGTGTTTGAACCTCTACTCGGGTTCACATGTTGGTGTGTGAAACTTGCTTCTGTTGATCGATTATTATAAATTTCTATCTAGATGAGCTATTGGTACTATTATATGATGTTTGATAGATGTGGATATAGCAGAGAAGATTCTAGAATGATTTCTGCAGCGTTTTGGTAAGTAAGCCAAAAGGGTGAGATATTGGGCTAAGGCTAGGGGTGAGGTATCCTTTGTGAGGTGACATGAAACCTAGGTTAGATTATACCATGGTGAAGTCAAGATGATGAAGTGGAATGTGAGTCATTCCTTCTTGTGCCTTGAAGAAATATTCTAGGTGTACACATGTGTGAGAAAGGGTTAAGTTCAACCCTTATTAGGTATATCCTAGGTTATAATGTGGCTAGGTTAATCATATTTTAGAAATATCCTAAGTGGTGGGTGCACACATGTGTGAATATATAATTAGTGTTAATCTTTATTTATACTTAATTAAATATTTTTCAGCCATAAGTGTGCTTTAATGATAAAATGACTTTCAAAATAGAAATAGGGTTACCATGATTATGGTTTCTAAAGGATATGGTCGTATGGGAACCATGACTAGGTGTAGAAAAGGGCTTAGATGGCATAGAGGGGCTTATAGATAGCCCTTTTGTGAATAAGAGGCATTTGGGCATGATTAGTGCAATTTTGGAGGTTTTGTGACTATGAGAAAATATGCATGACTACGGATGACTACATGTGACTACGTTAGGTTATGTGTGACTTTTAGGTGTCTACAGTTTGATAAGGTTAAAATAAATCACTAACAGTCAAAGGATAATGCCTAGCCTCCTAGATTCCCCTGATGATACTAAGCCATCCCAATATAGACTACATGAATGCCTAGAGAGTGGAGGTATTGGTAGTGACTTCCCTTCTAATGAGGTTGATTTATGCTCAAGAGGTTTATCAGTATGTGGATACTAAGGATCCAAAATAAGATAAACAAGAACAATAGGAGGCTGATATGGTGGCTTCACAACCTTATCTCTGTTAGAAAAAATCAACTTAGGGTTGGTCACCCCCTTCTTATTAGAAATTATGATCCAATCACCCTCAACAGAGGATTTGGGAGGTGTAGGTGTGGTATGAGGAGCAGGGGCAACCATCAGAGGTTTTTGAGCAACCAATGCACAATCCTTAATATGATGCATGGTGTATTGGCACCGAAAACAAGTATTAGGAAGATTAAAGTAAACAATTTTTTGCATAAAATGCTCTCTACCAACCTAAATGTTCACAAATTCTCTGAGATCCTATGCGAGGTAAAACTCAACATAAAATATTTTAATAGGTCATGCAAAGAAGAACTGCTCTTCTTCTTGACATATTGCCCAACCAATGGGTTTAACAATATCATCAATAAACGCCCATAAGGGCAGCAGAAGACTAAGGAGTTCAATCCTAACTAGCACTTTCAAGGCAACTTGCTCTTAAATTAAAAAAGGAGTCCAAGGAGGAATGACCATCAAAGTATTACGAAGAAACCAACAACTAGACTTAGCAACCACAGTTTGCAATTGTAAGGGTTTTTTGAAGGAAAGTAGAAAAAAACCCTTAGTAAGATTACAGATACTCACAAGCACAACACCATAAGCTTCCTAATAAAGTTTAAACCAATTTTGAAATTATTCTTGCGATGGGATCCAACCAAAAAAATAAGTTATAATATAATGATTCTCATACCATTTTACAACTAGAGAAATAGCATCAAGAGAGAGCACAACATTTGGAGAAGAATCATTACCTCATACACCACTTTCAAAACAAACTTTTGAGCTTGCTTTGGTACCATGAGTTCCACTATCTATAACAACCATTATATCTATAGACGATGAAGCCATAAAAAAGGAGAGCATCAACCTAATTGGTGGCAATATCAGTAATCAAAACCAAAGCATCCAAAATTATGAATGACGACAAAGCCAAAACCCTAACAAAACAATTTTTCCTCATCCAAATGTAAAATTTTAAAATAAAACACATCTTTAATTTTTTTTTATTATGTTAAAGACTATTCACCATGCATGAGCACGGTAGCACACGATAGACATCTTATTTGACACAACCATCAGAACATTCCTTTGTGTTTTATTTGATCCAATCATCAATATATGACTCTACTTATATTTTTATATTTGTTGGGGGATATTTGTTGCATTTTTTTGTGGATAGCATTGAGCCTTGCAACTGTTGCAATTCTGTACTTGACGTATGAAACCACTTTGTAGTGTTCATCCATGCATGCCCCCTAAAAGGAAAAATGAAAGACAGTAAAATAAATGTGAAACAGAGTTTATTCTAATATCTCCACCATAACATGGTTATCATAATTATATATACAAAGAAATAAAAATAATAGCAAACAATGTAAAAGTTTTGACCTTGAGAAAATATCTCGCTAGACCCATGAGATGCTTTTGTAGTTGTTATTACTAAGAGAAAAAGCGTAGCAATGAATATTGCCACCCCAATCCAAAAGTTAAAAGCAATATTTCTTCTAGTCATTTTTTGTTCAACAGAAAACAACACTAGAAAATGCTTTAGGATTGAAAAGACAAGATAGATTTTTTTTTATTAATGGTAGAAAAGTAGGGTTTTGGGAGGTTTTTAAAAAAATAAAATCAATTAAACACAAGTTAATTTTTAAAACTTAAAAACAAAAAAATTAAACCTGACAGTAAAGTTAAAATAATTTACCTTCTTCTATACTATTAAAGACTTTATATCCAACAATAAACTTCAAAATAAATATAATTATAATTGTATCTCTAACTATAGTTCTTCTAAATCTAGTTATAAGTGAGATGATTATAGTCACTAAAAGTCAAAAATATAATGTTTTCCTAACAGATATAACACAATTATCACTTATTTTTCCCTTTGTTGCACTTCATAGTAATATGTGGTTATAAAGCATAGATCTTATATGTTAAGAACCGCATTATTAAATTTGTTCAAAAATTATGACAACCATCCATTAAAAACTCACTCACCGTCGAGTATCCTTTAATAATAAGAACATTTGATTGGATTTTTAGTTATTTCAAAATTTAATTTAGATTTCATTGGTGCTACTTTCAATCATTTTTGTGCGAAAATTTTCATTTGAACTTTATTTATATATTAAAACTATACATTACTCCAAAGAACTTTATTATATTTATATATATATTAGAACTTTATTTTATATTTTTATATTGGTCTTAATTTCAATCATTTTTGCCTTCATTTACAAAGGTGGCGGTCGACGTTAAAAAGGTCTTCATTCCTAGACAAACCATATCCATATCCTTCGATAGTTTGGTTGATAACATCTTGAAAGACGTTTTGTGAAATCTCGTAGAAATTTTAAGGAAGGATGTTGGATATTGATGCTATGAGGAGATGGACTTTGGCAAGATGGATACATCTCGGTTGTCTTGAAATTTTGGCAATCCCAAGAAATTCCTTCTTATTAGGCTCAACTATGAGGAGGACTCCAAGCGGATCTTGGAAGGGAGCCCATAATTTTTTTGGCAAATGAGATTTAGTTTTGCGCAAATGGGGCCCAGATTTTAATCCTCTTACACAGGGCATTAATCTTATCTCATTATGGGTCAAGTTGCCAAACTTTCCACTTCATCTCCAGCATAAGAGCGTCTTCCAAGCTATTGCCAAAACAATCAAGGATTTGATTTCCTTCAATCAGACTACCAGTTCCAAATCTTGAATGCTCTATGCTAGAATGTGTGTGATAGTGGATATCAAGAAGGATTTGTCGAACTCTATGGAGCTATTTTCTAACCTTGGCACCTACGTTCGGAACATGGGTTCAAAAAATTGAATATGAAAATAAACCCCAATTTTACCAGGAGTGTGAAAAGGGTGGTCACCATAAAACTTATGTCCCCTACATCCTAAAGCTCTAAGAAAGCCTATTTATACCCCTTGCATCCTAAATCTCCGAGCAAGTCGACAGGCCGTAAGAAAAATATTGAGAAGTTCAGTGAAAAGTGGGTTCCTAAGATGAACCTTTAAAATTTGAAAGAAAAAGAACTTGTTCTCATTTCTCAAGCTGGGCTCAGTGAGGAGTTATAGGAGGAATTCCTTATCCCATCGTACCTATTTTATGGTATGATGAGTTGAACAAGGTTTATGTGAAGAGAAGGGAGGTGACCCCAGCAGCTAGGGAAATTGTTCAAATTCCCAATATTAGGGAGAGTGGAGAAGAGGTAAGTCTCTTTGGTATCATCCTCAAATTCATTTGAATGTCTTTCCATGGATGATCTAAATCTTTAAAAAATAATGGAAAGCCCACTGGCCTCTCCAAAACCTATATTGGAGAAAGGCTTTCTAGATCTGAAGACCAAAAGCCATAGAAAAGGTCGTGTTGATGTGGGGGTCAAAAGGAAAATGAGGAGACCTAGTAAAAAAGTTCTTAGGAAGAGGTAGAATGACTCTAAAAGTGATAACAGAGTACAACCCCTTCTAAAACTAGTGAAATCAAAAGGTATTAACAATAGCAAGCTCAAACTATATAGTTTTGAATCTCTACATCCTGGAGTAAATGAGATTGTTTTAGTCATGGAAAATAGGAATAAATGTATCTAGAAGTGTGGTTCGAAAAAATAATTTCTTACTGTGGTATCATTGTGGTGGCCCCATGTGAGATATTGGACCCAGTTCAAGGTCCAAATGTTTCATTTGTAGATAAATTCATAAGTAATACCCATCAGGGCCTCTCAAACTCTTCGACCATTGGCACCCTCTCTGACGACTATAAAGAGCTGAACTTCCCTGAAGACATCATTATAGAGGTTCTAAGAAAGAAATCCTTGTATTTAGTTGAAAATTTCATAGGATCGAGACCCTACATCAAGTCTATCCATCGTTGGGCAGTGGCCAAGTTGAAGCTTGAAGACCACATGGAACATTTTTTGACTCATGGGTTTTTCCTCATACGGTTGAACAACACAAATGATATAGCTCAAATACTGATGGGAGGGCCTTGGTTCTTCGGGTGAAGGCCCATTTTCGTTATACCCTAGTTTCAACCCAAGGATGAAGAGTATTAATCTGGCCTCTATTTGGATCAGACTACCTGAGCTCCCCTTTAAATTATGGGATGATAAATTTATTAGAGGCATTGTGTGTGCTATTGATGACCTGGTAGTCTTTGACCCAACAACTAAAGCATAGTCTCGAATACCTTATTCTTATTTCTGTGTAATGGTAAATTTGGACTCTCAACTCTCGATGTACATCAATTTAACTTATGGGTCATATCATTGGAGGTAGACATTCGAGTATGATAATAAACCTATATTTTGCATGGGATGCTAGAAGTAAGGGCATATAAATTCTCAATGCCCCATGGAAAAGAAAATTTTGAAGCCAAGGGAGACAATATGCAGTGTTTGTAAGAGTCGGGATCATTCCAAGGAGTTGTGCCTATCCCTCAAGAAGAATTCCTGTAGAGCTCACCCTGGTGGAAGATGCCCTAAAAATTTCAATTAGAAAGAGGACCATATTCTACCTCTGTGGAAGGTGAAAGAAAATCAAAAAGAAGTTCCACCAGAATCATCATCCAAAGGACAAATTCGTGGTACCCATGAGGTATTTTCTATATTTTCTAATAAGTTTAAAATTCTCACAAATAAATATAGTGAACTCCCTCTTGAAGGGTCTATAGTTGAACAACTTTTCAATCCTGATCCATCCCTTATGAGTCAAGGCATTCCTCTTGAAACATTTATTCCTCAAGTTTCCATGCCAAACCCTCTTGAACCTCTTCCTCCCTCCTCCCCTCAACCTCTCACCTCCTCCACTGTCCCTGCCCCTTCCCCAGTCCCATATAAACCCTCTTCACTCCCGACCACAACTACTGTTGACTCCACTCTCACCTCCCCCTCCCCTCCCCCCTCAAACCCTTGGCCAAAATCAAACTTGTCTCCTCCCCATTGGATTATTTTGTAAAGCTAGCTTCCCCTCACCCATCCCTGCTCTTTGCTCTATTGGTTTCTCTTGTAATGCCAACTCCCCGACACCCGCCCCTACTCTCTTCCCCACTGGCTTCTCCTGCTAAGCCAACATTCCCCCACCAGTCTCAACTTTCCTCTCCTTTGCCGCATTCCCCTATTTGTTCCCCTTTTCAGGAGGAACATCCTACCTTTGAAGCCTTTTCTCATGGCTCCCCTTCTCTTGCTATTTTTTATTCATGCAGTAGTGAGCATTCAAGCCCCCCCATGAAAAGCACTAGAAGCCATAAGAAGCCCCAATGTGATGTGGATGTAGAGAGGAGACGGGGTTGACCACCCAACACAAATTCTAGAAAAAATCAGATGGCAGATGACATAGCTAGTGGCATCCAAACAACATTGCTATCTTCACTATCTTCTCCCAAAGAAATTAGTAAGAAAGAAGGTAAAAGACCCAAACCCCCACAAGTGAAAGGGGGGAATAAATCCACTTCTAAGCCATGCAAATGAAGTTCCTATCCTAGAATACCAGAGGGCTCAATGGGGCAGTAAAACATAGAGTATTTTCTTCTCTAAGAAAGGAAATGATACCCTCAATATTCATTGTCCAGGAAATAAATGTGGAAGACCCAAATATGGACAAGGTGGTAAAATTTGTATGGAGTAATTGCAAGTTTATAGGCAGTTATGCCCATGGTGCTTTAGGGGGCTATTGTGCCTATGGGATCCAATGAAAGTTATTGAAGAATTGATATCCAAGAGCGATAGATTAATTGATGTCCTCTTTGAACGTAATGAAACCAAGAAAATATGGGTTCTAACCAATGTTTGTGCTCCAAATAATTTTAGTGATAGGCTTGGAATGTGGGACAGTCTCACATAGATGTGTTCATATTTCCTCTATTGCAAATGGATGGTGGTAGGCGACTTTAATAACCCACTATATCCCACTAAAAAATCTGGTGGTGCCCCAATTACTCCCATGAATTATGAGCATTTTATTGAATTCATCAACTATAATGAACTCATGGACGTTGAGCTCTAGGATTCTCTGTTTACTTGGACTAACCAGCGCGTTGGGTACCAACTCATACAAATGAGACTTGATATAGTTCTAATATCTAGAGAAGCAATATCGATCTATCCAAAGAATAAATCTTGATCTTTGGTGATGCTACTTTGTTGTCATTGCTAAGGATAGTCTCTAACCATAATCCACTTATCTTAGAATTTTCTAGGATGCATAATAATTTTATACCTCCTTTCAGGTTTTATTCCATGCGGCTTCAGCTTTCGGAGTTCAAGATAAAAATCATTAAGTCATGGAGTCAACTTGTTGATGGTACGAGTGTATTTAAAGTGTATACGAAGCTCAAAATCCTTAAGCTCTAGCTCAAGAAATGGAATAAGGAGGTTTTTAGAAACATTTTTGAATCACAAGTAATTTACTCCTAGCTAAAATAAATAGAAAATTTGGTTCAGAATGGCAATGTGTAGAGACCAAATTACAGCCACTAATCCTCCATCCTAACCATCCCACCACCCACTTGTCCACCATACACCTTTCCCACCATCCATTTAGCCACTTTTAGTCCTTCACCTTCAAAAGGCCCACTTTAGCCCTTTCCCGCCATTTCCTAACCCAATTGGGCTTATTTTAATATTATTTTATATTTAATATAATATTTTATATTATATTATAATATATTTATTATAAAATATGTATTTATAAACCCAATTAACCACAGTCATCCGATCCAATCTAATCTCCATCGTCCATCTTCATTAATCCATGCCACATCTAAAGTGTAATCTCAACCTTAGGATCTGATTTAATCTTAGCCACATGATTAAAAGTGTAAGGCTAAAACCCTAAGAAAACCCTAGGTTGGATTATAAGTAAGGGCATTTGCAAATGCTCAAACCCTAGAACTAGAACCCTGATATTGGTATGTGCATCCTGAAGAAGTCATTGGCAAAGCCCTAGTGAAGCAGAAAGTGATAGAGCCCTAAAAATCCAAAGCCCTAGCTAGCCATAGGACTTCAACTATTCCAGCCATCCCCACATCCATTCTCCATCACCATCATAGTCCCCATCCATCCATCGCATTCATCGCATCCTCTACGATCTACTTCTATAGATATACCCTTACCCATAGGTGCCCTCTCGAGCTTGCCAAGCTCACTATAGAGCCTACCAAGCGCTCACCAGAGCCTGTTGTATCATGTAGGCACTCTCCAGAGCCTATTGTTTCCCGCAGGTGCGCACTAGAGCCTATCGTAATCACCAGGTGTGTGCTCGAGCCTGTTGTATCCCGTAGGTGTGCACTAGAGCCTGTCGTAATCACCAGGTGCACACCCGAGCCTGTTACACCACATCTGCTGCTATTGCTAGGGCATCACATCCATGGATCTGCAATAAAACATCGATAAATAGTAAGGTAAATCCCATTGTTTTTATTTCATTGCATAATCTATAGATTTTTGTATGCCATTTTATTCATTAATAGCTAGGGTTTTATTGGTAACTAAGGGTCTCACTCTATGGAGCCCTCATAGGTATTGCTAATCCCCTTGTTTTTTTGTGTGTATGCAGATCTACAGGTTCTCATTCAATATTGGATAGTTGTTGAAGCTAGAGTGGCCCGGCATCGGATATCTCAGAAGCCCACTCATTTTATTGGGAGCGAAGCATGTTGAAGACACTTCATTATTGTAGCTAGGGTTTTGGAGAACCCTAGCATCTTGTACATCTTTGTATCAAATACTCACTGAGTACAAATTGTATCAAAAGGAGTTTATTAGCTCCCCCCATTTATTAAATAAAATTATCTATTTGTGCAATCTTGTGTTTCTTTGGGTTATTTGCTTTCTTCATTGTTTAAGTGTCGTGTTTTTATCTTCACAAATGGCGATCATGGTGGGACCCCACAAGGGTTTCATTATTTAAAATTGATTTACCTTGCTAACTTGATTTTATTTTTGTTTGTTATAGGATTTTCAAAAGTGTAGAAGTCATCGATCTTATCGCTAGGGTTTCTAAAGCATTCTGCAACACTTTTTAGAGTTTATGCAGGCATTTGAAGATGACTATAGACAACCACAGGAGTTCTATTGTGCCTACATAGGCATCCTATTACGCCTACGTAGGCACCCAACCACACTTGGTAGTGATTTGAAGCAGATCTAAGGCTTCCAAGTAAGTCCCATAATCCCAGTTGTCGTTTTGTGATTTACGTATTTTGTATTATTTTGCATTTTTTCATTGTTTCTAGGTTATAAAAAGAACTTAACACTATATAATCTGAGAAAGAATCCTTAGAAAATTACATTTAGGGTTTGTGTGCATTTAATTACATAAAATTCATTTCTTGTTCTAAAGTTGTAGATCTAGGTGATTGTTTGCATTTTGAGTGCATATGAAATAGAAAAGCATCCTAGATTTTGTATTCTTAGAGTTAAAGATCACTTGAATTTTGCATATCTAAATAGGAACAACATCTTGATGCATAAAGTAATCCTGCCCTAGGTTGCCCCCTTTGGTAGAGAGGTGGACGAACCCTCTGGTTGCTCTTGTGATTTTAATCACTTGTAGGTAGGGGATTTTAAGGGTGTACTATGCACTCTTTAGGTGAAATTTGCATCTTTGTGTTGGCTTCTAATTTAGATCAGTAAAGTTGGTGATATTTAATATTGTTTGCACACCATAGAGAACAAGAGATCTAATAAAATTAATCACACACACTTGCACGATTCACATTTTTAACAGTAGTGGTTGGATTTCATCACCAGCCATTGCTTGAGATTTGGTGATGGTGGCAGTGATTTCCATCCACCAATATCTGCCCTAGAAACCATAGGATTACCCCTGAGCAAACTTGTTGGAGGTCATTACCAACAAGAATCTCGTTGCTCTAGCCAACCATAGCTTTTTACCTTTGTTTTCTTTAAACAAGAATTAAGTTACATCAAAACACACAAGCCAACAATTCTAAAAAGAATCTCACATTAACGAAAGAAAATAATTAATGAACAAGGTAAGCCACACACGGTGAAACCTAGGATTGATTATTTTCTTTACTTTAAATTCTGAAAAAGTTTTTAGTTTGTGTGATTTTGATAAAATTTGAATCTTTGGTTTAACTACTTTATGGTACTAATGAGACAACAAAAGAAAGTAATAAACCAAAGTTGTTTAATGGAAAACATTTCCCATCCTCTCGCTACTTCGGTAGCCAACCCATCCAGTATGGATTCAGACTACTTCATCTGGATCTTCATATCCATCCCTACCTCAAGTAGGATCCCTTCCACACAATGTGGAGAAAGCCACCACCCACATAGACATGGACAAAGTGAAGGCCATCTACAAGTCTTCCAACTATGTCTTAGAACCCCTTAGCCAAGAGGGTTTTGAAGAACCCGAACTGGCTACCTCCTGCCCCACCCAAGGACATCATAATTCTGTTTATGAATATGGTATGCCTTCTTCCATGAGCCAATCACAACCAAATCTAAGTGTTCTTAACACTTACCCCACATCTACCTATTCTAACCCCTTGTATGAGAGGTATGTCAATGTTGCCTCACAAGTACCCAACCCCCAAGTTGTCACATCAAATGCAACTTGCTCCATGCCCATATTTTTTAAAAAATAATTGGATAAATTTTAAGGTTATTTATACTCCATCAACCCATTTCATTCCTATGAGTCCACCCATCCATAGCCTCCATACATCATATCCTTTTCTTCATTCACAATCATTTCCTCACCAACCCCATCATCATCCCCCCCCCTCCCCCCCCCCCCCCCCCCCCCCCACTCCCCCTCTCTCTCCCCCTTCCCCCTCTCATCCTCACCAAGCCACCCAAGGCTTACATTCATATTGTCAACACACTGAAGAAATTCTACAACAAATTTTAACTCGACTCACTAACATTGAGTTACAATTGAGTCATCTTCAAGCAATCACAATAATTGAAACATCCAAGTTCACAATCCACATCTCAAGTTTTTACACCTGTACCACAAATTCAAAGTCCAACACAATTGGACACAAGCACCAAGCACCCCAAAAAGCCTCATCGCAAATACACAAGACTTTCAGAATCTTATGCAACCATTTTTCAAAGGCTTTATGAAGCACAAGAGATTGTACTTCCAAAAATAAAATCAAGTGATCCTAACAAGCAATATGCAAAGAATTACAAGAAGCACTTGTATTGTCCTTATCATCAACAAGCGGGCCATGACATCAACAACTATAAAGTATTCAAAAATGTTGTCCAAGACCTTATTGATCTGAAAGTCTTCACCCCAAATGGTCCAACTAACTCATCTGATCAAGACATCGGTATCAACTCAATCACCAAGGAAAGCGGGGACTCTCAGGATATCACATCCTCCTAGTCATCCACATCATTCAATTTTCAAAAATCCCCAAAGGTTCCTAATTCCTTTGGTCACACATATCAATTTCAAAAAGCTCCAAAGGTTCCTAATCCCTTTGGTCACATTCAATTTCAAAAAAAAAACCCAAAGGTCTTAACCCCTTTGGTCACATCAATTTCAAAAAGCTCCAAAGGTCTTAACCCCTTTGGTCACATTCAATTTAAAAGCTCCAAAGGTCCTAACCCCTTTGGTCACATTAATTAAATCAATATTTCACATTCAATTTTCAAAAATCCCCAAAGGTCTTAACCCCTTTGGTCACATTCAATTTCAAAAAGCCCCAAAAGTCTTAACCCCTTTGGTCACATTCAATTTCAAAAAGCCCCAAAGGTCTTAACCCCTTTGGTCACATTCAATTTCAAAAAGCCCCAAAGGTCTTAACCCCTTTGGTCACATTCAATTTCAAAAAGCCCCAAAGGTCTTAACCCCTTTGGTCACATTCAATTTCAAAAAAAAAGCCCCAAAGGTCTTAACCCCTTTGGTCACATTCAATTTTCAAAAAGCCCCAAAGGTCTTAACCCCTTTGGTCACATTCAATTTCAAAAAGCCCCAAAGGTCTTAACCCCTTTGGTCACATCCAATTTGAAAAATCCCCAAAGGTCTTAACCCCTTTGGTCACATTCAATTTCAAAAATCCCCAAAGGTCTTAACCCCTTTGGTCATAGTCATTTTAAAAATCCCCAAAGGTCTTAACCCCTTTGGTCACATTCAATTTCAAAAAACCCCAAAGGTCTTAACCCCTTTGGTCACATTCAATTTCAAAAAGCCCCAAAGGTCTTAACCCCTTTGGTCACATTCAATTTCAAAATTCCCCAAAGGTCTTAACCCCTTTGGTCACATTCAATTTCAAAAAGCCCCAAAGGTCTTAATCCCTTTGGTCACATTCAATTTCAAGCCCCCCCTCCAAAACCAAGTCTACCTTTGGTCACATTCAATTTAAACCCCAATACCCCTTTGGTCACATTCAATTTCAAAAAGCCCCAAAGGCACTTAAGCCCTTTGGTCATAAGCTTCCCAAGCTAGGGGGAGTAGAAAAACCTGAGCCAATGAACATCATACACTTGAAAGCATTCCATGCTTACTGTGATTACTATATATGTATATATACATGGCTAAAAAAAAAACAAATTGCATTTACATAGGCATGCTTTCATATAGGAATATTTACATACATTTTCACGTTGGCATTCATACTTGCAATCACATGCATTCTGCCATATTCATTCATTGTACAAATTGCATTCATCCCATCCCATGTTCAATGATCTGGCATAGTAATGATGATATGGCCATAAACAAAAAGTCAAGTTATAACGATTGGGGGTACCTAGTTTAAAAAAATCATGCAACTTTCACAAAAAAACATAAGCCAACAATACCTCATGTCAAAATCACAAAGCCTAGATTTTCAGTCACTCAGCCATTACTAGTATAGCAAGCAACCTCCAAACGGATGTCCGATTTTCTTTGGGACCAATAACACACTTTACACACTAAGAAAGTCTTGAGCATTGTCGATTGATCCCGAATACAATCTTGAACCAATCACATTCCATCACATCTTAAAAACATTATGATCCAAGGAGGGTTAGTACCATACTTGGGTAGTACCTTGAGGCGAAAATGAGATATCCCTCGCTTGTCCCATCATGCAACATAGTCCAAAAATAGTGGTTCTCACCACTACCACAATTGCTCTACAAAAAATAAACATAAAAACATAGAGTAGTAAGGATAGGGTCAAAATTCTCATCACACTTCAGTTGAGAATCCGATTCCCCAAAGCTCTATACAAAATTAACAAATAAAATCCCAAACACCCTTGATCCCTAAAGTCGTAAGGATTCGTACTACACGTCCCTGACAAGGATGGGTAGTCATCCCCAAGGCCTAAAAGATCAATCCCATTGGACTATGGAGTGAATCTCCATCGGGGCTATAGATGCTTGACTGGTAGTGGAGTAAGCTCATGCGAGGCGACATGTCTCTCTCGCAAAAATGGAGACCTCTGACCGCACATAAGGACATGCTAGCTTTGGGGTCATCTCCATAATAGGTCATGCCCAATTTACTCATAATGGTTTAATGAACTTCACATGCACACACACTGGTGCTTGATTGGATTGGGTCATTGGTTTACTCAAGATTTGGTAATTGAACCTCACTTGCACACACATTGGTCCTAAAGAAAGTTAGACAACCTTAGTGAGTTTGGTTGAGGACACTAGTATGTTTGAGTCTTTGAAAATATTTCAGTATTCCATATCAACATCCATATCTTCTTCCATATCAACATCCATATCTTCTTCCATGTCAACAACCATATCTCCATAGTAAGTCAAGTTGCAGAACACCACCAAATTTGGTACCCTCGATTGCTAAACAATGGACAACAAAAATAGCCAATAAAAATTTGAAACTATAAAATATCATTCGAACAACATGCATTCCTCTCATATAGTTTAGATTCATTATACATTTACTTGCATTAATCATAGCACATCATCCATTAAGCATTTCGTTAAAACATTTTCATAAAACATGCATAAGACATTCATAAAATAGGCATTGCATTCACACAAAATACAACGCAAAAGTAAAATCCATGTATGTATATATATATAAACTCGCATATGCAAAGATCGCTAGAAATTTCAAACATCATCACAACTTGGGGGTGTTCAAGGTTTCACACCTTTCCCCTAATCAAACATCATCACAACTAGGGGGTGCTCAAGGTTTCACACCTTTCCCCAATCAAACAAACAAGATCACAAATCAAGGGTGCTCAAGGTTTCACACCTTTACCCCAATCAAACAAACATCAGCACAACTTGGGGGTGTTCAAGGTTTCACACCTTTCCCCTAAAAAAATATGATCACAACTTGGGGGTGCTCAAGGTTTCACACCTTTACCCCAATCAAACAAACATCAACACAACTTGGGGGTGTTTAAGGTTTCACACCTTTCCCCTAATCCAACATCATCACAACTTGGGGGTGTTCAAGGTTTCACACCTTCCCCACCAATGCAATAAACAAGTCAATCATGCAATCACATCACATCATCAACAAGTCAATTGCCAGGTTCAAAAGACTGTGTTCTTTTGTCAAAGGTTGTGCCCTTTACCTAGCATTACATCATCATCATCATCATTGCTAGGTTCAAAATATTGCGTTCTTTTGTCAAAGGTTGCACCCTTTACCTTGCACTTATCACATTTCAAAAAAATCCTTTTATCTATTAGGGCAAAAATAGATACATTCATCACATGCTCACATTTCAAAATCCCCTTCATTTGTTAGGGAAAAAATAGATACATCCATCAAAAACCCCTTCATCTGTTGGGGAAAAAACATAATACATCAATTACAACTTCACATTTACTCAGTTTCCTAGCCTTACCCATCGGCTAAAAACACGGAGCTTCCTCGCCTTACCCATCGACAAAAACATGGAGATTCATTCAACATTTTCATCATCATTAATGTCCTTGTTTGTGGGGCTAGAAACACAGAAAAAATCATAATGTCCTTGTTCATGGGGCTAGAAACATGGGAAAAATCATAACTTATCATCATTAATGTCCTAGTTTGTGGGGCTAGAAACACGGACAAATCATTCAACATCATCCATTAATTTATCATTATGCAACATTCACAAATGAACCTTGTATCTAGTGATTTATCCTACTTAACCTGGTGGTTGTAGCGACTGGTTATCCATGCAATCTGGTAGGATGGATAGATTACCATAAGGACACTTACATCATCGCAAACCCCTTTATCTGTTAGGGCAAAAATAGATACATTCATCAAATTTCCACATTTCAAAAACTCCTTCATCTGTTGGGACAAAAACATATCACACTTACATTTAACATCATCTATTCATTTATCATTATGCAACATTCACAAATAGACCTTGTATCTAGTGATTTATCCTACTTAACTGTAGGAGTTATCCATGCAATCTGGTAGGATGGATAGATTACCATAAGGAGACTTACATCATCAAAAACCCCTTTATCTGTTAGGGAAAAAATAGATACATTCATCAAATTTCCACATTTCAAAAACTCCATCTGTTGGGACAAAAATAGATCACACTTACATTTAACATCATCTATTCATTTATCATTATGTGACATTCATAAGTAAACCTTGTATTTAGTGGTTTATCCTAGAAACCTAGCGGTTGCAGTGACTAGTTATCCATGCAATCCGATAGGATGGGTAGATTACCATAAGGACACTTACCTCATCAAAAACCCCTTCATCTATTGGGGAAAAATAGATAACATTCACTTATCATCATTAATGTCCTTTTGTGGGGCTGAGAAACATAGACAACAAAATCATAATGTCTTGTTTGTGGGGCTAGAAACATGGACAAAATCATAACTCATCATCCATTAATTTATCATTATGCAACATTCACAAGTGAACCTCATATTTAGTAGTTTATCCTAGAAACTTGGCAGTTGTAGGATTGTTATCCATGCAATCTGGTAGGATGGATAGATCACCATAAGGACACTTTCATCATCAAAAACCCCTTTATCTGTTAGGGCAAAAATAGATACATTCATCATGTTTACACATTTCAAAAACCCCTTCATCTGTTAGGGCAAAAATAGATACACTCATCACATATTCCAAATTGCAAACTCCCCTCATCTGTTGGGGCAAAAACATATCACATTCACATTCAACATCATCCATTCACAGGTGAACTCTACATTGAGCGAGATATCCACATTTCTTCATCCAACATTCTTCCATCACCATATTTCATCAATCATAAAATTTGTCAAACTTCAAGTAGCATGCAAGTGAACCTTGTATCTAGTGGGTTATTCTATAAACTTGGTGATTGCAGCGATAGGAATCCATGCAATTCGATAAGATGAATAGCCTACAATAAGGACACTTGACCATGATCATCATCAATTATCTCATTGTCCAAGATCACAATCACATTGGGCACTTCACATTTTGGAGTGAAACCTTGCCAAGAACAATTTGCACAATTGTTGTCATTGATGGCCTAGTTCGTGAGGCTTAACACATGAACAAAAACTCAAATTTCATCATTTTATTCAAAAACCTAATGATAGGCACTAGCTAGGATGATTAGTTCCAATTGTGAGAACAGTCACCAGTAGGCTATCCACGGTTCCTTTTTCTTTTTATCTGCATCATCATACTTGCATATCAATGGCATCAGAGAGCACACTATTCAACAACATCGAATCACCCCCAAATTTGGGGCAACCATATTTGATTTTGACATTCCCACAGTGAGATACATCTTACATTATCATGACATCTACACTTGACAAAGACCCCTTTTCCACCATTGGGGCAAAAATGGTACCACATTTTACATCATTCATATCACATTGCATTTCACACCATTCATTCATCAATTGCACAAATTCACTACATCATTCATTATTTGCACAAAATTTTTCAATTGGCTTGTGAGATACATTCATAACTCATTCACCAATTGAGGGGGTAAGCTACAAAAATTCCAAAAATTCTTTATTCTTTGGTCTTCAACATCAGTGCTCAAATCCAACAATAGAGAGAAGTTGCTTCTGCGCCCATAGCCCAAGCAGGTGTCTCATATTTTTGCACCATATTGTGTTTCACGCAACATGGTACAAAAAGGGGCATCTGTAGACACCAAATTACAACCATTAATCCTCCATCCTAACCATCCCACCACCCACTTGTCCACCATACACCTTTCCCACCTTCAAAAGGCCCACTTTAGCCCTTTCCCACCATTTCCTAACCCAATTGAGCTTATTTTAATATTATTTTATATTTAATATAATATTTTATATTATATTATAATATATTTATTATAAAATATGTATTTATAAACCCAATTAACCATAGTCGTCCGATCCAATCTAATCTCCACCGTCCATATTCATTAATCCATGCCACATCTAAAGTGTAATCTCAACCTTAGGATCTGATTTAATCTTAGCCACACAATTAAAAGTGTAAGGCTAAAACCCTAAGAAAACCCTAGGTTGGATTATAAGTAAGGGCATTTGCAAATGCTCAAACCCTAGAACTGGAACCCTGATATTGGCATGTGCATCTTGAAGAAGTCATTGGTGAAGCCCTAGAGAAGTAAAAAGTGATAGAGCCCTAAAAATCCAAAGCCCTAGCTAGCCATAGGACTTCAACTATTCTAGCCATCCCCACATCCATTCTCCATCACCGTCATAGTCCCCATCCATCCACTGCATTTATCGTTTCCTCTACAATCTACTTCTATAGATATACCCTTACCTACAGGGGCCCTCTCGAGATTGCCAAGATCACTGTAGAGCTTACCAAGTGCTCACCAGAGCCTGTTGTATCCTGCAGACGCTCTCCAGAGTCTACTATTTCCCACAAGTGCACACCAAAGCTTATTGTAATCTCCAGGTGTGCGCCCAATCCTTTTGTATCCCGTAGGTGTGCACTAGAGCCTACTATAATCACTAGGTGTGCACCCGAGCCTATTGCACCACATCTACTATTGTTGCTAGGGCATCACATCCATGGATCTGCAACAAAACATCGATAAATAGTAAGGTAAATCCCCATTGGTTTTATTTCATTGCATAATCTGTAGATTTTTGTATGCCATTTTATTCATTAATAGCTAGGGTTTTATTGGTAACTAAGGGTCTCACTCTATGGAGCCCTCATAGGTATTGCTAATCCTCTTGTTTGTTTGTGTGTATGTAGATCTACAGGTTCTCATTCAACATTGGATAGTTGTTGAAGCTAGAGTGGCCCGACATCGGATATCTCAGAAGCCCACTCATTTTATTGGGAGTGAAGCACGTTGAAGACACTTCATTATTGTAGCTAGGGTTTCGGAGAACCCTAGCATCTTGTACATCATTGTATCAAATACTCACTGAGTACAGATTGTATCAAAAGGAGTTTATTAGCTCCCCCTCGTTTATTGAATAAAATTATCTATTTGTGCAATCTTGTGTTTCTTTGGGTTATTTGCTTTCTTCATTGTTTAAGTTTCGTATTTTTCATCTTCACATAATGCTATTGATGAAGTTCGATGGTAGGAAAAAAGTATTGTTATGTGAATTTCATAGCTTGTTGACCAGGGAAGAAACATTATGGCAATAAAAGTCCAGAGCCTTGTGTCTTAGGGAAGGCAATTGGAACACAAATTTTTTCCACACCACCATAATGAGACATAGAGGAGCAAATAATATCAGATGCCTCCATAGAGAAGATGGATCGTTGATTGAAGAACCTGAAGAAATTCGAAATGAGGCAGTGGAATATTTTTGTAATATCCTGGTCCCATATCAGGCTTACCCGGTCGAGGTGTTGGAATCCCTTCTTCAACACATCTCATCCCTGGTGTCTCAAGATGATAATGATCTCTTGTTGTAGTCATTATCTTATGATGAAATTAAAGAAGATTTGTTTTCAATGACAACTGATAAAGCCCTTGGCCCTGACGGTTTCCCTCCTAAGTGTCTATGAAGCCATTTTAGAAAACCAAAGAACCAAGTTTGTCCCTAGAGAGCTGAACTCCACATTCCTTGCTCTTATCCCGAAATCTTGTGAATGTCGATCCATGTTTGATTTTCATCCTATCATCTTTTGCAACGTGTTATACAAAATCCTTACTAAATCCATGGCGAATAGAATGAAGTTCATTATACCTAAAATCATTGATAAGTGTCAGGGTAGCTTTATCCAAGGAAGGGTCATTACGGATAGTGTGAGCACTGTTTATGATCTTATCCATACTATCACAGTCAATAGGTACCCAAGTTTCTTTTTAAAATTAGATATCAATAAAGCTTTTGATAGAGTTTCTTGGGAGTTTCTTAATGTTGTCCTATCCTAATTTGGTTTTCACCACAGATGGATTAGATTGATTAAATTTTGCATGTCCTCTGTCTGGTTTTTGGTCATAGTGATTGGTGCAACTACAGGATATTTTAGGAGCAAAAGGGAAATAGGGCAAGGGGATATGATTTCACCCTTCCTTTTCATCCTTGTGGTGGATAGCTTAGGAAGAGTGCTTAATGTAGTATGCTCCGATGGCGGCATCTTAGGGATCAAGGCTTTAATCGAGCTACCTCTAGTGTCCCATCAACAATTTGTTGATGACACAATTTTAGCCAACCTCTCCAGTATCCCTGGAGCCAAAGTTATCAAATCTATATTGGAAGCTTATGAGAGGGCTATCAGACAAAGAGTAAATTATTTGAAAAGTAACAATTATTTCATCAATACTCTATCTGATAGACATGTCAGAATAGCTCAGATCCTAGGATGTGTCATTGCTGAACTACCTAAAACTTACCTTGGCCTTCCTTTATTCCAAGGGAAACCATCTGTGAGGATGTGGGATGATGTAATTCAAAGGGTTATGAAGAATCTTGTTGGCTAGAAAGGAGCCCTGCTCAGCAGTGCAGGGAAGTTCACCCTAGTCCAATCGTGTCTTCAGAGTGTGCTAATATACTTTATGTCCCTGTTTCGAGCTATGATTGTTGTATGTAATAAGCTTGAACAACTTTGGTGGAATTTTCTATGATCGGTAGTAGAGAATAAAAGAAAATTTCCCCTTGTTGCTTGGGATAAGGTCTACCTTCCAAAGTGCAAGGGAGGACTTGGTCTGATGAGGGTTCACCAAATGAATATGTCTATGATTTCAAAACAGGCTTGAAAGATAGTATCTAACTACCCAGTCCAATGGGTTGACATTGTTAAGAAAAAATACCTCTGACAACGGTCACTGATGGACAATTCCCTCATGCATGTTGGGTCTGCATTCTGGAACTTGATGTATCGAAACTGATCTATCATTCAAAGAGGTGGATGTTGGAAGCTTGGATATGGATCACAAAAAAAAATTCTAGGAAGACTCATGGATTACAACTTAGCCCTTGATTCGGGATCAGTCTGTAAGTATTATTAAACCTATCATTGATCTAATTTTTGGTCCCAAAGTTGAGAATTTCATCAATAATGAAGTTGTGGTACCCCGTTGGGTTGACATCCCTGCTGACCTATATTCTCCTGAGCTTCACTCAACTTGTCTTTGTTTAACCAAGCATCTTCAAACTCACTTGATCCCAAGTACAAGGCCACTTGATATTCTCTTTTGGAAATTTAGCCAATCTGAGAATTTCTTAGTTAAGACCGCATATATGGCTATGAATGAACCTAAAGATGATTGGTTTCCTTCCAATAGTATCTAGATCAAAAACCTTATTCCCAAAATTACCCTTTTTTTTTGGCTAGCAGCAAAAAATAAACTCCTCACCACCAATAACTTGATAACCTATGGTATGATCCTGCCCAATAGATGTTACTTATGTAAATCTGCATGGGAGTCAGTTAATCATCTGTTTCTAGAGTACCCCTTTTCTGGCCTTGTTTTGTCCATGATCCTATCAAATGTTCCCATCTATTAGGTTGCTCCTCAGTCTATCAGTGATATTATTACCCAGTGGTCAAACCCCTTTAAGTCCACCCACCTGAAGTTTTGGTGGTCGATCATTCTTCCTCACTTTATGTGGTAAATTTGGTTGGAAAGGAATAATCAAGATTTTTAATTTTCGTCCCTATATCCGAAGTCGGTCTGCTTGAGAACTGTGACTTTTGCCTCCGAAAATGCCAATATCATGTCTTATGAGGATTGTCCTTCATCATCATTTGAGATTCAAGTGACACGTTATGCTAACTTATCTTTTGAGGTTTCTAGTCATTCCTAGTCTTTTGTGGACAGATCCCTTGTCTCTTGGATTCCCCATCCCCCTTAGTGGTTCAAATTAAATTTTTATGGTGCATTAAAAGGAAACCCCGATGACACGAGTTATGGAGGTATAATTAGGGATGACAAAGGTTGTCTCATCCTAGCTTATGCAAAAAAACTTGGAGTCCAATCTAACAATTTTGTAGAAGCTCAAGCAGCTTTTTGAGGCATCCAAATGGCTATCGAGCTCAATATCCAGTACTTGATAATCGAGGGAGACTCGTTAAACACTATAAATTATTTGAAATAGGTCTCACATCCACCTTGGAATGTGCAACCAATCATAGAAGAGTCCATTATCTAGTTAAGGGTGATTAACAACATGTGTATTCAACATGTGTATAGGGAAGGCAATCGGGCGACATATACAATGGCAAACTTTGGGTTAATTGTCCAATCCCTGGTGATGTGGTAGGGTAACCTTCCCCAATGCATCGTTGATTCTTGTAGTGAACTTGCAGTTACTAATGTTGAATAGTGCCACGATGTCAAGTATCACGATGGCTCACAATGCAAGGCAAATTGTAGGACCTTATTACACTGATATGCCAAGGTGGCACATTGGCACTTGCAAAAGAAGAACAAGTTGTAGAACCTCACACTTTTTGTTTGTGCCCATGGGTGGTGTTGTAATAATCTAGGCTGTTTTTAGCTTATGGACCATGTGTTTGGCCAGATTTTGGCTTGTTCTGTAGAGAGTCAAACCTTCAAGGGATCCTCCTTACAACTTGTATATAAGGTTTTGGGTCCCTTATAAAACCCATTACTAATAAAAAAAAAAAGGTCGATAGACCTCCAAAGTCCTTGTGGAGAAAGACTATCAACAAATAATTTTTGGTTGCCTCTAGTGTTTTCTTGTTCAGTTATTTGCTGTCAGACCTAGATCTCATCTCCTTTCTTGGATGGGATGAATGTCCCTACTGATGTTGTCACAAATCTGATCCAGTTTTAGGCAGGTTTCTTGATTCTCTAACTGGTTCCCAAAGGCCTAGTTCCTAGATTTAGGGCCCCAATGGTGGGTGAAATATTCAAAATTCGAATGTAGTTTTGGGCAAGATTTTCAAATTTTAAATTTTTATTTTGAATAGGGCGCCCATTTCAAGCTAGTTTGCTTTAATTTCTTTTATAAAATTTTGCAGCTTTAGCTTAGGGCTTGCTTCATTTTAACCTTAAATTTTAATCCTCCAATTAAGGCGGCTTGGCTTTTTGGGTTTGATTCATGAAATCTAGCTTAGTCTTTCTAAATGTTTTATTGTTACATCTAAGGTTGGGGAGCCTTTCAAAACCTTTCTTGTAAAAGGTTTAGGGACCCTTTAAAAAACCTTTCTACTATCAAATCAAAAAATGTATATTAAAACTATACATTTAGAAAACCTTTTTCTTTAGATCTATTTTTTTATACTTGTAAAATAAAATATTGTGTTTAAAATTAAACGTTAAGAATGCTTAAAAATTTTAAAAATATTCTTTTAACTTCAAAAATAAATTAATCGTAGAAAAAATTATGTTTTTAAACTTTAATAAAAAATTAATCTTTTTAATGAAAAACCTTATATTAATTAAGATTAATTGTATAAAAAAGGGCGGGTGGAATTAACACACCCCACAAACCATAAAAACCGTTAGGTTGAGGAAATCAAACGTCCCCAACAAAAACAAAGTCCAAAAAATATTACTACACACTGTCGTAAGCAATCATTACACAAATATCCTAAGACATAATCAGTAAACAAAGATCAAAGAGCGGGACGAAAGTTATCTTAACTTCCTCGTTGACACACTGCCAACCGCCATCCAAAGAGATTAGGGTAGTCCATCCTTCATCTGCATTACCCTCAACCAAAATTCATTGAGAAAGACTTGATTGAATCAACTTGAAATGCTAAATTTATGATAAAAACACTAAAAATATCTTCATAAGTGTGGTCTACCGACAAGGACACCACTTTCGATGATGTAACCCGGGTTCAATCACCATGGTGGATGTATATAAAAAATATTACTAAAAAAATAAATAATATTTTATTACTTATTTTTTTAATACATTGATTAATTATAATTAAACCACTAAAAATTAAAATATTTGTTTTCAAGAAACATTATTCCATTACATAATAAAAAATTATATACTATGTTATACAAACACAGTCTTGCATGAAACTCAACAAAAGTATAAATTCTAATTAATTAATTAATCTAATGATATAACAATCACGTAGATGTTTTTTGACTAATTAATTCTAACAAATTTAGAGTTATCTTTAAGAATTCTTCTCTTTTAACATGATATATTATACTAATTATGTAGAATATATTGAATAACTTATGAGGTTATTATGTGCATAAGAAATCATTAACCTGACGTGATTGATTTATATATATATCTCGTGATTGAATCTTATTACACAATGGATTAAAAGGAATTAAAGCAATGTAAATTTATTTTTTAAAGCAAAATATAAGAATTTTATGGTTAAATTTAGATTTATTAATTAAATTTTTTTATTTAACATGTAAATTTAAAATGTAAAATTGAAACATTAAATATTATTAGTTTAATTGGTTAAATTTTTCAATAAAAAAATCGAAATTCAAATTTTGTTAATATTTAAAATTTGTTATAATAAGGATATGTAATCATGATGTAATATGAGTAGAATCATTTCAATCCTATATAATTAATTAAAAAAAACATATAAATTTAAAATTAAAGTATTATTTTCAACTTATAATAACCTAACTTATAATATGTATAATTTTAATAATTATACATTTTAATAGGTTGATTGTGAACTTTGAATCGTTAATATATATATTGTATTCCTTGCATGTTAAACCATTCTTTAGAAGACCATAATTCTAGCAAATCACATAATTTTAGATGTTCAATAATACTAATAAACAAATATGTTAATATTGTTTTATTCTTTTTAAATCATTTTATTTTGTATTTCTTTCGAGGAAAGTTAAATGTAATTTCAAGTAAACTTGAACCTAAAAATATTAGGTGATATGCCCTTTTTTCTCTTAAATAAAATTCATTTTGAATAATTATGTTTGTATTTAAATTAAGTTAGATAATATTAATATTTAATAAAAATTAAATATTAATATAGTAATAATTTTATATAGCATAAAATTAATTTTTATATTTTTTTTATTTGGGCAGTTGATATATTCTTATAATCGATGCATAGGATTGAACAGTCTCCTTTCAATCAAGATTCCTTGTAAAGTCAAGGGTTACACTTATCAATAGAATTTTTTTGATGAAAAAGTTATTATATTAATAAAATAATGTCTAATCATACAAAAAAGTGAGTGGGATTAGCACACCTTGTAAACCAACACACTAACCGGTTAGGATTACACAAGAGTGTCAAAAACAGTCCACAAAAATCCAGATAACAGCCATCAAAATAGTGTCAAATATGCATTCAAAAAGAAAAGATTAGAGAAATCACTGCTAGGTGGAAGGCCTAAAGTTTTTCTCCATAAGGTCATAAGTCCATCCAACGGTTGAAGAAGCCGGAGCCCCCTAGCCATCAGCAGTAGTACCACTAACAGTACAAGTATGTGCATTTGGTACAATTTCACCCCAACCAGGGGCATCATCTTGCTCAAGAGTCCAAACATCCCAACCAAAGGTCGGGAAAGAAGGACCTCCAAACCCATATTTTCCACATTTGCATTGTAGGGGAGGCTAGGACCAGTGTCTGGTAGCAAAGAGTTATGACCGACGACGGTTCCCTCGGTGAGTCGACAACTGGGACTTGGAAGGGGAAGTAAGAGGTACACAACTCATAGCGCAAGGTACATTCCCCCAATGATCCATGAGGGTATGTAAGTACTACAACTCCACATGTACTTTTTAACCTATACTTGAATCTATAACCAACAATCAAAGAATATAGCATATTTATCAGCAATAGAGAATACACACCCGACATCTTGCTAAGAAAAAATAGCTCTATTCCGAGACTTCCAAATATAAAATAGGGTACCAATTCTAAAAATATTCCAAACAACACCCAAGTTGAAGTAAAAAGCAATAGGGTCATCCAAAATAGCATGCACGCAGGTAAAATCCTCTTGCTTAAAAGATCTAAAATTCAAGAATTCACTCCTAGGCTGACTGAGCCAGATCATAAAACCAAAAAATATGCCGTAAATATTCTACTTGTTCGTAAATCGAGCAAATGGAATTATGAACACCTAGATGCTTGAGACTATTTCCAACAAGAAACCCTTGGTGCAATAGGCTCCAAGAAAAAAACTCTGTTTAGGTTCAATATAAGTAGCCTAAGCAATCTGAAACCTTGTATTCCATCGGGAGGGAAGAGAGACTAAGTCCCATCTCATAGTGATCTTATCAACCATTAGAACTTGCAGGGTGAGCCATTTGTAACCTAGATGGGTTTTATATTGCAAAATAGGAAGCTTCCCAAGCCAACACCAATATAACCACCAGGGTTTTTAAAAATGCTTATGCAGTTTGCGCAAAATAGAAAATGGAATACTATCAATAACCACCTCATAAGTATCTATATCACCAAGATTTAAATTATGAATTTAACAAAAACTTTTCCATGGTATCCAACTCTTGGTATGTTAGGAGAAGAAATAAAAAATGGAAGTAATACCACGCTTATAGAACCTCTGCGCTCTAACCCACTGCACTAGAGCCAGGGGAGAGCCCTACTAAGTGATAACAAGAAACTACCAAATATTCATGGAAGGCAAAGAGGCACCTGCTTTGCAAAAACTTCCTTTTCAAATGAGCCAGGGTTTGAAAGCCTCCCAAGCTTTACAAATACTCTGAATGACAAAATAGCCTTTAACTTTAATAGGGACAAGGGCAATAAGAATGGATTTCAATCCCACCCCTTTATAAAATTTATTCCCCTAAAGAAAAACAGAAGAAATACAATGCCTGACCAACACTTTCTAAGATTCATACCCACTTAAATATCGGGTGATCCATTTAGAACAAAGGGTAAAACCTTATTGATGGCAATCAAACAAACCCATACCTCCACAATCCTTGGGCAAAGAATAAATTTCTTAGGCTACCAGATGAAAACCTCATTTGACAGAGTCTTTGGCCCACACGAAATCTCTCAGAATCTTATCCAGATTTTTATAACAAGATTTGGATGGAACCTAACAAGACGAATAATAGACATGGGTCGTGGCTAAAACCTTAGAATAAATCTAAAATTTTCCTACCAGAGAAATTTTCTTACTAGTCCAATAAGAAAGTTTCTTGTCCACTTTCTCAATAACATACTGCCATAATTGGGTAGAGGAACCATGAAACGCAAAAGGAATTCAAAGAAATTTAAACCTCACCCAACTAAATCCAAGTCCATTGGAAATGATGCAGCCATCATGGCAGCTGGGGTTGAGATTACCAAAAATAAGAGGTTTTTTTTATTGAATAAAAGAATCAGAGACTAAATAGAACACCTCTAAGCAACTAATAGCCGATGAAAAAGATTGTTCATCTTCTTGAAGCAATAAAAAAGAATCATTAGCAAAATAGCAATTGACCAACTGACAATCATAACTAGGGAGAGCAATACCCCTAATTAGTACTTGATCCACTTTATGGGCCAACAAATAGCCAAAAGCCTCTATAGAAAGAATGAAAAGAGATGGAGCAAGAAGGCACCCCTGTCTTACAGAATAATCAATAGAGATTTGACTGAGATTGACTATAATTCAAAGTAAGAACGGCTGGAGCATCTTGAAATAACATAAGAATGGTGCTCACAGACACTGGACCAAAGACCAAATCCTGAAGTATGGTAATGATGAAGTACCACTCCATCTTATCATAGGATTTCTCAAATTTAATCTTAATGAATAAAACATCTTGTTCAAAAAAATTTACCCTCTCCATACCTTTCCAAAAAACAAGAATATTATCAAGAATGTATCTTCCCTGAATAAAGCCAATTTTTTTAGGTTTGAAAATCAAAGGTAGGAGATATTTAAGCTTAAGTGCAAGGGCTTTGACAATAATATTATAGCTCACATTAAGCAAGGTCATCAGCATCCAATTAGAGATGAGCTTAGGGTCTTCAAACGTAGAAATAAATTAAATATTGCCTTTGTTAATAATGGAACCGAGTGAACCACATTGCAAGGCTTCGAGATACACTTTGTGGAGATCAAAACCAAACATATCCTAGAATTATTTGTAGAATTCACATGGGACACCATCAATACCAGCTGCCTTATCATTAGCCATGAGTGACAAGGTATTTTTTAGATCTTCTATAGAAATAGGAGTGTCACAGAATATCATTTGCCTAGGAGAAAGCTTGTTGGGGATAACAACGATAAAATCAGCAAGAGTTTACCTTCTAGCATCATCAAGGGGTTGAGAAGCAAAAACACCTTGATAATGTGAAACAAAGGCTTTGACAATGTCTAGAAGGTCTGTGAATCTCTGCCCATCAACTTCAATGGCTTGAAATTGTGAATACTGAGCAGAAGGTCTAAGGCATTGAAATAAATATTTGGTCACTTTGTCCCCCACTTTGAGCCAATGCATTCGAGCACGTAATTGAGGACCCTTGGCTTCATACAAATCAACTTTTTTTAGCTCATACCAAATATAAGAAACTTGGTACTAAGCAAGAGAGGTGAAAGGAGAGGCTTCAAGCCTAAGACAGGCTTTGGATAGCTCACTCTAAAAGGCAGACTTAACTTGTTTATACCACTTTGTAACTTCAACATCCAAAGTCCATAACACCTTAGTGGTTCATTGAATGGTAGCATTCCACCTCTCAATACTTCCAAAAATACCATCATTTTTAGGAATCAAATTCCAAATGCAACATATATGAGCTTTAATGCTAAAGTTATGCAAAAAAGGAACATTCAGATAAAAATGTGAAGAATGCACTCTAGGTTGAAAGTTTAGCTTTGCCACTGAGAATAAAAAAAATCAATGATCCAATAGTGTAGTACTAGGGAAATTTAATACATACACGATGAAGAAGGTAAAATGTGGGAGAACTAAAAGTTTTCACACTCAAAAATCATGGCTCTATTCAATATTTCTAAAACCTTGGCAAAAGCAACCTGGAAATTGGACCAGGTGTACCAAAGAGCCTGAGGGAAGTCAGAAGGCAAGAAACGAGAATTAGGGTCATAAAGGTAAAATTTTTTTCATAAAAAATAATCTTCCCTTTCACCTAAGCACCACCGTATCGAGGCATGACTAACCTTGTCAAAATCTTTCTCTGCCATATTAAAATCTCCACAAAGCACCCAAGTGAAAATGGTAGATTCATGGCAAACCATATCCACATCTCACATCGATCAAAAGCAATCTTCAAGGCATACACATTAACCATCCCAAATAGTTTTTCGTAGATCTTGAGTAAAATCCAAATAGCTTGACTGTATGGGTCAACACCCCATGTCACAATATTCTTCTATAATCGAGGCGTAAGGATAGTGATGGCTCCCCCTTTTCTCAGGTAATGCTTCATGGAAAAAGAGATACTTTGTGGCCACAAAAATTCACATGCACACCGTAGATTGAAATAAAAAATCTTAACTTCTTGCAGACATAAAAAATTGAGGCTTCCATGCACTCAAGAAACATTTGACATCTCATTTTGAACCAAATATTTTTTGATCGGGTTCATCAGTCCTCGGACATTCCATGAGAATAAAATCATTGGGATTTTTTAGGATGCATGATCTCCATGACATCACCTGCATCACCCAAACCTTCAAGCAAGCCATAAGAATTGGAGACCGAATGGAAAACATAACTGTTTAACTATCGATATTTATCATTCTTAACAGGGCTACGATAGTGGTGGACCTTAAAGGCCCTATTCTCCTCCATAAAATACTTATCTAGAGATGACACCATTGAGGTAAAAGAAGGGTCCGATCAAATATATTGAGACACCAATGAAACTAGGGGTTGCATGCCAACAATTGGATGGGCCATATCAACAGGAGTCTAAATATCTTCAGTAGAAGCTTGCATGTCCTGAGAAGGAGTAGGGGCAGGTTGTGCAGTGGAAACTAAAGTTTTATGATGCTTAGCTCCACAGGTTTTCCTACTAGAAATAGTAGTTCATTATTTAGTGTTTCCCTACAAGCTATTAGTGGGAGCCACAAAAGTGAGCAAGGGATTTCCCTTATATTTCCACTTCTTGAGAGGGCACTCCCAAATTTTGGGATCTTTAGATTGACATCAGTAACAGGTATTGGGCAAATTGATATATGCAACTCTTTGCCTAAAATATTGGTCCCCGATATTGATATCAATAAACTCCTACAAATACTTGGTAAGGTCAACTTTGATACAAATCCTTCTAGTGGATTGAGCAGAGAAGAACTTTTCTAGCTCAATATAAACAAACTTACCTAAGGGGGTAGCTAAAATCTGAAAAAAACCTCAAAGGGGAACATGAAGAGCAGGGAATTCAACCCACATTGGGACTTCCAATGCAGCTTGGTCACTGGCTTGGAAATCCCTACAGTAGGGTTTCAGAATGAATATACTATTACGGATAGTCCATGGTCCCCTAGACAAAACCTTTTGTGCTTGAGTTGGGTCTAAAAATAAAAAAATGAAATACCCTTCGTTAAGGTTTTGTACATTCTCCACTTAGACTCCATATGGTCCTCAAACTTGCTAGACCCAAGAGTGAATAAGGATATCATATGGGATAAGACCCAAAAAATAACCCACTAAGGTATGACTTTCAAACCATTCACAACCCATAAAATATTCATGCAAAGGAATAATAACTTCAGGGATAGGGTCTTTACCTAATGATACACATTCGAAACGAACTTGTGCGGATTCTTCCCCGATGCCATTGAGCTCTCCAACAAACTTAGAATAAATTGAGCCGACTGTATGAGTGGCAACCATTAAAAATGGTGAAATAAAATAGCCTCTGGGCGGCGTTAATGCAATAGACAAGATTTTACCACCCCTAAACCTACCAAGCTAGCAACTATTTTTGCTCTTCTATCGCCAATCAATTCTGATTTTTAATCTCAATAGAGAATTTAAAACAACCGTCACACACCCACTCCCTCACCCACACTATAGTTTGGAAAAATTAATTATCATATTATTAAGTAATAGAATCAATAGTTTTTTAAATAAAATACTTTCTATTTTTATTTTCTTTCACATGCAAATGTACGTACAAGCACATATACACATATTATTTTTATTTTATACAAAGAAATGAGTATCATTCAATGTAACAATATTTTTGAAGTTTATTTTCATTTCTTAATTATTATAGAAAATAGATAGAATGAGTAACAAAAAGATAAGACAAATAATTAATCACAAAATACTAAAAATTAAAGGATAAAATATAACAAAAAATTATAACACATAAATGTTAACTAATCATATTTTTTTTATTTGGGTAGTTAGTATATCCCTACGACTTGTGCATAGGGTTGAGCAGTCTCCTCCAACCATGACCCCTCATAAAGTTGAGGACTACACTTATCAATAGGGAATTTAACACACAACCATCACACACTCACCCGCGTTGTAGTTTGAACAAATTAATTATCATATTATTAAGTAATAAAATCAATAGTTTGTTGTTAAATAAAACACTTTTTATTTTTATTTTCTTTCACATGCATATACATGCAAGCACACATACACAAATATTATTTTTATTTTATACAAATAAATGAGTATCATTCAATATAACAATACTTTTGAAGTTTATTTTCTTGTCTTAATTATTATAGAAAATAGATAGAATGAATAACAAAAAGATAAGAAAAATAACTAACCATAAAATACTTAAGTTAAAGGATAAAATATGAAAAATAATTATAACACAATTGTTAACAACTAATTAATTATTATATGAAATTAAAATTAAAAAAATAAAAAATACAAGTTATGTTTAGAATCCAAAACAAAAGATAAACAAAATCATGAAAGTTATATTATGCAACCGTGTGCAATAGTTTTGTTTACTATATACATGGTAAAATAGATGCATTTGGAAAAATTGTATGGTGGAACGGTTCAATAGATTCATGTTATCCAATACAAGATTAAAAATAGAGTATACAATCTCTTTAGATATTTTAGTATGAGTAGGAATAGATAACAAATCCATTGTTATAACTTGTAATTTACCTAATAATTATCATCTAAAGTTATTTTTCTTTTTATTCTATGCGGCTCCAAGACCAAAATTTCTCTTAGATGGTTATGTTATGGTGGGATAATAACGTGTCTTAGAAATTTCATGGTTAAGTAAGGTGTTCTTCCTAAATACTCCTCCTAGAAGGCAAAGGAAAATTACTAAGATCTTGGGATGTGAGATTGACTCCCTTTGGTTTATCTAGGATTGTCAATGTTCAAAGGGGGGATTAAGATTTCTATATGGAAACTAGTTGTAGAAAGAGTTCAAAGAAAATTGGTAGGATGGAAAGGGGTGCTTTTGAGCCAAGCATGTGAAATTATGCTAGTTAATCCTAATCTACAGAGCATACCAGTGCACTTCTTTTCTCTCTTTCGGATTCCAGGAAATATTCTTTAAAAATTGAATAAATTCAATGATCCTTTCTCTAGTTTGGTTCTAAGGAGAAGAAGAAATTCTCACTTATGGTGCGATATCATGTGTGTAGTAGGAAAGCGTTGGAAGGTCTCGACTTAAGGAGAATGAAAATGTTAAGTAGAGAATTAATAGCTAAATAGGGTTGGATATTGGTTCAAAAAGATAACGTTAATTAGGTTAAAATATTGTTAGTCAAATATTTAGGTAACACTAACAATTTTATCATAGATCCAAGTCCTATTCTTGGCTTAGTATTCTGGCACAACATTATTAACAACTGCTTTAATATCATAAAGGGGAGAATATGGGTGTTAGGTAATGGGTAAAACATTGATTTTTGGAAAGACGCTTGGGTAGTTGATAGACCATTAAAATCATATCCTCGCCTAAGTCTAGGGGAATCAATCACAAGCCAAGATTTCAAGTTGAAAATATGTGACTTCATTGTCTCTATTAATTATAGAAAATACTGGAAACCTTTTGTTCTTATAGGGATTTTGTAGGAAGAATAAATTGTGTTAAAATCTTTGATGGACATTCTAAATTTGATGGTTATTCCTAACTAGGATATGAAAATAAAAAATAGAGCATATGCTAATTAAACATAGAATAAAAACTGCAAACTAAAAAATGAACAACAGATAAAAGGAGGACACAATAAATACAAAGAAATATATATTTATTCAGAGGAACTCTGCACTGCCATTTTACATACATACAATTCTCTTATATAATCACAAAATGAGAGGAACCCACAACCTTCTAGAATTTTCTAGGGTTTAATAATCTTCTGGAATCTTCCAGATCATACTAAAAAGCATAAATTCCACAAAAAGGGGTTTCCATGAACTTTCCAGAATATTCTCCACAAAAAGGGGTTTCCATGAACTTTCTAGAAGGTTCCATCATTAGTCAGGAAAATCATGCAGCACCTGCATATTATAACAAACTCCCACTTGATGCAGGATTTTTCTAGAATCTTTTATCCCAATTTCACTGCTGCAAAATTGGTGCTTTTGAACTGTGACAACCTTAGTAAGTGCATCTGTTGCATTCTCTTGAGTTTTGCATTTGATCAGGTTGATCATTCCACACTCCACCATATCACGCACAAAATGATATTTCACTGCAATATGTTTTGTCCTTTCATGGAATGATGAAGAATATGCAAGTGCTATTGCACTTTGACTGTCACATTTTATTCCAATATATTCTTGGTTTAAATGCAAACCTTTGCACAACCTCATCAACCAAACAACTTCTTTTGCAGCATCAGTTGCAGCAATATATTCAGCTTCAACACTTGACAAAGCTACAACAATTTGCTTTTTACTCCTCCAACTCACTGCACCACCATACAAAGTGAAGACATATCCTCTTGTTGACTTACGGTTGTCCAAGTCACCTGCCCAATCTGCATCTACATGTCCCTGCAAACAAAACTCTTCATTCTTCTTGGGTAGATAACACAAAACATGATCTTTAGTACCCTGTAAATATCTGAAAATTCTCTTTACAACAATCCAATGTTCCTTTCCAGGATTGGACATATATCTATTGACCATACCAACTGCATGAGCAATATCAGGCCTGGTACATACCATTGCATACATCAGTGAGCCCACAGCCTCTGCATATGGAATTTTCTTCATCCTCTCCTTTTCTTCAGCTGTAGTTGGACACATTTTTGCAGATAATTTAACTCCAGGCTGCAAAGGAGTTTTGGCAGGTTTACTATCTTGCATTCCAAATTCTTTCAAAATCTAGTTAATGTAATCCTTTTGGGAAAGCCATAATTGTCTGCCCTTACGATCTCTGACAATATCAATACCCAAGCAATGGCGTGCCTGACCCAAGTCCTTCATATCAAATTTATTTGACAATAACTCCTTAGTTTTTGAAATCAATTGCTTATTATTTCCAATCAAGAGGATGTCATCCACATACAAAACCAAAATTACAAGACTTTTACTTTCTTTTTTGTAATACACACATGGATCTATAGGGTTACGAAAAAATCCAATCTGCAACACATAATTGTCAAACTTTTGGTACCATTCTCTAGGAGACTGCTTCAATCCATAGAGATATTTTTCAACCTACAAACAACACCTGCACCTCCTACTTCAAAACCTTTAGGTTGCTGCATGTATATTTCCTCCTTCAAATCTCCATGCAGGAATGCAGTTTTAACATCCATTTGTTCAACTTCTAAATCAAAAGCAGCAACATATGCAAGCAAAAGTCTAATAGAAGATAACTTCACAGTGGGAGCATAAGTTTGATGAAAATCAATACCTGGGATCTGAGAGAACCCTTTTGCAACCAATATGGCCTTGTATCTTTCCACAGACCCATCAGGCCTTAACTTCTTTCTGAACACCCACTTGCTGCCTACTATTTTTCTCCCAATAGGTTGTTGAACTAAATCCCATGCATGGTTCTTCTTCATTGAATCCATTTCTTCCTGCATGGCCTTCTTCCAATGCTCTTTCTCCGGACTGTTCATGGCATCTTCAAATGTGAGAGGATCATCACCAGCAGCTGTAAATCCACAAAAATAATCTTGAAGCCTGTTGGGAAGATGTTTCTCTCTTTTAGTTCTTCTAGGCTGCTCCACTGATTCTTGGACCTCTTCTCTACAAGGTTGATAATCAGACTGCATTATTTGTTGATCCTCTTGATGCACTTCTTCAGGCATATAAGCAAGAAAATCTTCACCAGGTCCTTCTAGGTTGGAAACTCTATCTGAAATATCAAAAGATATTGTTTCTTGAGGTTGATGGGGCTGAGCATGTGCTTCATTTGAAGGCTGACCTGACATAGTGTATTCATGCACACTAACCTTCTCTTTCAACTATTGTTGTGATTCATGTTGTTGAATATCTCCAGCTATCTTAATTTCCTTAAAAATCACATCTCTGCTAAAAATACTTCTATGTTCATCCGAAATCCATAATTTATATCCTTTTATTCCAACAACTTCTCCATAACCAACAAGAATGCATTTCTTAGATTTTTCATCCAATTTTTTCCTCTTTTCAGTAGGAATGTGCATAAAGGCTTCACAACCAAAAACCCTCAGGTGAGAGATAGATGGTTTTCTCCCACTCCAAGCCTCTTCAGGTGTCTTGTCACTCAAAGCAGTGCATGGTGACAAATTAACCAAATAGCTGGCAATTGAAATTGCTTCAGCCCAAAACCCTTTACTGAGCTTTGCATCTGATAACATGCTCCTCATCTTCTCCAATAGTGTTCTATTCATTCTCTCTGCTACTCCGTTCTGTTGAGGAGAATAAGGTGTAGTCTTTTGTCTAAAGATGCCTTTTTGCCTGCAAAACTCTTCAAATTCAGTTGAACAGTATTCTCCTCCATTGTCACTACGCAATATCTTAAGTTGTCTGCCTGTCTGCCTTTCTACATTAGCAACAAACCTTTTAAAATGATCAAGTATGTCACTCTTTTTCTTCAAAAATATAGTCCATACTTTTTTGCTATGATCATCAATAAAAGTGGCAAAATATAGAGCACCACCAATAGACTGAGTATCCATAGGACCACAAATGTCTGTATGAACAAGATCCAAAATAGATTTAGCTCTATGTGGGTGAGGAGAGAAGCTTACCCTTTTTTGTTTGCCCATCACACAGGATTCACAAAAGTTGAGAGTGTTGGAGCTGATATCCTTGAGGCCATACACCATACTTTTGTTGACCAACTGCTTCAAGCTGCTTTCTCCCAGATGACCAAGTCTTCTGTGCCAAAGAAGACAATCTCCAACATCTGCTTCATCATTCTTCTCAGCTGCATTGCAATGGCTTTTCTCACAAGGGCTGACATCCAATTTGAACAAAGTTCCTTTCTTCTTTCCTTTTGCAAGCACCAGTGCACCTCTGGTGAGCTTGCATCCTTCATCTGAGAAGGTAACAGTTACTCCTTTTTCAGCCAACTGTCCAACTGAGAGAAGATTTCTTCTCAACTGAGGGACATATCTAACTTTTTGTAAATACTTGACTTTTACACTTGAATCCCTCACAAGAATTGTACCTTCTCCTTCTACATCACAAAATGCATTATCACCCATATAAAATTTTACACCATTTACCTCTTTGTAGTTGACAAACCACTCACGGTGTGGTGTCATGTGGAAAGAGGCTCCTGAATCTATAATCCAGTCTCCAGGGCACACTTCAGTTGACAGACAGGAAGAAGCAAGAAACATGGAGTTTTCATCTGCAACTTTCTCAACTGTCTCTTCTTCTGCTACCTTTTCAATTTTTTTCTTCAACAAGGGACAATGAAACTTGATATGCCCCTTTTTGTGACAGTAGTAGCATTCCACATTGCTGAAATTTTTCTTTCCTATGCTGGATGATCTGCCTCTGCCTCTAGACTTGCTTCTCCCACTGGATCTACCTTTTCCTCTTTCCTTTGAGCATCCACGTGCTAAATAGGCCTCTGAAGTGGATGCTTCACCAACAAATATTCTTCTTGTCTCCTCATTCAACAACTGGCTAACCATTGACTCCATATGCAACTTATCAGAAGCAGCACTTATGGCAGTAATAAGATTCTCCCATGAGTCTGGCATGCTGATTAACAATGCCAGACACTGATCTTCATCACTCCATTTATCACCAATGGAGTTTAACTACTTCATTAACATATTAAAATCATTCAAGTGGTCTGAGAACTTACCACTCTCCTTCATCTTGAGATTTGCCAGCTTCTTTCGCAACATTAACTTGTTCACTATTGACTTGGAAGCGTAGATGCTCTCCAGCTTTTTCCACATATCTTGAGCAGACTGTGCTTCTGTCACATTTAAAATCATAGAGTCTGCTAAACTTAGTCTAATAAGGGCCATTGCTTTTCTATCCAGCTTATTAAACTCCTCTTGTGCCATTCCAGTGGGCTTTCCATCAACTGCAACCCACAAGTCCCTTTCCACCAGTAAGTCCTCCATTTTGATCTTCCACAATGTGAAGTTCAATCCATTGAACTTCTCAATCTCCAGTTTGTTGCTCATTTTCTACAAATCTTTCTCTACTCCCACTCAAATTGTGAATCAATGCACAAACCCTAAGGAGCACTCCAAAATAAAGACACAACAACCAATGTTGCAGAGAGGGAGAGCACGATTCACTACCAAAGCATATACAACTGCCTCTCTTCCACTATACTGCTCTGATACCATGAAAAGAAAAAATAGAGCATATGCTAATTAAACACAGAATAAAAACTGCAAGCTGAAAAATGAACAACAGATAAAAGGAGGACACAATAAATACAGAGAAATATATATTTATTCAGAGGAACTCTGCACTGCCATTTTACATACATACAATTCTCTTATATAATCACAAAATGAGAGGAACCCACAACCTTCTAGAATTTTCTAGGGTTTACTAATCTTCTGGAATCTTCCAGGTCATACTAAAAGGCATAAATTCCACAAAAAGGGTTTCCATGAACTTTCCAGAAGATTCTCCACAAAAAGGGGTTTCCATGAACTTTCTAGAAGGTTCCATCATTAGTCAGGAAAATCATGCAGCGCCTGCATATTATAATAGGATAGCATAGATAGATTTGTGTGGGGGAAAAAGAAAAAGTGAAATCCTACCTATTGTTAGATGTTCCCTTTGATTCCTGGTTTCTTGTTAGTAATATCTGGTTGAAGGGTATTACCCCCAAAGTTAATATTTTATTTTGGTTTACGGCTCAAGGGAAGTGCCTTACAATGGATAGTTTATAAAAAAATGGATTGGTTATTATAAATAGATGCTACCTATGTGGTAGTGCTAACTAATCACTTGTGCATCTGTTGTCTGATTGTCCATTTTCTCAGTCTATCTTCTTCCAGTTCCTAAGGACCATTGTTGTGGTTTGTATTTTTTAAAATTTGTTATCTGAATCGATAATTTAATGGAGTTCTCCCTTTCTATCTTCTTATTTTTGAGTTTTTTTGTCCTTTGGTTTACCTCATGTTTGGTGGCATATTTGGAAGGAGGGAAATTCTAAAGCCTTTAAAAATATCTCCCATCTAGCTAAGTTTGTTGCACTTTGGGCTATGGTTACCATTGTTAAAAATGTGGATGCAATTCCTTTAGATAATTTTTCTTTCATTAAGTATTTGGCTATGGAGTTGGTTCTTGGATTTAGAGATTATTCACCCGATCATCACCCTGAAGCTCCTACCAAACAAACTACTATTTGGAAACCTCCTCCTCCTAGTTGGTTGAAGCTAAATTTTTATGGAACTTCTAAAGGGAATATGGGACCAGTCGATGTGGGGGGATCAGTTAGAGACTCTGACAGAAGGCTTTTTTTTACTTTCATTGAAAATTTAGATTGCCAAACTAGTCATTTTACGGAGGTACAAGCTCTCTTTCAAGGGTTTTTTCAACTAGAAATTTTGAATGGTAGGAAGGTAATTATTGAAAGGAGTTCCCTCAATATCATTAATATGATCAAAGGTGTTTAGGTCCCTTCTTGGATGATTGCAAATAAAGTTTCTAAAACCCAAAGATAAATTTTAACCCTCAAAACGATAGAGATTAAGCATGTTTGTAGGGAGGGAAATAGATCAACAATTTTTTTAGCAAACTTGGGACTTCTGCAAGAAAGATGCACAATTTTGTAAGAGGATTTCCCAAATGGATTAAATCAAATAGAAAATGAAATCTCAAGGAGATAATTTGTGTGTTCAAATGGCTTTGATATGTGGTAGTAGGGATTCCTTGGGAAAATTTGTTGAAAGCAAGAGTTTGTAGCTAAACCATGGCCAAATTTATAGAAGAATTCACACCACAAATAGCTATTATTGTTGGACATCCTTTCTAGGATTTTTTGCTTGACTATGTTTTTTTTATAGGTATAGTCTTCTGCGTGAAACATGATGTCTTTTTTGGGTTTCTAGTTGTTGATAGTGAAAGCTCTAGTGTGTTGATGGTTTTAGTTTGGGTTTGTCCTACTCGACTATTATGTAGCTTTGTTTTTTATCTATTTCATGGATCCTTTTTGGTTTTCTATGTTGATCTCTATATTCCTTGTATCCAATTGGTTGGTTGATCCACCTTTGTAAAAGGTTTTGTCACCTTTCAAAACCCCTTCATCCATTTTATAAAAAAATATAATTTTTTTTAAGGATTGCATGAAGATTTGGAATGCAAAATATTATGGTAACATTTTTAAAGAAAAGAAGAAAATTGAATCCAAGCTCAAATTTTCATAAGAGATAGTAGAAATCTATGGAATGGACAAAGTTTCTGATGTGCAAGAATAATTGATTTCTAATTACCATAAATTTTTGAAAAAGAAGAAGCCATAATGGTTCCAATAATCTAGGAAGAAATGGCTAAAGGAAGGAGATAAAAAATACCATATTCTTTCATACTACAACAAAAATTTCTATTTGTGACATTAAATATATTTTTACTCTAGATTGAACAAGTGTTAGAAAGAAGTTATTAGCAAGGAAGTAATTAATTATTTGAAATTATTTTTTAGATACTAGACAAGATAAGGAGACACAAGGTAAGCATTTGTAATATATTCCATCAACTATCTCATAGAAACAAAATGAAATATTGATGAGGAAGACATCTATGGAGGAGATCCATGATGTAATTCTCTCTTTCCATCCTAACAAGGCACATGGTCCCAACAAATTCCCCATATTTTTCTTTCAAAAAATTTAGTATTAATGCAAAGTAGATATGTTGGTTACGGTTTAAGAGTCCCAATAAATAAGGCTAAAATAAGTGATATCAATACCTTTTTATTAAATTGGTTTCCAATAATTAAAAATAAAATATTTTGATAAGTTTTGATCAACAAGACTTTATAATATGATTTACAAGATCATTTCAAAACTTATATGAAATAGGTTGAAAAGAATTCCAGATAATGTTATCTCATGGGAACGAGATGGTTTTGTTCATGATAAATAAAATTTTGATGGTATAATAATTACATAGGATTTCATATATTCTCTTTATTTCATGAATGAAACTAGGTATGCTTATGAAATTGGACATGAACAAAGCCTATAATAGGGTTTGCTAGGGTTTTCCACATGAGTTTAACAAAAATATGGTTTTGGTCATTATTGGTATGAATGGATTAAATGTTACCATAGCATTCTAAAATGTTATATTTAATTAGTGTTTCTCCTGTTGGTTACTTTAGGTCATCTCATGAACTCCACCAAGGTTATTCACTATATTCTTATCTATTTATTATTCTTGTAGGGACAATAGGAATAAATTTTGCAAAGGAAAAAATGAAAAGAAAAATCAAAGGTATTCAGGTTGTAAAATATGGTCCTTTAAAATCTCATCTTGAATTTTTTTATGACATGTTTTCTTTGGTCCATACCTTAATTAGTTAGGCTATGAATTTAAAATTAATATTATCATGCAATGATAATGGTATAATACAATAAATTTTGAACTTTTGTCATTACAACTACCCTAGATTTAAATTAAATTATTTTGGATATTTTTAGGTTTTGAATTCCATCAACCTAGTTTGGTATTCCTTTGTCTCATAAAAAATAGGAGCTTTCTATCTCTTATTTGGATAGAATAAAATCTTGTTTAGAATATTAGAGAATATAAGTTCTTAACCATTGTGGGAAGGCTACAAATCATAAAAAGTACTTTGTAATTCATCCCTATCTATATGAAATCACATTCAAGACTACTAGTAGGTATAACATCAAAATTTGATAATATTCAAAGGGATTTTCTTTGGAAAGGGTGTAAGAAAAAAGTTAGGTTTCCTCTTTGTATGTGAGATAGGATTTGCAATAGAAGGAATATTAGAGGAATAGGCTTGCAAAATTATAGTGTTATAAAATTGGCCTTAGAGGTAAATCTTGGGTAAATATTGTATAGAGATCAAAGAAAAATTTGGGAAAAAATATTATGTCAAAAATATATAGGTCCTCTTCATGTAATGAAATTATTTAGGAAAATAACCCTAGCTAAATAATTGTCAACATGGAAGTTCATATCACATACTTTATATTTGATCAAGAAACATATTAGATGTTCAACCAATGAGGGAAATTATGAAAAATTTTGTTTGATGCTTAGTTGAAGACTTATCCTCTTAGGTTTGATTAAAAATGACAACAATTATCTCTAGCATGCCTAACTTGTAAAGGTCCAAATATCAAGGATTATATTAAAATGAACAATAACTCAAGATCATGGTTTTCAATTAGTAACCTATTTAAAGAAGAGTAATTCAGACAAATTGAACATGAGATTCAAAAAATGCTTCGAGAGTTTTATTTACCTGTTTTTGTACAAAATTATGAGTTGCTTTAAAATATATTAAAATATGGTGGATACTAGTTCAACATCCCTTTGGTGACTAGTTCAAAGTAATATTTCTTATAGGAGAGAGTCTATAAAGAAGATAATATCATGAATAATTTATATGTACCTTATGTGAGAAGGATTTAGAAATAATAGATCATTTACTTAATTATTGTCCCTTTGCTCACATGATTTAGGTTTAGTTTTTTACAATATGAGAATATATTGGATAGCACATGAAGATTGATTTTTTTTATGAAATGTTGGGTAAATTATTTCAAAGATAGATTATAATGTATCCGATGAGGATTTTTACTATTATTATTTTTTAGAATTTATGGCTTGAAAGTAATAATATAATTTTTAAAAATAAATTTTAAAATTATGTCCATATTTAGAACTATATTATTGCCTCTCTTGCAAAATGTTTATAGATACGGTGCTCAAGATAAGTACCAAGTGTGGAAAAAGAGGTGCTAATCACTTGGTTATAATATTTGAATATATATATATAAGAGTCATCTATGGCAATGGCATTAAAACAAAGGACCTACTTCAATCTACGGTAAAATGGACATGTCCAAAATTTATCAATAATTGATGAGGGTTCCAAAATTATCATTAATGCTATAAAAAAAATGGATGCATAGATTTGATAAGATAATGATATTATTATTGATATTTATAATCTATTATTGGAGGTAGTATCTTGAAAATGTGAGCATATCTACAACGAAGAAAATCAAATAATTTGGCCAATAATGGTGTTGATCTTCATCTTTGTAAAATTCAAGTTTTAGAAGGCAAACGGTCATTATGTCTTAGTGAACATGTTTTTAAATAGGTTATTGTGAAAACATAACACTCTGAGGAAGACAAATAATATATTAGATAGAAAATTAATGAAAATATATATGATAAAAAGGTAAGCTAGATGTGTTTTAATTGACCTAACAATTATTGTAATATTTTGGTATTTTGGTGTGAGTGGTCCCCAATAGAAGCCACATACAACTTATCAAAAAATAAAATATATAACAATTTTTACTCCATCATCCAAATAATCAATAACCAAAAATATGATGATGTATAAATGACATTGAAAAGATACCTGCAAATAAATTATATCCAATACATATAACTATAATTATTAGTAGGAAAATATCTAATAAATTTTATGAATCTAACTAATTAGGTTTTCTTCTTCATTAATAGATAGTTTAATAAAGTACAATATATCAACTAGGATGACACTAAAGGTGGGGGAGGGGGAGAAAGCCATAGTTCCAACATATATTCTACTTTACTACTTGTCATCCATTATAATTATGTTACAATAATTATATACTTCATTTTCACAATACTTGTGAGCTACCTAATTTAATGGGCATTAGCATCATGTATCATGTTATGACTTAAACTTATAGTACATATTACCAAGTATAAATATAAATTTATAGTATAGAAAATAATATAACTATGCTTTTTAAAATTTAGTCTTTCTATTCAAGTTTAACTATAATTCATTAGTAATTTAAAAAACTAAAAGAAGATACAAGGACATGTCAAAAATCTTTACGTTTTTTATTTTTAATTTTCTTACATACCATCCATTCTTTGCTTTATCAATTTTATAGAACTCATTCTCTTGACTTGGATAATATGTACTTCTTTCTTCCCAATCCATATGATACAATTGCTAGCCCCAATATTAATATTTTTATATTTTTTATAGATAGAAAGGGGTTTTGAAAGGTACCCCAAAACTTTTACAAGACAACAAAAAGAAAAAACAAGGAAGTCATCTCACTAGAGGTGACCTCAAAAGACCAAAAGGAGGCCATCTCAATAGAGACTACCTCGATAGACCAACTAGAGAAGAACCACAAACAAACCAACTCGACATCGCAAGACAAGAATAAACTCGACATCACAAGACAAGAACGAATGGGCATAAAGAAGTGATCAAAAACCTAAAACTACTACTATCGTTGAATCTAGGATAATCTTCAAGGTAATCCCATTTAGCCGAGTCAACATTGAGATCATATTCCACATAGTAGGTATTGTCTTCTCTCATGGTGGAGAGAATCTTGCCAGCTTGGAGAAGCATGATCAACGTTGAACTCAAAAGTTCTTCCATGTTGGCCCAAAAGTTGAGTTTTTGTTGGGATTTCCTTACGTTTGAAGAGCAGAGCATTTTGGATCCTCCCTCAGTATTTATCTTCTTAGGCTTCACTATGGTCATCTCAAAAGTCATTTTTGATTGATCACTAGCTATAGATTTGTGTTTCCCCCTTGTGATCCCGCTCCTTTACAAACTATGACATGAGTTATATTTGATAGGTGACGGGGTGCACATAGGGGTATCGTCTCCACCCATGGTCATGCCAGCAAATTCATTCTTCGAGTCATCATTACTGAGGATCGAAGCAGATGAGATTTTTTCTTGACTACTAATAATAGTTAGGGCTACCTTTTTAGCCTCCTGAAAAACATGGTGGAATAAGATGAGGTGGATGTCTTGGTGTCTGGGGTAAGTTGAGGAACCATCCTTGAAATTCAAAATCAAAAGCTCCATTGATCGAAAGAGATACTTTGGAATGTTGATCTCCCAAACAACATGCATATGGTTCAAAAAAGCAATCTAGAAGCTTCTCAGTGGTGAGTTGATATCATAAATAGCAAAGTATTCCATGATGGACCCATAACCCTATTCCAAGGTTCTAGAAGACCATTTCTCATGATGTCACCTTTAACCCTGACCAAATTTTTACCTTTCTGCGTGAAGTGGATAAGCTCCCCGACTAAGGAGTGCTTTTTTCTATGCACGATATCACCATCGTAGGGTAAACCAGTCACCTCTGCCAGAATATCTACGTTGACTCTGAACTTGATCCCTCTCAACGTTACTCTACATTTTTCCCAATATGAAGTAAATTTATTGGAAAGGGTAGGGTTGTTACCATTGAACTTATGAATAAATGGCAAAATGTGATGAATCTTCAAAAAATATTCCACTAGGGCATTCGCTTGCAAGGATTATGGTTCAATCAATGCTATTTTTTGGTTCTAATATAGCCTAATGGCACACCACTAGAAGGGATCCTATAGGTTTTGGACAACCCTCCTTATCCTGAGCCACCACTAATCAGTCTTCTTTAGACACTTCCATGAGCATCGACCCAGGAATGAAGTCATTTTAAGCCCAATCCGCCATTAAATGAATTTATCTAGAGAATTGCATAGAATCCACAAAACCATAGCTCTCCTCATCCCAGTCTACCATCAATTTGCCTTTTACAAAATGCTACATGAACATTACCTCAAATTCATAGCCCTTCTTATCACCGTCCATCATCAACTAGATCTCTTAAGATCAATCTATGAACTCCACTACCAGAACACCACCTTGGACATGTGATAGTACCATCCATGGTGAAATTAAAGGCTTTCTACAAAGTTAAAATACTAGATCCACACGTCATTGAAAGTGGATAGTCGTTGATTGATACTTCATTCCAAGGTAACATAGAACAAAGCATCCAACTATTATTATAACTACCACAACCAATGAAATCGGATGGCTACTTGAAATAAGACCTCATCCCATTAGTAAGAGTCATGGAAAAGGATGCAGGTGAAAATCATGCCCATCCTTGGAAATGATTTGGAAAATAAGTGTAAGGAGAGAGCCTATTTTCATAGGGATTCCAGACCATGACATGCACAAGATACAAGTAGGGGTGCCACGTGAAATCCAAGATGACAAAATAGGCGTATTTTATGGAATGATTATGAGGGTTGGGTAGAAAATGATTATGATAACACAAAAAATGAGTCACATGGTGCTACATGGGATGGATAAGGTGAAATCTCCTAATGTGTGAGAAAATGTATGTACTATGCTAGATGTGAATGACACGTTGGTTGAAGAATACCAAATAAAGTTTAAGCTTGCCACGCTAGTTAGGAAATCCCATAGATTGGATAAACTTGCCATGTTGGTAGTGGATTCCCATGGGATGTGTAGACATGGCACTCTGACTAAGAGCTCCAAAGGAGTGGGTAACAATATTAGAGAAGAGTAGAATAATTATTATTAATATTGTTGAATAAACCACATAAAAATTAATTAACCTAGACACGAAGATTATCTTTAGAAAGAGCAAGGTTGTCCATCACATTCGATATCTTGTTTCCCTACTTGAATATGTGCTAGATGATTACATTATCATATTTATATAGAAACATCCTTGATTCTTTGATCATTATGTAGATGCTCCCTTTGAAATACTTGGTTCCTTTAAGGTTATTGATGATATTTAGGAAATTACCCTCAATGATGATGTTATTGTAAGGCATTTCATCGAGAATGGAGAGACCCTGATACAATTCTTTGGATTTGGCCCAGTGGTTGGTTTGGAACTTGAGGTTCCCTACATACACCAGGATGATCTTAGCAAGATCATATTTTACAATGCCTTCATAGCTCGTCCTCCCTGAATTTCCTTTTGCTGCAGCATCAAAATTGAATTTAATCCATCCACTTGAGGGATGACCACCTTACTCTAGAGCAATCCACAGAAGAAACCATTGTACAAGGAACACCATTGATGAGATTGAAGGAAGGAATCATCTTGGACTCCAACCCTCTTCCAAGACTCTTTGATGCAAGAATCAAAAGGTTGATTTCATTGGCAGTATTTAGAACTCATATGAGAACAGAAGGGGGGTCATGAGTCACACCATTTTTATATTTAAGCCAAGATACATATTTTGAATATTACAATCCTTTATACTCAAATAATATTCCACATGAAGAGGTGAATGTTGAATATGATGGCTAATAGTTAACTCTTATCTTGTACTTAATAAAAAATTAAAATTCTAATACTTTCTCATTGAAATAAATTTCAAGAAAAAAAGAATGATAAGAGGAAATAAAACTTAGTCCTATTACACAAATATGAAAATGAAATAGATGGTGTTATCCCAAATTTTATATTTATTTTTTTAATTGAGGATGTATAATACATGTATTTATTTTATAGTATTATTAGGAAATGTAAGAACCCAAGTCTACTCACTTGGTTGTATCAAAAAACAAGCCAAGCAATTTTTAGAGGGTATTTTTTGAAGTTATTGTTTAATCCTAAAAGTGCTTTCATGTTCATAGAAATTATGTTTCACCCAATAAATAGTTAACATAAATTTTAATTAGTACAGTCATATTATACCATTTTTGGGTTTTAAGACTACTACAGACAACCACCCAAGTGGATGAGAATGGTCAAATACCATGAAAAGGTATTATTTTTTGGAATCGACTTACCTCATTGGACATCCTCTTAGTCTAGTATGAGGTTCAAACCACGGCTAGGGTTATCCTTTAATACATATAACACCTAGAGGGTAGACACATACTCTCCTCATCCCTTAGCATATTGAACCTTGACTTAACTAGTTGACTTGTTCAATATTTGTTATGCAAAGGGGTTAGCATACATATGCCTAGTGTCTAGTTGATTGTCCTACTACTTGGAGTTAGCTAGAGCCATGTCATTACTCTAACACTGGTCTTGATCACTCATACCCATTTGACTCACGATAATTTATCTCATACCAAACATCATGGTTGAACTAGTTACATGGTCTTGCTAGTCCACTTCTAGTCAAATGATACATAGGACTTATCACCATACTCCTAGGCAACAACCTAGAGGTGATGTCCCATACCATCCCTCGTTACTACTAACAAAGTCCCTTGGTCTAAAGGAGTCACCATATCATAACCACCAAATTTGGGTGATCATGGTTTACTAGCTTTATGAGAAACATATTTTATCTTTCCTCATCATGATTTTGATAAGAACAAAGGTTTAAGGTTTAATAATGACTACAAGAAAAAACATTCATTTATTCTTCATCTTGTATTCAAACATAAAATTAAAGTTCACTAGAAAACTCTCTAACTACCTCCAACACAAATCCCAAATCTCATATCAGTTTTCTTTAATATTTTAAATAAAACCTCTGAAATATTAACTAACAAAAGTTTCTATAGTTTGTAATTATCTACTTATCATAACTATCCCTCTTACTCTACTTGATATTCAATTTAATATTTTATATATCCAACGCCTACTAGTTTTCTATCATTATTTTATAAGGTTAAATCTAATGTTTATTGACACTTCAAGGTTCCTATACTTTCAAATATTAACCATTCAACCACATAACACCATAAAGTATTTAATAATAATAAAAATCCTAAATAAATGGTTATACTTATTTAAGTTAGACCCGGTGGTAGGGTTTCCATAAAAAGTATATTCGATCTACCCCATAGAGATTACATAAGTATAATTACCATGTCCTATTTCATCTAACTTGTCCATACAAAATAGTAAAAATTAGATGTGTCGTTCATCCGCCTTTACTTTCCATAGCAGCCATTCAACGAATAACAAACTTATTCGTTTATCCAACTCTCTCGTAAAAAGAGATTATTTTTTTTAATTTAAAAATAGAGTTTACTGTTTTGAATATGTCATGAAAATTAATGGCAAAGGCTCCATATTTATAAGTTCACTGCTATTAGAGAAACTCCTAATAATGCATTCCCACTTATACTCTTATGGTTTACCACCATACACAAATATTCCTATAAACTATTGGTATCTCTTAGACTTTTATTACGCAAATAACCATTCTTGTTAATGATTATAAACCCATCATGAACCTTCTATTAACTGATTGAACCAATGTAAATGTAAACATAACAAGTGAATTAAACAACAATGTTTTTCCTAATTTCATATGGAAAAGGTTTGATTCCATGCACACAGGTACGGCTACAGCAAAACTAATACAACTATTCAGTTTTTGGAAACTATTTTCATTCTTTTTTTGTAATCAATTGGCACTCTCCATGTATAGGTTTTATTTTTAGTGTGTTTTTTTAGCCAATTGTATTAATTAAGTTTGAGTCAGCATGGATGGGATTGCATGGCGGATCTAGCCATATTGTAACCTCTTTTTCTATAAGTAAGAGAGGGTATTCCATTGATTTATGAGCTACTGTAATGCATTGGAATGCATTGGTGCATAGTTGAGTTTGAGAGAGGATTTGAGTGAGAAGAAGAGCAAGAAGAGACTAGCGTGTGAGGGTTCTAGACTATATTTCAGAGAGGATTGATTGTAGCATTGTTGCAAGGGAGATCCCTTTGAGGAATAATACAAGGAGGACTAGTTGGAGTGGACGTAGCCCACATTCTGGGTGAACCACTGTACATGTTGTGTTGTCTCTTGTTTATTGTTGTGTGTGTTATTTTTTTATATTGTTTATTTTGTTGCTATTTTGAATCTCTGATATATTGTTGCAAGAAGATTAGATTGTTATTTAATTCATAAATCCCAACAACTGGTATCAGAGCTAACTATTGGGTGTACTCAAAAAACCTGAGAGTTTTCAATTTGAGTGGGAGCAATGGACGATATATCAAAATTGGGAGTGTAGAAATTTGATGGAAAGAATTACCAGTTTTGGCGAATGCAGATTGAAGACTTGTTGTTGATGAAATATCTCCATCTACCTCTAGAAGGGGTAAAACCTGCATCACAGATAGATGAGGAGTGGAAGAGTCTTGATAGGAAGGCATTGGTCGTTATCCGGTTGAGTCTCACATCTTCTGTGGCATTCAACATTTTTGAGGAAACAACTATGAAGGGTCTAATGGACACACTGAAAAGGTTATATAAAAAATGATGTAAATCCAAATACAAGAGGTCAAAAAAATACCTCCCATTACATAAAAACTATGATAAATGGAAATAATATGTAAAACCCTCTATTTACATAAAAATTGTAATAAATGGAAATAATCGGTAAAACCCTCCATTCACATAAAAACTACAATACATGGAAATAAACCAATAAACATTTTCTTTTTCCATTCATGGATTCACCTCTCCTTTTACAATGCAATACCAAGGGAATATATATCCCCAAGAAAACCCTAAAGCTTGAAGCCCTAAAAGAAAACCCTAAAGCTTAAAGCCCTAAAAATAAAAATAAAAAATTTACTATTTTCAGAAAATTGATTTTTCCATCAAAAGTTGTCTTTTTAAGTAATTATTATTTTCAGCAAATTATTTTTTCATCAAAATTTACCTTTTTTTAGTGATTACCATTTTCGGAAAATTATTTTTGCGTCAAATGTTTCTATTTTGAGTAATAAAAAAATTATTTTAAAACTCATTTTAAAAAACCCTCTAAAGATAGGCTCCTGCATCATTCTCCTCTGGTTGATAAGAACTCTGCTCCTATGAGTTTCTTTGATCAAACTCATGATTGCTTCCCATATAGGGCCATACATCTACAAGTACTCCTTAAAGTACCAATCTCATTTTGAGGTTCTATATCTCAAACCTCCTACAAGCACTACACATAGTGCCAATTTCTTCCTTCGAGGTTTTACATGAAAAAAAACCTCCTACAAGCACTACATAAAATGCCAATTTCTTTCTCTAAGGTTTTACAAACCTTCTACAAGCACTACATAAAGTGTCAATTCCTTCTTCTAAGGTTTTACATAAAAAAACCTCCTGCAAGCACTACACAAAGTACCAATTTTTTTCTCCAAGGTTTTACAAACCTTCTACAAGCACTACACAAAGTGCCAATATCTTTCTCTGAGGCTTTTACATAAAAAACCTCCTACAAGCACTACACAAAGTGTCAATTTCTTTCTCCAAGGTTTTACAAACCTTTTGCAAGCACTACATAGAGTGCCAATTTTTATGGAGCCCCTTTGCTCTCCTCTCCTTCTCTTCTTTTTTTCTTCCCTAGCAAGATCCAACTTGCTCTAATACCAAATGATGTAAATCCAACTACAAGAGGTCAAAATAAAATACCTCCCATTACATAAAAACTATGATAAATGGAAATAATATGTAAAACCCTCCATTTACATAAAAATTGCAATAAATAAAAATAATCAGTAAAACCTTCCGTCCACATAAAAACTACAATACATAGAAATAAACTAATAAACATTTTTTTTCCATTCATGGATTCACCTCCCATTTTACAATGCAATACCAAGGGAATATATATCCCCAACGAAACCCTAAAGCTTGAAGCCCTAAAAGAAAACTCTAAAGCTTAAAGCCCTAAAAATAACAAATTACTATTTTTGGCAAATTGATTTTTCCACCAAAAAATACCTTTTTAAGTAATTACTATTTTTGGTAAATTATTTTTTCATCAAAATTTACCTTTTTTTAGTAATTATCATTTTCGGAAAATTATTTTTGCGTCAAATATTTCCATTTTGAATAATAAAAAAATTACTTTAAAACTCATTTTAAAAAACCCTCTAAAGATAGGCTCCTGCATCATTCTCCTCTGGTTGATAAGAACTCTACTCCTATGAGTTTCTTTGATCAAACTCATAATTGCTCTCCATATAGGGCCACACATCTACAAGTACTCCTCAAAGTACCAATATCCTTTCGAGGTTCTATATCTCAAACCTCCTGCAAGCACTACACATAGTGCCAATTTCTTCTTTCGAGGTTTTACATGAAAAAAAACCTCCTGCAAGCACTACACAGAATGCCAATTTCATTCTCTAAGGTTTTACAAACCTTTTACAAGCACTACATAAAGTGTCAATTCTTCCTTTTGAGGTTTTACATAGAAAAAAAAAAAACCTCCTGCAAGCACTACACAAAGTACCAATTTCTTTCTCCAAGCTTTTACAAACCTTCTACAAGCACTACACAAAGTGTCAATCTCTTTCTCTGAGGCTTTTACATAAAAAACCTTTTGCAAGCACTACACAAAGTACCGATTTCTTTCTCCAATGTTTTACAAACCTTCTACAAGCACTGCATAGAGTGCCAATTTTTGTGGAGCCCCTTTGCTCTCCTCTCCTTATCTTCTCTTTTTTCTTCCCTAGCAAGATCCAACTTGCTCTGATACCAAATGATGTAAATCTAACTACAAAAGGTCAAAATAAAATATCTTCCATTACATAAAAACTATGATAAATAAAAATAATATGTAAAACCCTCCATTTATATAAAAACTGCAATAAATGAAAATAATCAGTAAAACCTTCCGTTCACATAAAAACTACAATACATGAAAATAAACCACTAAAAATTTTTTTGTTTCCATTCATGGATTCACCTCCCCTTGTACAATGCAATACCAAGGGAATATATATCCCCAACTAAATGCTAAAGCTTGAAGCCCTAAAAGAAACCTTAAAAGAAAACTCTAAAGCTTAAAGCCCTAAAAATAAAAAATTATTATTTTCGGCAAATTTATTTTTCCACCAAAAACTATCTTTTTAAGTAATTACTATTTTCGAAAAATTATTGTTTCATCAAAATTTACCTTTTTTTAGTAATTACCATTTTTGACAAATTATTTTTGCGTCAAATATTTCCATTTTGAGTAATAAAAAATTTATTTTAAAACTCATTTTTTTTAAAAAACCTCTAAATATAGGCTCCTGCATCAAAAATCCCTTGGCATCAAACAAGGTATTCTTAGTGAAGCAACTTTATAATTTACGTATGTCAGAAGGTGGAGTTGTAGCTAGTCATTTAAATGATTTCAATACGGTTGTCAATAAGTTAGCCTCTATTAAAGTTAAAATAGAGGAAGATATGAAGGCCATTCTATTCTTGTGTTCATTACCTGATAGTTGGGAGAGCTTGGTAATGGCTATTAGCAATGGTACTATTTTTGGTATTCTTTCTTTTGATGATGCAGTGAGTGCAGTCCTTAGTCATGAAATGTGAAGGAAGAGCACAGGAGAATAATCATCTAGTGTAACATTGATTGCCAGAGGAAAATAGAAGACAATAATAGTGAGTTTGAGGAACTGTGAAGAGCAAGGTGGATTCAAATCCAAAGGAAATATGGTGTGCTAGCATTACGGCAAGAAGGGACATCTCAAGAAAGACTACTAGTCTAAGAAGGGAGATGGAGGAGAAGCAAACATAGCGGATGAAGAAGAGGATTTGATCTTTTCAGTAGTGGGAGTTGGGAGACATGTCCAAGAATATGGACATGGCTCAGGATTTATTGTATGATTTTTCAAGATGGAACACATAATATGGTTATAGCTTTGGATCATTGTGACCCCAAGTCCCTAAGTTGGAAGGTAATTCCACACTCAAGGAGTGTGCTTTCAAATCTAGGCAAAGTCATATTGTGTGTGTGTGCATGCTATGGATCATCCATAGTATGTAGATCTTGCCATGGTGGTGATGTTTGATTCACCATGATACAAAGTAATTATGAGGATGTTATTATCACTGATTTGTGGTAGATAGATTGTGTGTTGCTTGTTGATCACAGGATAAAAGTGCATGGATGACACTAGTCCGGTGTGATGGTTCAGAGTATGGATACAACAATTTGGAGGAAGTGACATTCCTTGTTTGGTTGAAGAGTTGTCTTCAACGGATGCAATAATGGTAGAGTTATTGTGCTTTAGTCCTAAGTTGTAGGGTTGTTGCAGCAATTTTAGTCTCCAAGTGGGAGATTGTTAGGTTTTGGAAACTAAAATAGCTAAGTTTTCATTCTTTGTTTGTAACCAACTGGCACTCTGCATGCATAGGTTCTATTTTTAGTGTGTTTTTTTAGCCAATTGCATTAACTAAGTTTGAGTCAGCATGGATGGGATTGCATGGCAGATCTAGCCATATTGTAACCTTTTTTCTATAAGTAAGAGAGGGTATTCCATTGATTGATGAGCTATTGTAATGCATTGGTGCATAGTTGAGTTTGAGAGAGGATTTGAGTGAGAAGAAGAGCAAGAAGAGACTAGTGTGTGAGGGTTCCATACTATATTTTAAAAAATATTGATTGTAGCATTGTTGCAAGGGAGATCCCTTTGAGGAATAATACAAGGACGACTAGTTGGAGTGGACATAGCCCACATTCTGGGTGAACCACTGTACATGTTGCGTTGTCTCTTATTTATTGTTGTGTGTTGTTTTTCTGATATTATTTATTTTACTACTATTTTGAATCTTTGATATATTACTGCAAAAATATTAAATTGTTATTTAATCCGTAAATCCCAACAACAACTCATTCGAAACGACTTGCTTATACTGGTTTTCTAGATTTAATTTTCACCAAGGTCTAGCATACATAAAAGGGGTTAAGCAAGTGTATGTGAATTAAGTGCATTTCCAGGTTTCAGTAACATCTATTCATAGGGAAAAGCATGTGACTATTGTTGGCTAAACTTAATCATTTTAAGTTTCTATTGAGCACTGATATCTTTTGTTCTTGTGAGTTAGCAGATATATATTCCATATACATATTACATTAAGAATTCCTTCTGAATAATATACCTGTCAATTACTTAGATGTTATGACAAATAAAACCCATATCATATATTTATTTTTTTCAATCCATCTGTCACTTAGAGAATATAAAAGAATAACTAGAAGCACATTCTTTTGACAATTTTCCTTATAAATTATTATAATAGCAAAATAATACAACTTCATTTCACAATATGCATCATTCAAGTTCGTCTGAGCTAATATTTTCGGTTGGATTAGACCTGGTGTTCCAAATTTTGTTTTCATATTTGAAATATAGATTTAGTATACTAAAATTTACATAAACCAGTGTCCAATATAAGTTAAATCAATTACTTCAAGGACACACAATTATATCAAGCAAATTTGTTTCATCTAAAAATCCCATTTTCACCAGATGTCAACTTTGTTCTCAACTACAGTTTTGGATATCATTTGAAATTCAAGCTCAGCATTGAATATATGTCCTTAGAATTAATCGGGTATACAACTGCAGTGATCTAGAGGACTTCTTGTACAAGGTTTCATTGCTGAGTCTTTTCATCTCCATAATCACTCTCTACTTTTATGCTATGCATACAAGAGAAAATAATTTCCAAGGAAACAAGCTCACACTCATTTCTCATAATTCTAACATGCAAGAGAAATGGTATGCAATTTTATTCTGGAATGCATTTCATTAATTTCCAAAACTATCATTTATCACAACTACCCCCTTTTTCATTTTTTGCTGAAGACACAGATAGTTTCTGTCACGGTTTCCCAATGATACATACGTGATAGTTTCCAGAATTGTTTTTGCAAAGAGCATACATGCAAACATGAACCTCTTTTCACTTCAACAAAATGCATGTATTCAAACATACCATTGCAAGAATAATAAGAATAAACAAATTCGAATGGAATGGCTAGCACCAACATTCAACCAGTATGCAAGTAATCTTTCTTTTGCATGCAGATTATCACAACAAAGTTTCAAGTAAAATAAATAAGGGGAAACAAAAATCCAACTTTAAATTTTTACTTCGAATGCAAGGTTTTCTCTTATCTTATATTTCCTCTAGAATAACAGACTGTTACCATGCGGAATGCTTACCAATGAATGCAAATTATAGAACAAATTAAGCCAAGTAATACCAAGCAGCACAACTCTTTTCTCTCCTTAGCACACACCTCTTCTTTTTTTCCTATCCATAAATGCAGAACTACCTTCCCATTCCTTCCCTACGGACGCTCTTTCCCTAACATCGTGGAAGTTGAAAGAAATCATCATAGCAATTTGCATGCCAAACATAAATTACACAACATCCAACGTAATTCCTATGGCCAAATAAAATGATTATCTCATTTTATTTATTTATTTATTTATTTATATATATATATATATATATATATATATATATATCATTTTGTATTCTATTCCATATTTATATATTTTCAACTTAATTTAATTTATTCATTTATCATTGTCAACATTGGATTTATTTCATATACTCAAAATAAACATTATAAATTTTAAATCACTTTCATTGCTAGCAAGGTTAGATTTATGCATTATTTCCATCAAACATCAAGAAGACATCCATGACCAAGTTCATACAATAATGCAAGACATCCATAATTCTCCTACATAATATGCATTAAGTGAGCTTCCATGTACTCACAAAGAGAATCATCACTTTTCCTTGCCACATTCTATAGGAAAAAGCAAGTATGTTTTATTATTTAATCCATATTCAGTGGTGAGGGTCGATGCAAATTATAATATATGTTTAAATAGAGATATTGAATTGCTTCTTCAAATTTTATATAAAATAAAATATTATATATTAAAATTTGTTAATACCACCCACCTTGTCTATTCCTTTAAATTAGTATAAATTATAAAAATCTTGAATTTTAGTATGATTGTTCACTTAGGAATAGATTGATCAAGTGTATATTCTATGATCAAACATTTATTTCTTTTAATAATCTTGACAGAATGATAGAGAAATTCTAAATACAAAAAAATTAGTTTGATTTCCTTCTCAACTATAATATAGAAACATCTATTTTATTCATCTTATTATCCATGGATAAATATTTAATTTGGTTATATTCTAATTATTCTTGTGGAGATGTGAAATGCACCCCATACTCGAAATTATGGAGGCATTTGTGTAGTTCACATATCTATGTTGGATTAGTTGATTTGAACACATACCTAGGATTTTCTCAAGGTCCTCATCATATCTTAAATGTAGAGTAAGATGCTAAATACAACGCAAGTGCAAATAATAATGGAAAATACAAATTCTATGCTATGTGTTTCTTTGCTTTGAATGTTTTTCAAGAAAATAATTATTATTTTTTAGCAAGAGTTTTAAGGGTATGCAAATAAACAAGTTATGCTAAAGTACAACTACTTGCATTCACTTTCATTACCTAAATATTGAAAATACAACAATATTTTTGCCCCCTATTGCAACTTTAGAAAAGTGTTTAGCTCATGTATTATTCTTTACAAATTTTATCACAAAGTAAAATGAACAGATACAAAACAATAAAATCAATAATGACTCATTACACTTTCAATTTCAAGAATGATGTAGTGATTCATAACCTACAACTTTCTTCATGTTTTTGCAACTAGAGTGTAGATCTTATCCCTTTTGAAAATAGATTTTACAGAAAAAACCTAATATGACTATAAAACAAAGCAAAATGTCTAGATCTACTAACCTGGGATAGAAAATATTATAGAGATATAATTTTATACCTAGTATGATACCTTCGTAGAAGTGTCATGTGCTAACAAGAGCATCATAGATACAAAAGCATCACAAGATGACAAAAACGTAATGAATGATGAAAGCACAATAGAATGATGAAAATACCATGGATTGATGAAAGTGATATAGAAGGATAAAATTACCACCTACATAAAAGCATCATGCAAGGATAAAAGTACCATACAAAATTCTATACAATGTTAGGATTGCGACACTTTTTTTGTAAACCTATAAAACCCAAAAAGACCCAAATTGTCTCTTTTGTTGAGGTATGCTTTTTGAATGCTCCTTGATGATAAACTAAATACTTGGAGAAGATCCTAATGAGTGTTTGATTCTATTATTGCAAAAAAAATGGTTACCTTATCTCTAATGTGATATCAGCCACATGATAGTACCTAAAAAAAATTGATTATTTTGGCTTCCTCCAAGGGTGTTTTTATAGATAAACTAAGCCCCATTGGATTTTATATTATAGATGCATGATGAGAACCATGAGGATGATGAGGTGTGTATTTTTCAATAAATGCAAGATATGACTCAATAGTTGGGATTAGTTGAAATATATGATTGGGAGTTAATAGGGTTGATTGATTAGTTGCATTGAATGGAAGATTGCATGTAGTTAACTGGCTTAATTTGGTTGGTAGGGAAATATTTTTGAAGATATAATGATGACAAGAAGTTAAACGACCAAATTTCAAATTCCAACAATAGAAATACAAAATCACTATGATGGTATAAAAATATTATACAAAAATCTATACAGTATTAATATAAATGTTTTCATCCACTGAGTTATTCAAAGAGTACACTAACAAAAATATTTGTTTTCTTTTATATATTAATATTTATTGTCTTACATATTGATATTCCATTGGCATAATTTGAGGTTGTGAAGTTAGCCTTGAATAATTCTTATGGTTTTGTCTTATCTATCTTAAAAATTCCCTAAGTATTCAACTTACAACATCAAGAACATATGTAATAGGTCAATTTAAAAAGTGTTTCTTATATTCACTCCAATATTAACCTCAACATACTTCAAATACTCCATTAGTTTCACATTTATCTTCTATATACCAATGATCTATATATATATTCTAAATAATAAATTAGTGTAGTGAAATTAATATAAGTTGTTTTTTATGCTAAGATGAAGATATATCCTTTTCCTCATTTTTTCTTGTTTCCTTCTTTTATTTGCACTTTAATTAATTTCTTGCATATTCCAATAAATGATCATTCCCAAATTGCATCTGGTAAGAAAAACATCCCACTTTTACAACTTTAAATCTCTTTTTTATTGTTTTTAATTAATGCCATGGTTTTTCTTAAATAACATGTTTGTTTTAATGCATATATTATGAATTCATCCTAGAGATGCAATATTAAATTTAATAGAATAATATTATAATAAAAAAGGAAGTGAAGAAATGTAAAAGCTATTTTTTTATTATGGGAATGTTATATATATATATATATATCTTTTAATTCTTACACCACTAATTTCCTTATATAATGTATTTTCATAAAAGAAGTTACCCCTTACATCTCATTACTACCATACTAACAAACTATTAACCCTCTCTTTTAGATATTATGTAGCACATAGCATGTTAATTACACCCTTTATGAGATGTGACATCTAAACCTACATTAGCCATTTCTCTTTCATTATATAATCCCAAACACTTGTGAAGACATTGCATTTATACGTTATTATAGTAAAAGAGAGATAATAATTAAAATCACATGGATTTATAAATCCTACTATTTTAAGCATACAATTATCACCACATATCAAAATATCCCAACCAAAAAGTTCTCTTAGTGGAAATTTATATTTCTATAGGATATATACTATTTTACATTGATATTTAAACCATCTTGTTATTAATTTATACTAACCTACATTTAATTAGTTTAGATGTACATTTTAGTTTTAGAAAATATAATTTGCATATAGAAGTTTAAGATAAATCAATCCTATATAGATTAGGTTTTAGTCATCTACTTGATAATTAGTTTATACAACTTCATTCTATGTAACCAAAACCTAACCTGCACTTACAACTAACCTACAATCTACAAACCCCTTATTTCATATCACGTACAATAAAGACTTATTTATTCATAGTTTCCTATGTAAAAAGGATTCATAATTTATGATTTCTTTGTGAAATCTCATCCACCTTTATCACTTTTTATTAAAATATAAATGTTATATTTTCTTTTTAAGTATGTTCCTAATCAAGAAATTATTTCATTTTTATTGGATAATGTCATACTTATATGGCAATGTTATACAAGTATCTCACCCTTGAGAACCTTCACAAGAGGGGGATAAACCTCCAAAATAGGTGTTATCTTTGTGAAACCTCAGAGGATACTTGTTTACACCTATTCTTTCATTATATCTTCTCTAGTGCAGTAATGGAGCATGTTCTTTACTTTTTGAATATTCACTAGGTGTTCCTGCTTTCTATTGTTATTTTGTGCTTGTGGTGGTGTTCTCCTTTCAGGTCTCTACACCTAGTCAACTTTTGTATATTATTGCACCTCACCTATTTTGAATTATTTGGTGGGAGAGGAATTAGACAGCATTTAAAAATTCAAAGTGAGATCCAGAGTCTATCTCCTTGAAGGCGATCAAATATTTTGTGGAAAATGTGACTTCCAATTTCCCTAATCTCAATGGGGGAATATTTGATGAAGTCGTTGTAGGACTCAGGTTATGTTACCTATGATAGTTTATATGGTATAACCGCTTGCATCACCTAAGATATTTAAGGTCAAATGTTCCCCTCCTCCAATCGGATGTGTTAAGCTTAACTTTGATAGTGCCTCAAAAGAGAATCCAAGTTTAGTAGTGGTGGGAGATGTTATCAAGATTGATAAAGGAGAGCTAATTAGAGCTTTTACAAAATTCTTTGTTGTTCAAACATCCCACTATGTGAAAGCCAAAGCATTTCTCCAAGGTCTTATATTTTTTTATTCTCAAGGTTTACAAAATATTATAGTGGAGGGGGTTTCCTAAATATCATCAATCTAGTTAAGTCCTCAAACCCTTCTTACTGGAAGATAGCTAATATAATTTTTGAAGTCAATAGAATATTAGGTTCAAGATCAGACATTTTAATTCAACATATCTTCTGATAAGGGAACAAGGTAGCGGATATGATGGTGAATCTCGGTCTCTCTCAACAAGGCCTTTCTATTTGGACTACCAATTTTTCTCAAAATATCCACAACTTAATTATAGATTACAAAGGTTGAGGGGTGGGCTTGGGAATTTTTGAGGTCAGGGTGGAAGTGGCTCTCAATGTGGTTGCTCTTTGCTTTCCCTCCCCTAGTTTTGTGACCTCATGAATAAGAATATCAATTTCCTATAGTGATTGGTTAGTTTTTCCAAGCCATATGTGTTGTAATTAGGGTGTTGGCAAGAAATATTCCACTCCTTTTATCTTTTGTTGTGGCTTTAGACCCATTATGCTAGATTGGTCAATGTGGAATTTTAAGCCTATGTCTCTACCTTGGTGGTTGAATGTAGTCACATGCACTTGCCTTGCTAGCATATTGGGGCAGGCAAAAATAACATGGATTCCTATTGGTACAACAATTGGATGTTGATCTCTTGGAATATGGTGAGTACCCCTACTCATCCCAATGACAAGTATTTTTGCCATGACTTTCTATTATTGCATTGTCTTTTTGTAAACCACTTTCCAATGGTGTCTACTTCTAATGGTGTTGGTGTCAATCATGGAGCTCTTACCTCGTGTGAAAACTTTCTTGTTTTCTCATGGTAGCTACAGAGAAAGAGACATCACATTATCACTCAGATAGAGGGCTTTGCTCATGGTAGCTAGCAAAATTAATATTTTGTTAGTTTTTTGGAAACTTTGGTTTGATTTCTATCAATAATATTGTAGAAATAGTAAATATCCTTATCTATGGCACCGTATTTCTTGACTACTCTTCAGCATCTCATTGAAGATCAAGACTTCGATTTATGTGGTTTACCTAAGGAGATAATTCAATTTAAATAAAGCTTATTTTAGTTTACAAGGTGGAGAGAGTGGTATCTCGTGTCCCTGCTCGATTATACTATGGTTCTTGATGGCTCAAAAGTTTTCTCACAAGTAAATAAGTATTCCAATTGATCCAAGAGTTTTGGAGGTCGATGAGGAAGTAAAACAATCATTCGTAAAGGTGGTCTCCTAGATTATCTCCAATCCTTTCATGGGTATCATAGGGCCCTATCAAGAACTTTGGATCACTCCTATAGGAGGGGGTGATTCTATGTTAAATATATTGAACTCCTTATCTCAGTAGACCTCATTATTGAAGTGTTTGGGCTATTGATCGATGGAGGTTGCCATAAACACCCTAAGCACTCTCTCAAGCGATAGTATGGATACTTCGTAGGTGCAGGGTAATATCTACCAAAACTTTAGAATAGCTATGATTCCAAGGTACTCAAGACCCCTTGGAATCAGGTCCTTTCAATAATAATGGATTACTTCACCTTAGACATGTGTAGGGATGTCATTCGTAGTTACCATATGATGTTTTTGAACCATCTAAGGAGGTAGTGGCTGATGAATGTACCTTCATTTCTCTTTCACTCTTTGGAAAATATCTATGATATGTTACAGGAGGTAAAGGTCTTGATCCAATTCACCAAGGTTTGATTTTGTTAATATATGAACATGTGGTGAATTCAAAAGGGATTGCAGTGGAAGAAGCCTTGGGTAAATTAAACTCCATAAAATCCCCCAACCCTCAAGCCTAAACTAAAGATTTTCAAATCCTCTAGTGAGTCCTTTGGATCAAAAGAATTTATGACACCCCCTTCTTTATCAAAATGGAAAAAGGTGGGGTCATCAAATTATTCAAAGTAAACCCACAATAAGGCTAGGAAAGGCTGAGTGAGATGTTCAAAGCATCTATTTGAGAAAGTTTTAAATTTGTAAGATTCACCAGTTTTTATGGATATGAAAAATTTGGAAAAAATTATCCCATAACAAAAAAAATTAAAGGATTGTAAGATTTTGATGTTGCAATGGAGATGCCTCCTCCCTCGGTTCTTGATTCCCCTGGTTCTTAACCATTCATGGATATGCTTGATGAAAAACATGAGTTGTTGGGATCGCTCTAGGTGGTGATAACTTTCATAAATGATATTCAAGAAAAGGTTAATCAACTAAAGATCTCAACATCTCCTTAGTGGTTGGGAGACCTAGTCCTTCCCACACAGGTCGTGGACCTTTTTTGTAAGGCTTTTTTGCTTTTGTGTTGGTTTTGTTTGGCGGTTTTCCTCGATGTTGTTGTGATGTTTAGAGTTGTATTTTTGGTTTGTGTTAAATTTTTATAAATATATGGATTATGTCCTTTATATTTCTTTGTTTCATATGTATTAATTTTTTGGGACCCTCTCAAAACCCTTTCTTTTATCTAATAAAAAAATTAACATATAGATTGACTTTGGAACCATCAATATTGGAACCTTAATAGGGATTTTTTATAATCTAAACATTTCTTATCACACTTTAATATTGATTTATAGTAGTAGATAAATTGAAATAAAATGAAATCTAATGAAATTTTTCTTAAAAATTTATATCTAAAAGGAATTATTATTACTCTATTCATATAATTATTTTATTGTCACTTCTCTATTTCTTTGGTTAGTAAATTTGAATAATCGTACTTGGCTTCAAAATTGAACCTTCTCATCTTGATTAAACTATAACTATTTTTGGTATCGTCCTCTCTTAGAACTTGTTTTATATTGGGTTTTTAATGCCTAAGAAAATGTTGACTAGTCAACAAAATATTAAATTTTGCTTTTATTTGGTTCTATCTTACTTTGTTGCATCATTGTATTTTCAATCAATATTTTAAGAATTTTTTCTTTTTTATGTTTGGTATTCTAATTTATTTTGATATATATTCAACTACTCTATTTTTATTTATTATAAACAACAATACTTACACGGTATTCATATCTCATAGAAACTATAGTGATATAAGTGTTTTATTAATATCAAAATGTTTATCTTAAATGACTAGTTGGTGCAATGTACCAAAATATGTGTAGATATTTCTTATATGGTCCATCAATATACCTTAAATATGATGGTCTAGCTCTAACATATTTTGTGTCAATTATTTATTAATATTGAAAAATATAATGAGTGGTGGAAAGATCACCTACTAGTCTAATATGGAAAACTAAACCATTTGCAATAAAAACTAGATATTGTATTAAATTAAGAATAGTCCCCTTTGAGTACAAATTAACCATTTTTGGAGGGTGTTTTACAATAAAAATATGCCTAAAGGGGTGATCCCTTTCACAAGGTAACTATGTTGTCTTCATTTACATGCTATAATCAAGGTGAGTGGTGGATTTGTGTTGTGACCACCAATTGAGTTGAGTTGAACCTTGAGCCTTGAGTTGAGTTGTGAACCTGCACACATGCAAACAAGAAATTGTTAGTAGCACCTATTTAAAAGCATATAAAACAAGCTAGAAATAAATTAAAATTGAAGTATAGATTGTGCAATTATAATTGAGAGTGCAAAATTTAAATGTAGATGTAGATGATTGAAATATGGATGTGCATGGCTAGAGCAATTTTGGAAATATGTCCCCTATGATTTCTTATACTCCTATGCAAACGAGAGAAATGGGGTGTTACTTATAGAAATTTTGGGTAATGTGAGGGGCATTAGGTCCTAATAATCCTTCTAATCCATCACCCAATCCCAAGGTATGCACAAAATCAAATTTTAAATCTTGGAACAAATCCCCACAAATCCCAATATTCCACCAAATCCCTAGGAAATCTCCTAAAAAGTCTTCCCAAATCCTCCTACATCCCCTCATGCACTTCCCCATTCAATTTTATGAATTTAAAATTTTCATGCACCCCAAGTTCAACCTCCCTCATTAAGCCATATGTACAATCCCCTTCCACATAACATTTTTGACAATTTGAAAATCCTTTACTTTTTACCCAAGGTGCACATGGAAAAAATTTAATTATTTTTGCTCCTCCTAAAGATCCTCCACCCAAGGTAATTTATGGAGGTGGGTGCACCATTCTCTACATGTATCTCCTAGATATTTACACCCACCTACCAATGCCACTTGGATACCAAATCACATCCACATCACCTCCATGTAATCTCCCTCACCTTTCTCCAAATTCTATAAATACCACCCCATTTTCCTCATTTGCATAGGGGAATAAGAAATCATAGGGACATGTTGTTAAAATTACTCTAGCCTCCAAGAACATCTACACCTCAAGAAAGCACATATACACTTCAAGCAAATATGTCTACCTTTCAAGTTTACACACTTGCATTGCACATCTCAATCTCAAGTTTGCACATTTCAATTGCATAATTTACATGTCAACTTGCATTTGATTTACATGCTTTTAAATAGGTGCTACTAGCATGTTTTGTGTGTGTGTGTAGGTGTTCAATAAGGGCTTAAATAAACTCTAATTGTGGTCATAACATCAACCCCCCATACACAACTTGATTATGTCACATGGAGAACGAACATACCATCCTTGCTTTGTAAAAGGGGTCAAACCCTCATTGGCATATTCCTGTTGAAAAATACCCTACAAAAGGGGTTTCATTGTATCAAAAAGAATTTTCTTAAAATTTAATATAATATCTCATTTTTTATTGCATATGGTGTGTTTTCCTTGTATAAAAATTGGTGATCTTGGTGGGTTTACCCCTTTTATAAAGCAATGATGGTGTTTTCATTCTCTATGTGATACAATTAAGTTGTGTAGGGGGGTTGATATTATGACAACTATTATAGTTGATTTGAGCCCTTCTTGAACACCTACACACAAGCAAACAACAACATGTTAGTAGCACCTATTTAAAAGCATGTAAAAAAAATGCAATTTGACATGTAAATTATGCAATTGAAATGTGCAAACTTGAGATTGAGATGTGCAATGTGAGTGTACAAAATTGAAAGGTAGATATGCTTTTTTGAAGTGTAATGTGCTTGCTTGGGATGTAGATGTTCTTAGAGGGTAGAGTAATTTTGGAAATGTGTTCGTATCATTTCTTATGCCCCTATGGAAATGAGGGAAATGTGATATTTATAGAATTTAGAGCAAGGTGAGGGGGATGACATGGAGGTGAGGTGGATGTGATTTGGAATCCAAGTTGCATGGATAGGTGGGTGGAAATATCTAAGATGTCCCATGTGGATAATGGTGCACCCACCTCCATAAACTGCCTTGGGTGGAGTGTCTTTGGGAGGAGCAAAAATAATTAAAAAAAAATTCCATATGCATCTTTGGTTAAGAGCAAAGGATTTTTAAATTGTAAAAAAGGTGATGTGGAAGGGGATTGTGCATATGGTTTAATGAGGAAAATTGACCTTGGGATACATGATAATTTTAAATTCATAAAAATGCATGGGGAAGTGCATGAGGGTATGTAGGAGGATTTGGGGAGACTTTCTAGGAGATTTCCTAGGGATTTGGTGGAATATTAGGATTTGTGGGAATTTGTTTCAAGATTTAAAAATTTATTTTGTGCATCCCTTGGGATTGGATGTGGATTAGAAGGGTGATTATGGCCTAATGGGGGCCTTAGTGAAGGGATTAGATAAATAATAGGAATTATGAGAATTTTGAGGGGTAAGGGAGGAATAAATGAGGGGGATTAGGTAGAAATTAGGATATTAGAGAGGCTAAGAGGGAATTAGAGGAATTAAGCAAGTAGGATAAAATTAAGGAAATATTAGGGAGAGTTGGATGATCTTAGAAAATTAGGGGAAAAAGGAAATTAGAGGAACATAAGAACTTTAGAGAAACCTTATAAGAACTTTAGGGGAAATTTAGAGCAAAGAAATAGAATTAGAAAGGCTAGGGAATTTTAGAGGAAATTAGGAAAAAATCCTATAAATTAGGGAAATTTGAACGAATTAGAATGGAACAAGGCTATTTGGAATAATTTGAGCGATTTTGTGGAAAATTAGAGTTTTTGGTTAATTTGGGTAAATTTGAGTGCAAATGACTAAAATTTGGTGTCTACAAATGTACCTTTTTGTATTGCATTGTGTGAAATGTGATGTGATGCAAAAAAAAGAGACACCTGGTTGATTGGATAAAAGTCTTTTGCATGTTACCCCAACAACAAAAGTGAATGATTTTTAAAATTGAGTTTTGCTTACCCCCTCAAGCGACAAGTAGGTGGAATATGGCATGGATGACAGCAATGAGCCGATTGACAAAAAGGATAGATGGTGAAGATGTGAGTGATGATAAATAGATTTTGGCATTAAAGTATCATGACTATGTGTGTATGTGTCTATGCTTATGTGTGAGTGAGCCAATGGGGAAGATGTGAGACATTGAGCATCTCCAAACTAAATTAATTAATTGATTGGGTATTTTGATTGATTGATTGATTAAGCTATGCATGCAAGAAAAAAGGGTGTAACCTTTGATAAAAGGATAATATTTTGAACCAGTGATTTATAGATAGTAATAGATAGAATTAGGTGTGATAGATATAATAATATAAATACCTATATGTAAGTTTGATCATTGTGTAAAAAGTGCATAGACACATATCGATATGCACAACTTGAATTGCTTAATCAAGGATGTCAAAACAACAATATTAACCTGACTATAGTATAGATGGTTACATGAGATGGAAATTGTGGATGGAATGGGTGACAAAGGTAAAATGAGAAAATATGGATGAGATCACTTGTCCATTTGAATATCCTTGAGATGAAGAATCTAAATGTGCTTTCAAGAGATTCAAACACCCTAGTGATCTCAATCAAACTCATCTAATAATTAAATATATCCTCGAAGATACTAATATCATCCTAGGGATTCAAGTCTCTCAAGGACCAGCTATGTGTGCTATGAATATTTATTGTCAATTTTGGGTAATGTTAGATTGACCTTTTTCAAGTCAAACCATTATAGGGGAGCTCATTTACGATGGTCATACTCCACTATCAGTCAATTGTCTATAGCTCCAGTAAAGATAACCTACATAGTCATTCAAAATTGCTCCACTACCAATCATACATCGATAGCCCTAGTGGAGAAATCTAGAATGCCAAAGGATCCATGTTGATTGATAAAAAGGATTTTTTTTCTTTTTTTTACAACATGGATCCTAAGGTTTTGGATTATGGACATGACAAGATGAGTAGGGCAAAGAGGTCACTTTATGGCAAGAGCCACACATGGCTTCATATTCCCTAAGCACCAAAATTTATTTAATGTGTAGTATATGTGCATGGTATGAAAGGTAACTTGAGTTAACTAGGAATGACCTATAGCACTCAAATACTAACTAACATTTGACAGAGGTTGATTGAAATACTAGACATGGCTGAGTGACCAAAATAACTTAGATATTCCTCAAACTAAAAACTTTGCAAAGAGATAAAGTGTCATATGAGTGGTGAAAGTGTATACATGATGATGGTAATGGGTTAACAATGTATGAGAAATGTGCATGAAAGTGAATGACACATGAAAGAGGAGGACAAGTACGATCATTAAGAAACCCTTGATTAAGGCAATGAAGAAAAGCATAATGGCACAAACAAAAATGATTCAAACAATGATCAAAATTGCTAACAAGTCCAACAAAAATAGAGCTAACAAGAATGAATGTGTGTGAAAATAAGTGTATAAAATGTTATGATGATAGCTATAAGTTAGGTAAGGAAAATAAATGGAACATAAAGGGGAAGAATAAAGAAGGGGAAAGATAAAGATAAAAGAGGAAAACAAATCGATCCAAGGTACGTAGTTGCTTGAAACGTGATTGTACAATGAGGAGTGATGTTCAAGGAAATAATACAAGGAACCAAAGATATGGAATAGATGTGAAGTAAATAAAAATATAGCTATGCAATTGTGATATGATTTGTTGTGGTCATGAATGAGTCCCTCAAGTGAGTGGAGTGTCATGATCATGAGTGTGGTCAATGATGGATCCAAAGTGGATTGATTGGACACTTGATAGAACAATGTAAGATCATATTGAATTATGACCAATGTGATATGCCTTAATAATGAAAGTTACAAAAACCTTTGAACCTTATCTATGACAACTTGGTGAGCACATTGAAACAACTATGCTAATTTAACAACTAAGATAGGGGTGTTGGTGCTAATGTGAGCCAAGTCACGGTGCTAAAGAAAGCCAAGTTGTTGTACTAAAACTATGCTATGATTGAAAGTGTTGATTAAAGCAAATTATATTCTTTGACAAAGTTATTGGATAGACTTAACTTCCCTAAATGGGTGTTTACGTATTGGTCAAAATTTGAGATATCGTTGATTTTAGTTTTATCGTCCAACTCAAGTGATGAGGTGATTTGTTATGGTGTGGAGTGGCATGTGCAAATGCAATGGTTACTAGTGGCAATAGGTGTATGGGCATGATTTGTGTGTATGAATGTGAGTGGTGGTTATGTGAGACATGTGGGGTGGTGCAGACTAGGTTGTAGATTTAGACAAGTGGACAGCAACAAGATAAGATTGGAAGGGGTGGATATGAGAATGGTTTTGGAAGTTTTTATGGTGGTTTAGAAATTTTTGGGGAGGATGTATATGGTTTGGGTGAAAACGATATGCTAACTACACAAGCAAAAAAACATGCATTCAATTAATCAAACAAGAAAACAAATTTTTTTGATTTTGTGTAATATTTTTGTGATTTTTGATGTTTTACAATGTTTTGTGCTTTTTAATGTTTTGCAATATGTTTGTGCTTTTTGATGTTTTACAAAAAGAAATTGTGGTTTTTAAAGAGTTTTGTAATGTTTTTGTGCTTTTTGATGTTTTGTAATGTTTTTGTGCTTTTTGATATTTTGCAAAAAAAATTGTGGTTTTTAAATATTTTTGTAATGTTTTGTGTTTTGTAATTTTTTTTTGAAGAGTTTTGCATTTTTTTTGAAATTTTTGTTTGTTTTTTTGTTATTGAAATCTATTTTATTTTTTTTTAAAGTTATTTGTTTTGTTGTTTGTTTGAAAAAAAAAATAAGGTTTTTTTTAAAGGTTTGATTTTTTTTTTTTTTGTTATTGAATAAGGGGATGGCATAGTCAATGTGTGCACGAACCCACACGTGGTGTGCACTCACTTATTTTTTTAGGTTTTTAGTTTTTTTTTTTTTTTAATGTGTAAAAGTTTTTTGTTTATTTTTTGGAGACCGTAAACCTACCCTATGCAGGCCTAACACTGTCAAGCTTGAGGTGAGATAGGGGGGAGGTAAAATGATAAGTAAAAAGGATACTGCAAGGATGACGTGTTAGATTTTTATGGTATATTCCAAGGGAAAATACAATCATAGAATATGAAATATACAAAAATGTAAGATGTTGAAATATTCTAGTAATGAAAGTGACGAAAATGATACAATGCAATATGGAGGAAATGAACACTCCAGAACTGATACTAAAGAGCTATATTGTACCCCATCATTTATCTGTATGGTGATAGACACAATATATCTAATACTACCTATATAAATATGTAATCACTCACTACGAGGCCCTTTATATAGAAATATGGATTGCTTGGACAATACTCTACCTAGTTGTACAAGGGGACACCTTGCACATTTACAACTTGCACATAGATATTTGTGCATTTATTATATTTCTTGAAGTAACTATATAACCACCCCCTAAATTAATCTCCTACTCTAGTTATGTACCAAGGATGGTACATTTACATGACCCAAATTATGTAATATACTCTAACACCCCTTGTATTACATTATTTGGGTATTGAAGACTCTTCAATATGGATTTTCTTCTCTATTTCCTATATATTGTTCAAGCAAGTAGTTAGTGTCTTCATACCATGTTACCCTTGTTGTAAAAGCTTTGACTTCTTAATAATATGTCATATATTCTAGTTCTTTAATTTCTTAAATATTCTGAGCTAGGTTTCCTTTTGTATTCCCTTTTTGATATTCCAATTATGGATAGTAATTCTGATGTTGAGATTGTTGATGTTGGGGATTATTTTAATATTTTCTTGGTTGGAATGCCCTATTTGATTTGCTTCCATAGTTCATATGATTTCATTGATTCTGATTTCTTGGATTGAATCTACATTATTTGGTGTTAACCTTTTTCTTTTGCATATCTAAAAATATCTAGTATTCCATGGTCTTCGACATTTTTATGATGAAGCAATGTTTCCCTGTGTATTATATTTTAGAACCAATTCATTGTTAGTCATTTCATATTTATAGTATTTTCTCTCGTATTATTGAAGAATGTTGATTAGTTCATCAAACTCTGTATCTTTACTTAGAACCTGTAAGGATGTAACTAGATGCTTGTAGCTATCTGGAAGTGCTCTCAAGGTTACTTGAACAAGAAATTTATCTTCAACCTTTTCTCCTAGGGTTAGTAATTTTCCTTTGATATTTGCTATCTTCCTTAAGAATAGTTCTATGCTTTCACCACTGTTCATTTTCAGGGAATGCAATTGAGTTTGAAGATTTAGGATAATGGATTTATTTTTCCCTTCAAATATTTTCTCTAACGTTTTCCAAGCATCTATAGATGTCCCTACTAAGATAATGTAGGCTTGTATTTCATCTATTACAACAAAGGTTATTATAATCAATGCCTTAGCCTCACTTTATTCAAACTTTTGAATCTTTGTTTCTCCCTAAGATGGTTTAGTTCTTGCTCCTTTGACAATATCCCAAAGATTTTCAAATGTCATAATAGTTCTCATTTTTTTTTTCCATGATAAGTAATTTGGGCCCTTAAGTAGTTGAGATTCTATAAGGAGGAATTTTTTTGTGGTCATGATGATTCTCTAGGTGTAAAATATTTCTTGGCTTTTAGGTTTTGTAGAATTCCTTATATCTTCCTAGTTAAGATATGTGAACTAATTTGATAAAATATTTTTAGAATTAGGTTTTGTATGCTTCCTTATATCTCCCTAATAATTAGAATATGCTTAGTTCACCTTTTGAGTTGATTTTTTAATATATTGAGAATAATCAACTTTTTAATTTTGCCTTATCTATTCCAATGAATGGTTAGATTTATTTTTGTCTCCTTAAAATGAGTATGAGATATATTTTACCAATTAATTCCAAATATATATATATAGGCAATTTAATTGCTTCTTTTCCAATAGATTAATTTTCTAAATTCCAATTCATGTATTTAGTTTGAAGTAGTATGCCTTATATCTCCCTACTTTATGGAATATTTAGAAAATAATGTTATTTGCAATTTAATTATGATTTAATCAAATTTGACAACCTTATGTCTCCTACTTGATTAATTGCAAATATGAATATTTAATATCTTGAAATAAGCTTGCTTGATAATCACTAATGCTTGTTAAATTTATTCCAATGTAATAGTCTATATCACCTTATAACAATGCAATAGTCTATATCACCTTATAACTCTGATTTTAATTAAAGCTAGAAAATTTGATCTTTACCTTGGTAAGGCTTGATGCTCTTTGTACCCTTGATTGGATCCACATACTTTTATGGTTTTTTGATGTGTATCTCAGTGCTATATTAATTTTAATTTGACTTTGTCCAATGAATGACCTGCATATTCTTCCTTTGAACTCTTCGCTTCCACAATGCCCATTTTGGCTTGGTCTCCTCCTTAATGGGTGCTTATCACCATAGGAATTGAATGCTAGCTTATGATAGTCTTCATTGCCTCCTTTGAATCTGATTTTATCATGCTCTTACACACTCGAGTGTTGCAATTTTTCTCTAATTTTATTTCACATCAACACCTTGGAGTTGAATGCTTATGTATCTATGTTGCACGTGCATCTTGGTAACATCTAAGATGCTTTTTAATCCTTTTTTAAGTGATGTTTAAGTGGCATTTTAGCTCCAACATGCATGAGGTTTCTTTCGTAATGCTTATGGTTGATTCTAAAACTTTCTACAAGTGGTTTATGGGCTCCAATCGTGAATGGAGATGTCGTAACATTCCTTCCTATCAAAGATACTTTGTAAATACCTTCACTCTAACATTCAAGCATTTCCTAATTAGATGAGTAAGTGCTTATTATAGATGATGACAAATGGCATATTGCATGTATTTTCTCTCCAATGCTTCTCTTCTTCTATATATTCTGCTTGCCAGTATAAATCCAATTATTTCTTATTTCTCAACGCTTCTTCCAAGAGAGTATGGGTTGGTTCTTGATTCGATGGAGGTCTTGGGAGCTTAGAGATGGTTATATGGTGATTTGAGAGCTAATTTGAGTGCTACTTCAATGGAAATCTTCTCCAAGAAAGGTCTTAGGTATTACTTCTTTAACTTCATGCTTTTCCTTTCAATACACTAGTTCAAATGCTCCATTTGCAACTATGTTTTTCCTTTCAATATGCTGGTTCGAATGCTCCCTTTGCAATATTCAATAGATGACAACCAACATAGATGAATAATATCCCTTTTGTGATATTTTGTACTCCAAACTGGTTGTTAAGAACACCTACTTTTATGGTTATAAGGGTGTCTTTAGATACCGTAATGAGAGTTGTTTGTTGGCTCTTGTCTCTTGCTTTGGATAGTGCTCCTCTATGATCGCTTGTATGATATTCCTCACTTGTGGAGGATGTGTCTTTAAGACACTCAATTTCTATCCTTTGTCCTATGTAGAACAATATGTTATGGTGCATAATAATGTAAATAGAATTGTAAATAGAATACCTTGATTTTGCACCTTCTCTTTTGTAATATCCTTTTTTTGGTTTTAATAGTGACTTCTTTGTACTATTTCTTATAGGCAAGGGTTGATTTATGTTGTCTTATTTTCTATACAACTCTATCCTTTTATTGATTAATCTAGTAATGAACCCAAGCTAATAATTAGGTAGATAATATTCCATTGAAGGAGTAATTTTTACATGATATTTTACCTATAATGAGCTCTTGGTGCACCTTGAACTTGAGACTTTCCAAGTCCCAATTGTTGGATTCTATAACTAATTCAACGGCTTCCTTCTTCTTCTCCGCTCCTTAGAGGAATTTCAATCTACTTGGTGGCTTCTATAGGCCATAATACCTTACAGGTATTGAGTTTTGAATAGTGTATAATTTGTATATTTTTGTGCCCTTGATATTAACAATCAATACACGAAATAACCCTTTGAGAGTAACTAGTTTAATGAACAACTAGTATAGTGCAATGAACCAATAATATTTTCAACTTAATGCACTTTAAAGGTAACAATAATCTCACCTTATTTCTCCTATTAATAATCTCTCAAATTAGTTTCAAATGCACTAATGATCGCTACAAATTCCTTAATGTATTCCTCTTCTCAATAATTAGATAATAGGAAGAATGTATTTAACTCCTATTAATGTGCAAGTAATGAACCTTAATAGAAATTATCTTCTACACTTTCTTTGAGGACTTAAAATGTAACCTTCTATTTTGCAACTTCCAAATTCTAATAATGTGCTCAATGAAGTTAAGTAGTAATCTAAATAAGTGTTCAAGTCATGAACCTTTTACATCTAAGTTGCTTACCTTTCATGATGAATATCTTGATGAGTTAATTCACCAAGTCTCTTATCTGGAATGGTGGTTTCTTGTAGCTATGAATGCTTCTATTTTGCTACTCTAAAATTGTAGTAGATTATTTTTAACTTCTCCTTCAGGATCTAGCCTAGAACTCCAAAGTCTTGTAGCTAGTTAATAATCAGGTAGATAATATTCCCTTGAAGGAGTAATTTTTACACTGATATTTTACCTATAATGAGCTCTTGGTGCACCTTGAACTTGAGACTTTCCAAGTCCCAATTGTTGGCTTCTATAACTAATTCAACGGCTTCCTTCTTCTTCTCCACTCCTTAGAGGAATTTCAATCTACTTGGTGGCTTCTATAGGCCATAATACCTTGCAGGTATTGAGTTTTGAATAGTGTATAATTTGTATATTTTTGTGCCTTTGATATTAAAAATCAATACACAAAATAACCCTTTGAGAGTAACTAGTTTAATGAACAACTAGTATAGTGCAATGAACCAATAATATTTTCAACTTAATGCACTTTAAAGGTAACAATAATATCACCTTATTTCTCCTATTAATAATCTCTCAAATTAGTTTCAAATGCACTAATGATCGCTACAAATTCCTTAATGTAGTCCTCTTCTCAATAATTAGATAATAGGAAGAATGTATTTAACTCCTATTAATGTGCAAGTAATGAACCTTAATAGAAACTATCTTCTACACTTTCTTTGAGGACTTAAAATGTAACCTTATATTTTGCAACTTCCAAATTCTAATAATGTGCTCAATGAAGTTAAGTAGTAATCTAAATAAGTGTTCAAGTAATGAACCTTTTACATCTAAGTTGCTTACCTTTCATGATGAATATCTTGACGAATTAATTCACCAAGTCTCTTATCTGGAATGGTGGTTTCTTGTAGCTATGAATGCTTCTATTTTGCTACTCTAAAATTGTAGTAGATTATTTTTAACTTCTCCTTCAGGATCTAGCCTAGAACTCCAAAGTCTTGTAGCTAGTAATGTTATCTTAAGTGCTACCTTTTCGTAGTCAATCTATTCACATAAGTGTTGTTCTTCTATAATCATTTAAGCAGTTTGTTGTGAATCCAAAAAATCTCTATATGTGCCTTATTTACCTATGAAGGGCAATCTCCAAATCATAGGTTTCTTCTATCTAAGCTTTCTTTCAACCTCTATGTCAAGTTTTGACTTCAAACAGGATTTTCTTCTCAAGAATCTGAAGGTCTTGAGGTATTCAGTATTCTTCTTAGAAATTTAGTAGTACTCCTTGCCAAATTATTCTCCTTTTGGGCTTGTTGTTGGATGGATATAATTATCCTAGATATTTCATTATATTTGGTAGTGAATTTATCCAATTAGTTCTCCTAGGAACTTCTTTGATGTCTTCTCAAATTTTTGTAATGAGGATCTCCAAGACTTATTTTTTCTCCTTGAGATATCTCCAAGGTCTTTTACTCTTACAGCTTCTCTGGTCTTCTTGATGAGACCTTTTCTCCAACCTTCAACTACGAAAGTGTTGGCAATGAGATATTCTTCAAAAATCTTTAGAAAAAGACTTTTGATAGTCCTTTATCTCTTCCAAGGATAGAAGTTCTTCAATAAGATCTTTGATGGATCTCTTGAGCTTCTTCTAGAGGAAGTCTTCAATTAGTAAATGAGATCCCCAATCTCCTATATTTCATGAACTCTTCTCTAAATTCTTCTTTAGGTTCAAGGATTCTATGGGTTTTTCTTCTAGATCAAGGTTTTTGTGGTCTTTTCTTCTACAATAAGGTTGATGTGGCCTTTTCTTATGCAATAAGGTTGTGGTGGTCTTTTATTCTTCAATAAGACTTTTGTGGCCTTTTATTCTACAATGAGGCTTTTGTGGTATTTTCTTCTACAATTTGCAGGTCTGTAATAGGGGTTCCTTCAATTTCCTTTTCCTATAACAAGATATTAGTAATATGGTTCTAAATCTTGTCAATGATGAATCTTCACTAGTTAATTTGTCAATCTAGTGGAATGAATGTTGATTTCTAGTATTCACGAGTTTTTTATAACTCTAGGGAAAGACTCTAGCCAAATGCAATCCCAAAAATTCTAGAACTAAGATTTGTTTTACTCTCTATCTCTCTTATGACTTTCCTATTTCTAGTGACCTTTTGTAGTTATCGCTATTCCTATTGATCTATTGTTGATCTGATACCACTGTTATATTTTGATGGTGTATGCCAAGGAAAAATACAATCACAGGATATGAAATATACAAAAATGTAAGATGTTAAAATATACTATTAATAAAAAGTGACAAAAATGATACAATGCAATATGGAGAAAATGAACACTCCAAAATTGATACTAAAGAACTACATTATACCCCATCACCAATCTATATGGTAATCCATATAGTACACCTACTACTACCTACAGTGATATGTAATCACTCACTATGAGGTCCTTTATATATAAATATGGATTGCTTGACCAACACTCTACCTAGATATACAAGGGGACACCTTGGCCATTTATAACTTGCACAAAGATACTTGTGCATTTATTATATTACTTGAAGTAACTAGCTAACTAACCCCTAAAGTAATCTCCTACTTTGGTTATATACCAAGTGTGGTACATTTACATAACCCAAATGATATAATATACTCTAACATTAAGGGGGAATATGGGGAGGGGTAAGGGATCTATGAAGGTATAGGAAGGGAAAAGAGAGTGAGGAGTAAGGAGAAAGGAGGAAGGGTGATGCATAATTAAGGTTGCATAGGGGAGAAGGGAGGGAGCATGGGAGAGGATGGGGAGGTCATGGGTGATTGATAAAGGGAGTTTGAAGGCCACAAATGGGTGGTGTGGGGCTGAGGGCTACACGTGGGCCATGCAGGATAGGTTGGATGAGGGTTGCTTATGATGGAACTATAGAGAGAGGTGGTGTGAGGGTTGCTTCAGAAGTGCAAGGAGAGAAGAGTAGGAGTTAGGATATGGAGTTTGGGGAGAGATACATGGGGGTTGCATGGTGATTGAAAGATCTATGGAGTGAAGGTGGAGTAATGACCTACATAGAACTGCACTATGAGATAAGGGACTCACTGAGGAAGGAATTATATGTGCATATGTGGGGTAGGGGAGTGATATATTGTATAGGTCTATACTATAGGATAATGCATCTACTAAGGATGGAGTCCCATGCACACAGGTAGGGCACATGGGCTATGATACAAGATATAATACCCATGATTACAGATAATAATGGTGAGGGTGGGGGCGCATGGCAATCGAGGGAAGTGGGGTAGGTTAGAAAGGGGAAAGGGGGTAGGGAGGGAGGAAGAAGGGGATAGGGGAGACTGGTTGTACACCAAGTGGGTACAGGTTGGAGGGTATAGGGAACTAAGGATGGGGGGGTCCACAGGCCCCCTATTAAGATTTTATTGTGTTTAAATTAAAATACAGTTTTTTTAGAAAATGAAAACAAAGCTAGAAATTTTTTTATATATAAAAGGAGTAATAGAAACAAAACAAAAATTGTTTTTTTTTAACAAATACAAGATTAAAAAGAAATATAAGAAGTTTAAAAAAAAATAACAGAGGGAAGATTAAAACTAGAAAAAGTAACTAAAATATTTTTTTAAGATAAAAAAAAAAATGAAAAAAAACATGAAAGCCAAAAAAATGGAAAATAGAGCTAAAAGCAGAAGGAAAGCATTTTTTTATATAACAAAGGAAAAATAAAACTAAAAAGAGCAAGTTTAATTTTTTTTTTAGAACCATAGAAATAGATGTGGAAATACGAAATCTACTTGGGTTTCTTGCTCATGAAGGGGCTACCAATACAAAAGTTAAAGCTTGCAACCATAAAGTAAAAATACCAAAAGTGAGTGATTTAAAAAAAAAACATAAAATGAGATATGAGTAAGAGCACCGTGATCGCCCAATTGTATACAAGGAAAACACACTATATGCAATGAAAATTGAGATATTGTATTAAATTCAAAGAAAAATCTTTTTTATACAATGAAATCCCTTTTGTAGGGTGTTTTCAACAAGAATGTGCCAATAAGGATTTGATCCCTTTTACAAAGCAATTATGGTGTCTTCATTCTCCATGTGACACAATAACATTGTGTGTGGGGAGTGTTGATGTCATGACCACTGTTAGAGTTGATTTGAGCCCTTCTTGAACACTTGCACACAAGAAAACAACAACATGTTAGTAGCACCTATTTAAAAGAATATAAAATAAATTAAAATAAGAGTAAATTGACATGTAAATATGTTGTAGATGTACAAACTTGAGATGTGGATATGCAATGCTTGGTGTCTAGCAAGATTTTGGCAACATTTCATTATGTAACTTCTTTCCCCTATGTAAATGAGGGAAATGGAGAGGTTTTATAGAAATTTTGGGCAAGGTGAGGGGATGACATGGAGGTGAGGTGGATGTGATTTGGAATCCAAGTGGCATGGGTAGTTCGGTGGAATTATCTAAGATATACCATGTGGATAATGGTGCATCCACCTCCATAAATTACCTTGGGTGGAGGGTCTTTGGGAGGAGCAAAAAGAATTAAAAATTATTTTCATGTGCACCTTGGGTAAAGAGCAAAGGATTTTTAAATTGTCAAAAAGGTGAGGTGGAAGGGGATTGTACATATGGATTAGTGAGGTAGATTTACCTTGGGGTGCATAACAATTTTATATTCATAAAATTGCATGGGTAAGTGCATGAGGGGACGTAGGGGGATTTGGGGAGACTTTCTAGGATATTTCCTAAGGATTTGGTGGAAGATTGATACTTGTGAGGATTTGTTTCAATATTTAAAAATTCATTTTGTGCATCCCTTGGGATTGGGTTATGTATTAGAAGGGTTATTAGGGTCTAATGGAGGGCTTAGTGGAGGTATTAGACAAATAATATTGATTATGATAATTTTGATGGTGGAGGAAAGAATAAATGAGGGGGAATTAGGTAGAAATTAGGATATTAGAGAGGCTAGAGGAATTAAGCAAAGATAGGATGAAATTAGGGTAATATTAGAGAGAATTAGAGGATTTTAGAAAATTAGGAGGAAAAGGAAATTAGAGGAAAATAAGAACTTTAGGGAAACCTTAGAAGAATTTAGAGGAAATTTAGAGGAAAGAAATATAATTAGAAAGGCTAGGGAATTTTAGATGAAATTAGGGAAAATTTCTAGAAATTAGATAAATATGGATGAATTAGAAGGGAACAAGGCAATTTGGAGGAATTTGAGCAAATTTAAGCAATTTTGTGGAAAATTGAGGGTTTTGGCAAATTTGGGCAAATTTGAGTGCAAATGACTAAAATTTGGTGTCTACACTAGTCATTGGTGTAATTCCCTTTAGCTTCTAGGATTGTAAATAATATTTACACTAATTTATATCATATGCAATCTTATTATTTATTGTACATACCTTGAAAATGCTTAATCATAAAGTAAAACTATCATAGGTTAATTGTTTGATCCATGTGAAATGCATTCTCTAGCTTACTCTATGAATCCAAAAAAATTAGAGGCTTATGATCATAATATTTAATAGTATAATTACCCATTATATGTTGGTTCCACTATCTAATTACTTTTATATTAATATACAACTCCTTTTGCATATGGACCACTAACAATTTATGTTATAAAGTTTGTTAAAATAGTATACCACCATAAGCCCATTCCAAATCAGGGTGACATAAAGTTATTAATATGATGAATCAATTTCAACTCTTAGTAGATGATATATGCTTGACATGGCAAGCATTTGCACCTTAAATAGATGTTGCTTATATTTTTCAAATGGAAAATATTGTAAATTCTTGTGAAACTTCAACTTCTTAGCAAGATCTTGTTGAGTGGTCATATAAAATTTTTTAAAAAACTATCATGGACCTATTATAGTAATTAGTAAGACCTAGAAAAAAATTGAGTTCCATCAGATTCATTAATGTTAACCATTTTTAAATGATATATATATTCTCTAAGCCTACATATGTGAACTATTGGTCAATGATGTGTCCTAGGGAGGATACTTTTACGATGTTAAATTTGTTTTCATCTAGGTTGAATTGGAGTCTAGGCTAGTCTAAATAGTCCATAACTTGATGAATGTGTTGTAAATGATCCTTCCATATTTTACTAAAGATAAGGATGTCATATAATTAGACAATGATGGACCTTATGAAATATAATGCAACATTATTCACTTATTGCATAAATATTTTTGATATATTGCTCAAGCTAAATGGAATAACAAGCCACTTGTATAATGCTTTTCTACTCTTAAATTTCATATTTCAAAGGTCACTATAGTTGAAAGAATATTAATGTTTTTATTCACAAGCTTTCATTCCTAGGTTAATGATAGTTTAGAAGGTCTCTAATACCTATTCTTCCCAATGATTTTATTAAAAAAATTATAGTATTTTTATAGGCTCCATGTCTAGTATTTGTTCATCACTATGATAATGGGACTATCAAATAGATATGAACTTACTTGTATCTTACTCTAATCAATTAAACCTTTAATATATAACCTTTTTTTATTATTATTTTAAACTATTCAATAGTATAAGGTGTTGTTGGGTAGTGAAGGTCCATAGACTAAGTCAATCTAATGCTTAATTATAAAATATAATGGTACTCCTTGGGATCATAGAGTACATAATAATGTAAATGAAGAAGTGTTTTCATTACCAAAACTATGTTAAATAGGTTATGGGGGAAGAACAAGGCCAAAATTCATGGCACCATGTTTCTAAGGTCAAATCAATAGTGATATATTTTTTAGCATTTTAATAATTTGCTTGTACTATTTTATTAATATCACTATTACTTTCTTTTAAAGTAGGCACCCTATATGTGATACATAATTCCATTGGCACACTATCCATTGCTATGGATATGATTTATGTGTTGCTTGGGGATCAAAAAGATTAGTCTTCTTGATATGCCATCCAATACTTTTAATGGTGTCATGTCACAAGTGATTAGGTCACTCAATAGCTTGATATAATGCTTAAGGGCGCACTAGCACCAAACCTATAACTTTACCTTAGTGAAATGTTTTTTAATCACATAAATCAGTTATGATTTAGATAGCCTTACCCTTTACACAATAATAGTTGTGAAACAAGTACTTTTACTTCTAAAAAGTACATGAAGTTGAGGGGTTACCATACTATTGAAATTTATTGCCTACGTATATGGAATCTACCTCTTGTTTACCATTTTTTATTGAAGAACAACCATTGTTCTCTAGCTATACCACCATTGACTATTATTATCTACAATAAATAATATGGTAGCATAAGTCTTTTTATGGCTATGCCACTTTCCCATATTTGCTTTTCCATCACCCTATATTATTAGATGATTCATGGGATTATATGGCACTCAAAGGCCTTTGGAAAATAGCACCATAGGTGTTTGTAACACTAGTAATTTGGGTTTTGTTGCAAATAATATCCTATAGTGATATCACAATAGAATATTTTTCTTTGTTGTTATGTATCATCTAGCTTTGACATGAAGTAAAATATTTACTCCAATAAGTGTATTGGAAGGAATTACATATCTAAAAATAGATGGTAATTAATGTCATCAATTTGCTTTAGGAATTTATGTTTCTCATCCCTTTGACATACATTGAAATTATAAGTGGACTATTGTATATATTGGTATTTATACCATTGCAAATCTTAGAAATACATGTTCTCATCCTTATAGAGATTCGATAAATAAAAATTATTGTGGACTAGCTATATGAATGCCTTTCATGTCAAGATAATATATACTTTTTGTATGATCCCATTGCTAGTGGATACCTAACAATAGGTATTTTATTTAACTTCTTCAAGGCCACAAAATATATCCTCTTAATGTTAACAATATTTTGTATAAACATAGATATCAAGCTATAGAAAAGCATAGGGTTGGTAGCTAAGGATATTAGAACTAGAAAAAAATGTGTATTGCCCTATTCTTCAAGACCATTTTAGATTATCTCCATGACATACTATATTGTGATATTCATTATTGGAAATATTTTCAATCTATGGTATTTTTTTGTCAATGTGATTTTATTTAAGGTACTTAGACATGGAAAATTGTGAAATATCATTCTTATCATACCACAAATATGTAATAGGATAGCTAAAAATAGAGCATACTAAAGTTTTTTTGGAAAGAATTTCGATAAATAACATACAATGAGATAAAATAAATTGGATAAATATAAAATTACTTTAATACCACTTTATCTATACTATAGGGCCCATAATGATGTTGAAAGGATGACAAATCCTTGATTTATCTTGTGGCACCAAAAACTTATAACTCAAATTGTGTAATAGAAATAAAGCAAAATAAAATATTTCTCATAAGGATATAGTTTTATAATATAAATGTGCTATAGAATAAGAAACCCATATAGACATGTTGTAAATAGTATAAGTACTTAGTATGTGGGTTGTGTGGAATTGGATAGTGCATGACTATATATCCCAATACAATGAAATAAGAAGAAAAATAAGTTAACCATTGTAGATTCAACCTATGCTTGTAGAGTAAGAAATATGGGAAGAAGCACTGAATAAAATCTCCCAAAAAATATAATGTCCATGGTATTTTTATTCTTGAAAGCACATGATGAATGTTGCATTAAATTGATCTATGTGAGTACATTGTTAAATCAAATGCATAGTAGAGTAAGGGAAGAAGTTACCTAGACCACACCAATTATCCATGTGTTTTTTTTAGGGATATGATTTGACTAAGTTTGTTGATTGATAAGTAAGAATTGATTTATTCATATCATACATCAACATCAATGACTTATCTTTTCTAATATTTTAAAGTGGCTTTTTAATTTTTTTTTCTCTTGAGGGCACTAATCATAGTACCAAGGTTTTTAAACACATCAAAAACTATACTCTAAATGATTTATGAATTCAATTCATTAAATATAGGTATGGATGATAATTATATTTCTTCTTCCTACAAGGATTAGGTCATATGTAAAATATTTGAAAAAAAATTCTCTTAATTTTTATATGAAATAATAATCCCTTATTTTCATAATAGGAGTATTTATATAATACATATAGTTATGATTCCATATATTTCAAATGATCAAGCAAATATAATCCCACATATTGGAATCACGTAGTTATTGGGTTATATTGTAGAGTTTAATACATAAATATTTATTTTGAAGAATACATGTATACATATATGAATATGATTAGATAATATATATCTAGCTAGGATCATATTATGATTAAAATGCGAGTAAATTAATAATTTAATATTTGTTAATGAAAAGTATATATTTTTTAGAGGTGGTTGGTAAGTAATGTTAAAGTTATTATATATGTGTTAGATATCATAACATATAATGGATTGAACATTATTTCATATACATTATCCTAACCTTAGAATAAGGAGGAATGCATGCAACTCATTAGGCTATTACTCAAGATTAATCATATATTTATTCATTGATTTGGGTTAGTTTAGATTCTGTTGATATAGTTCTATCCACTTGATAAATTAGCACTAGGTTTTTCTTTGTTACCTTATTATATATATGAATTTGAATTGAATAGTTTGATAGGTTTTTCACATTGATTTCACTCATAAATTTATTCTCAAGAAAAAAAACAAACTAAAAACTTGAGGTTTTTAACATTGACATTCACCATTAGCACTTATGCTTAAGAAAATCAAAACTAATAGCTAATAATTAAATACATGTGTGACACAATAGCGGTTTGTCTTTGGGCTCTCTTTCAGAATACCCAGGTTCAAACCATTATGGGGTGTATGTGTGTGTGAGAGAGAGAGAGAGAGATTTCTGCTAAAAAATAGCTCAAAATGAAAGAGGGTGTTGATTAACTCCATTTCAAACATCATTTGAGATAAAAGTAAAATAATATTTTGGGCATTACTAAATCCATTTTAATTCTAAAATAATAATAATATATTTTAGTAAAGTAATTTTGTAAAATACAAACAATGAATCTAGCATAAATAATAAACATTATCAAGCACCATTTTCGAAAACTAAAGCTACAATATCCTCCCTTAGATAAATACAAAAACTTTTATTTTTCCAAACAAAAAAGTATTTTACATCAATCTAAATACCATAGAAAAGAATCAATTAGCATTGCTTTTTTATAATTCTAAAATCTTTCATCTCATTACAAAATGAACATTTTATGGTTTTAAAAGTGTGCCTCTATGAATAATTTTGTTAGTAGCTTTGCTTCCTCACACTTCATCTCTTCACTATTATCATTTGCTATAGGAGATAATTATTTAGACTTATAACTATTCAATATTAGAAATAATTTCAATTTAATTACAAAATTTCTTCATTAATATAATTACTTTTATTAATATTACAAAGAATATTTTTTAAAAAAATTAAATTATGCAGTCATTTATAATATTAATTGGTAAGTCTAGCTACCATATAGTTCTTATAATAACATAATAATTTATATATGTTTGTTGATTATATCTTCCCTCAATTTTATAAGAAAAAACAATAAGTAATATATAAATAAAATTTTACCCAAAAAATAACAAAATAAGTGTAATCATCATGTAATTATGTTCATTTAGATAATATACCATCAACTCTTATCGTGAATGAGACACTACTTCTTTACAAGTTTTACAAGTGTTTTTATTTTGGGAAAAATTGAGTTTAAAAACATTTAGAAACCTTATATATTGGATATCTACAAGCTTCATTAATTTGATACAAAGTTAATTATAGTTTCATATCTAAATTTTGATGGTTTCTAAATAGACAAAAGGTGACATGATAAAACCATTAAATACCCAAAGGTTGCATCAATTTGATTAAAGTAAGAAAATCCTATTAAAGAAAATATATTTTTAGGTTGAGCCATCATCTAAATAATACTACTATCACTTCTACCATAGGGTTAGATGTTTTGAGTATATAATGAAATAGGTTTCGGTATGATGAAATATTCATTAACGTAGATATAGATACTATTTATTATATATACTTCATAAAGTAAGGACAAAGTTTCATTTGTTTCATAACTATACTATCTTAATATGTAGTCCTTTTCTTGTTTAAACTTGACTTTATAATATTTTAGTTTGTAATTATATTTTGCAAATAGCCTATACTTCTATATTCACTCTAGAAAGGGATCCATGTTTTAATGCATAGATAATACTATTTTAAATTTGAATATTTTGAAATCTATAAAGTATATTTTTTGGATATAAATCCTCCACTTATAAGTTATTATGATCATAAGAGTGTATCATTTTTGAAGTTAGTGAATTAATAAATTCTATGGACACTATAATTTATTCTGTGATCCCTTTTATTTTGTAGATTAGAGTTTACAAATCTACGTTATAATTTTCTAGCTACTATGAAATCTACGTTATAATTTTCTAGCTACTACGAAATCTAGGAATTTACGATGAAATTCTACATGGTGTTAGAGAAATTTTGAATCTCCATCACTTAGTCTAGGAGTTTGGTTTACATATTTTTGTAACATAGCTCCAATCAAAATTGTGTTCCATAGGTTGTGATTGCAAGGTGTTAGATCAACATTCGTACATGTTTTGTGAGAATCCATTTGAATGAATTGTTGTTATTGTGTGGTATGTTCCAACATTGTAACTAAAAAACTAGGGTTTCTTACCAAGTTTTTTAAGATCTTTGCTAAAAAAATAATGATTTTATATCTCTATTGTGGCAATACATTCAAATTCATGACTATAAATTTAGGGTTATAGATTGTCTTTTGAAGGAATCATGGATCCTTTGTGGTAATTTCTTCAAAGTTATGATTATGAATCTAGAGTTTTGGTGTAGTATTTAAAGGATGTGTGGCTCTCTTGTGGTAATGCTCCAAGGTTATGACTATGGAACTCAGGTTCTAGATCAAAATAACTAATATTTATTGTAAACATATTTGGCATTAATATAAGATTCATTTGAAAACCATTTGAAGTATTTTTTGTATTTTTTTAGTAATGATTTTAATATTATATTTATATAACCAAGGATTTAAATTATGTTTGATAGGAATTTTATGCAAACCCATTAAATATTTGTATGGCTCTTTTGTGATAGTGTATTTAAGGTTCTTACCACAAACCTATATCTTCAAAATAAAAATTGAGAGGTTCATTGATCTCTTATCATATTAATTTCAATTTAAATGTATACATTGTAATTACTATTCTATTCATTCTTCCAAGTTTCTTCTAATGTGTGATATAAATGAAAATATCAAAATAGTGATAATCTTTCTCAATTATAAGAGAGGAATTTTTTTTTATCATTTTTAGAGTAAAAAATCCTTGAATTGAGTAGTGTTATACTACAAGACGATTTGTTTGCGTCAAACATTGCTTTTTATCATAGCCAAAAAAATTCTCTTTCTTGATCATTTGAATTTTATCATGACCATGTGTCTAATATCATGGCATATGTTGTATAAACTATTTCTGACATACCATATCAAATATAGAAATATAAATAAGTGTTTCAAGTACATACACAATGAAGTTTTGATCTTATAAGTTGATATCATAAGTTTTAATGTAGTAGTTCATGCAATTATTTGTAATCTTGAGTGATGTGTTAGTATTCCCAGTAATGGGATGGTGACATATTCAATAACTAAATGGTACTATAGTCATAATACTATGGACACAATTTTATGACATAGTCTATTGTACAGTCAAATACATCATACAACACAAACTCTTTTACGATGTAGTCTTTTGTATAATCCACACCTTTGTAGGATCATTATGTCATACAAAATAGTCTCTCATACAACATAGTATGAGACTATCCTAGCAAATCCTCACTCCTAGAATACAATGGTGATTTATACAACAGTCACATGCACAAGATCATAATGTAATAGTTAACTTCTAAGTGGCAACACTTTTATGTTTACCTTCATATGATCTAGACATCATACAGCCTACAACTTCTCTAACTACAAAAATCCTTTGTAGTCCTCTCTACAACCTATAAATATTAACAATCCCATGGCAATGCAAATACTAACGATCCTACAGCTAATACAATGACTTGTTCACTTTGCAATGTTAATGGAATGTGATATCCAATATCCTAATAGTCACATCCATAATCAATAATAAAGACTACAAGTAACGGCAATGGTTGAATCAAATTATTTTTTAATTATTGTTGTAACCAGTTGTACAATCATGTAACTACATTTATTGTTACAACCATTAGTATTCACGACGTCAATGGTTAATGGTAACAATACTATGAATTCCTCACCTAGGTATTCCTTCATGCCTTCATACCCAACATTATCTCTATCTCCATATACCTCAATGGTCTACTCTCCTCATATGTACACATGTTGTAATTACCTATATGCTAAAAAATAGAGGGGAGACCTTTTAATTATTTTTCGAGTCATTCCAAGAAGTTCTTATACAACGCATCAATTACAACTACCACCTCGTATCCAATGTTGCATGAAATTTTCAAATTGTCTAAGATCTAAAGCATCTTTTTATTAATATTTCATTTCATTTTGATTTTTTTCTAATTTTACATAATTTCACTTTATATTTTATTTAACATCATTTACACTAATTTCATATCCATTTTATTTATATTTTACTTCATAAAAATTGTAATCTAACTATAGTAAGGGGGTGAAGGTCCAAGGTTCAAATCTTAGGCCTCGTCAAACTAAACTCTTGTCCCTTTCCTGGTGCTTTCAGTTGCGTAAAAGGTTTAAAATTATTGTGGCATGGTGGTCATAGGGATGAACTATACGAAGATCTATGTGGTGGCTTTTAGGGTGAACAACACAGAATATTGTGGTGGCCATAAAAGCCAGCCTTCCTGAATTCATGGTGGCTATCGATTTCACCATGTAAATTCAAAAAAAAAATGTAAGCAACACTTAGTATATATGTTATTTCTTATTTTAGGAAGAAATTATGTTACCTACACCTATCAAGTGTGGATTTTGTCGATAAAGTCACCAATATCAATTTAATAAAAGTAGAGAAGTTGATAAAGAATGGAATTTATGAACTAAATATGTAGCATTTGAATTCAAATGAACTACGATGCACAATTAACATGATTATACCCATGTTATCTAGCAAATAAAGAGCCTCGAATTTGCCCACTTAGCTCATACTATATATAGAAGGGGTTACGGTTGGAGAACAATATAATTGAGAAATTTTTTGTCAAATCACAATCAAAATTGTATGTTGTTGTATACAAAAAAATGATTGATTTCCATGCCAATACATTGTTTTTAGATGTGACATCATATGAAAAGATTCAATTTATAATATTTAATCCTCCACATACCATACTAGAAGGCACACCTACTATTTTTTATTTGGTACATGTTACCCATTAATGAAGGTTGGACCAATAGAAAAAGTAGTGTTAGGGAAGAAGAATAAGATGACAACAAAGAAGATAAAAGCACAAGAAATATTAGAGGAAGATGAAGGAGGTGAAACATATGCTCTACATAAGGAGAATGAATACTTTTATGGATCAAAGGATCAGTTGCCTAGTGTCAAGGAGATAATAAAGAAGGAGAAGAGGTAGATACAACTAGAGCAATAGTGGTAGCATATGGTAACATAATTTTAGCAAAAATATTAGCTAATGGGTCAAGTACTGTTGGTCATCGAATCTGCCTAGGAAAGAATTTGGGTAAGTGTATGCGCCCTAGACCTAGACCAAAATTGAAATGCCGAAGGGAAGAGATGCCCCTCGTGCCAATATCCAGAGAAATGCTGGCTCCTATGCTAAAATACTTTGGTTTTCGGAGATAAGGATGCAGGAAAGAGATAAAAATAGCTAGGGTTAGAGAAATAAAATAAAAAAAAGGGGTAAGGGAAGAGAGATCGATGATTTAATGTGGGAGAGAACAAGAAGCACGATTACTAACTAAAAACTTGAATAACAGCACGGAACACTAAGAATAAATGAAATAAATGCCACATTAACCTTCCTATGTATCCTCTAAGAGAGTTCCAATATTATCCTTCTTTTCATCGAAATTCAGGGTTCAGAGTAACAACGATTAGGACAAGTGAATATAACAGAAACCACAACCCACCAAGCAGCATAAAAGAAAATCAATATAGTGTTTTTCCTCCCCTATGTATCCTTCAATAAAGTTTTAGGGTACAGCCCCCAATCGCACACCGAATTCAGGATTCAGAGTCACAGTATGCAAATGAAGAAAGACAAAAGAATCAAACACAGAAGGCAGCATAAAAGAGATAAATTGATCCCAAACCTCTTTAGTATTAATCGTAGGACATCAAGTTACAACAACTTTCTAGAAGATAGTTCCCCCCCTTCTTACATTACAATGCCTAGGTTTTTATAGAGGACCCAGCCCTCTGAGCCATAATTACACAAAAAGGAGAAGTACGTCCTTGAGCCTTGAGAAATTGGCTCCCCATGGCTCTCGTGATTGAGCTTTCAAATTTGTTACCAAAATTGGCAACCGTGACTAGGTCAACCATGGAAAGATGCATTGATGAACCGTCTAAGCATCCTTGGTCTTTGGATGCGGTGCTCGAGTGGTCACCTTGTTCGCCGATTTCTTCATCATGGACTGATACTTCATTTTTGATTGCTAAAAATGAACAGCAGGCTTATCGAGCATGAAAAAGTGTATTTATGAGGCACTTGATCACCTCAAGAAAATACCTGGCTTGGAGTACGTGCCTGTGAAGTTCTTCTCTAGTTTTCAACTTTTCTTTGCAACGTACTTGTGTCGAAGCAGATTCTCCTTGATTTGCACTTTGCATGGTGAGGCTTCGCAAGACAACTTCGGGGGTGATGGAGGCCGAAACAAATCTTCTTCGCAAAACGGGCTCTTCATAATTGCTTCACTAGAAAATATGCTAAAACTACTTCGGCTAGGCCTTCTACCCGAATTATATACTTCGCTGGTGAGTTAAAAAATGCTTCACTGTGAACCTTCTTCAAAACTATGATTCTGGAGTATTTCGGCCGAAGTGCATCCCTGCCTTCAAAATGCATCTTCTACTTCGGGTGAAAGTACTTCGCATGAAATTTTGCTGAAGCAGATGCTTTGCAATGATTTTCAAAAAAGTAGAAATGGTTCGCTGATGCAGGGCCCAAAGTGGATGCTTCAACGGCTTTTTGACGAAGTTTTTTCAGTACTGTGCTCCTTTGAATCCCTCTTCGCAAAACTTTTGCCTGAAGTAGCCTTTTGAAATGCTTTGGGTGTGAAGTAATTTCATTCTTCTTCATTTGTATTTTACTTCGGCAATACCGCTTCGCAAAAATCTCACCCGAAGTAGCCGCTATAAATACTTCAAGTCCGAAGTAGTTTTTCTTGCCTTAGCCAATTTGGACTATAGTCTGGACTTTCCTTCTTCGGCGAAGTTGTTCTTTTGAATGCCACTTCGCACAACTTTCACTTGAAGTAATGGTTTGAAGCGTTTCGGGCCCGAAGTTCTTTTAATCGCTTCCCTTGTTATTCTTCTTCGGCAACACTACTTCGCAAAATTTTTACCCGAAGTAGTGTTGGAAATGCCTCAGGTGCGAAGCTCTTCTTGTTTTCTTTCGGCAAAGCTCTTTTTCCTAGCTTATTCGACAGCGAAGCTTTTTCTTTTTCATTTCATGTACAAGGTGGTGGTAGGGAAAGCCAAAATTGCTACAAATTTGTAAATAAAAAATAACAAAGAAATACTTTACAAAAACACTATACAAAATTATGATTTATTTTTCTACCCCTTGGGCAATGTGACAAAATTGTCAACATTCTTGGCGGCTCATCGGGCAACGAGCTCGTCTCGATGGGGAACCCTTAGCTTTGATCCATTCGGTCAGAGTCACCTCTATATCCTTCTCCACCTTCTCCCTCTGGGAGCGCTTTCGTAGCTGGTTCTCCTTCTTCTGCTTCTTCTTCTCGTTCTCCTTCTTCTAGCATAGCTTCCTCAGGAGTAGCTTCCCGCGACGGTGATGGGGCAAGATGCTCATGGATTTTCTTCATATTTTGACTGACATGAGACCAGGAACTCTTCAAGAAAGGCTCAAGATCTTGCAGAGCCTTGATTAAAATGTGAAACTGATCAATCTGCTCGATGTCAGCATGTTGGGCTCTAGCATACAGGTCATTCAGGCAGGCTAAAATCTTGTAGTATCTTAAAAGGTAATATGTGATCTACATTTCTATTATTGGTTTCGCCCATCCATCTATCTTTGAGACATTGCTTTTAAATTGAAGTCATGTCAGCTTAATCTCTTCTTTGGTCAGGAGATTCCCATCATCATCTATGAAGCTCGGGAAGCCCATGGAAGAGAGATCCTAAAAATAGCCCATTGATGTGAGTTGCCCGTTCTCTAACACGTCTAGGAGGTCCTTAGCCTTCTATGTTTTTTGCACCTTAGAGAAGAAAGCACAAACTGTGGCCCAAGCTGTAGACCAATCCCTAGCTATCTAACTCATCGTAGGGACTTGCAAGTCTTGATATTTGGTGCTTTGGACATCAAAAGCTAATTTGAGTTAGCTTCTAGCTTTCTGAGTGATCTGATCAATGATTGGCCCTCCTTCGGCAGTGGCATTCTGGGCTTCCATGATATAGGCCAAAATTGAAAGGGCACTGGATGCCCGAGATCTAAAATTTTTGAGCAAGTGCAAGTGAATCTCCTTGATTCTACCTCTATCAAACAGCTCCAGGTTTGCCTTTTCGAATGACTGTTGTTGTGTCTGCAATATTTTTCTTTTGAGTTCCTTGGCCTTCAACTTATTTTTGGCCTATATCTACGCTTGGTGCTTAGCTAAACACTGAAGTTGTAGTACTTGTTTTTTGAGGGCGTACGTTTCCTTTTTCAATAGCTTACACTGCTCCTCTAAATCCTCTAGCTTGGAGTGGATTCTAGCTAGCTCCTCCTCCAACTTGATTTTAGCGCTTTCTCCTTTGAACCTATGTTGATTAGCGATGTTTGTGTGTGCTCAGAAAGTCTCAATCCTTATATGCATAGACGCAGACTCATTGTCCATGTTCAGGTGCTCCAGGTCCTTGGTCTTCTCCTGATAGTCGTAATCTACTGGAGTCATTTCATCTAGAATATTCTAGACTTTAGGGACCTTCTTTACCTTGTGCAGCTTTCCAGCCTTCAAATCGAAGATAGCACACTTTTCAGTCTGGGCCAGAGAGCTCCCCCTCTTCTTCCTCACCTCCTTTAGCATTTTTTTTGTATTTTTTTGAGCTAGGAGTAGTTTCTCGGTGAGAGGGCGTTCCTTGATTAAATACATCTCTGATTCAAATGAGGTTGGATCTCCAGCCAAAGGGGTGAACAAATACAAAGAATGAATGGGGGATGCCTCACCAGCAGGTTCAGCAACAGGTGTACTAGGAGTCCTAGGGAGTGTAACAATGCCATGTGAGGTAGGTGAATGACGAATAGGGTTTGGCAAAGTGGTGGTGATGAACTTGTCCCGGCCTGGTGACTCGAGTGGAGTGGGGCTAATGGGATCAGTGGCAAGAGGTAATGTATGAGGAGGTGACTGACTTTGAGGGAGGGAAAGACTGATGGGGGGACTTGGCTGAGGCTGTGGTAGACACATGAGAGACTAAGGAAAAGGGTGGAGAATTCTTACCTGCATGCCCTTTAGGCAGAGCGGTTGTAGTAACTTCTTACATGATAGGCTCTTGGTCCTTCTAGGCTTTGACACTCTCGACCTCCATGACTTCTACTTTGGGGTCTCCCTCTTATTAGAGGAGTTCCTCCACATTGATGACGTCTATGTCTGGGGCCATCTCATCACTTGGTGGCCTCGCATCTTCAATGTCTGCTATGGTCAGGCTTGATGTAGGTGGTCGAGTGGGAGCACTTGCGAGCTTCATGCGGGGTCACTTTGGGTGGCTTGTAATGTCCCCTTCTAATCAGCTAGTGGGAGCACATTGAGACTAGCCTATACATGGGTTCTCGTAGGCTATGTCATATGGATGACAGCCTTTGGAGATATTTGAGATAGATTTTGGATTCTTAGAGCTCAGTTTTGGTGGTCGTTCAGGGTTAAACAGAGCTAGGATGCTGGAATTGCTATTTTTAGTAGTGTCGAGTTTTAGGGTTTCTTGTCGAGCAGACAGGGGGATGTTGTTCTACAACGAAATGGGTATCCGAAACAGGTTTTAGTTGGTCATTCGAGTTTTCATAAGGCAGATTTTTTAAAGCGCAAAACTTGGCTTTATTAAGTGAATTATTAAATTCATTTTATAAAGTTAAAACTTTATATTATAATTAAAGGGGAAGAAATATGTTTATCCCACATTGAGCGCGAAAAAGAGATTTTGCCAAGGAGGAGCCTATTTAGATAGTCTCATTTTAGGAGCCATTGGTCTCATTTTAGATATTCTAGATTTTAGTTATTTCCTCTAGAGCTTGAAGCTAGTGGTTGAGACTTCTTCTCTGAAGGGACGGAAACCCCAACAGTGTGGCTGAGGACGAAACCCCTCAGATTTTTGGATCTAGATGAAACCCCAGTTATTTGTTGGTGAATTCACACAGGATTCACGCTTTGGTGCATCAACGATTTCAGAGGTACTTTGGTATTTTCTAATTTAGTATATTTCCAGGGTTTGCAGACATATTGTGGAAAGATTATATTTTTAAAATATTGTAATCTGAACCCTATTTTGAAAGAAATTTGAAAAATAAAATTTTTAGTTATTTCATGTTTCTTGTTGTTGTATTTTTTGATTTTAAGAAGTAGTATAGTGTCCCAAATATTAAAATATCAGAACAGGGGGGGACATTATAGTGGTATCAAAGCTAGTTTTTTCTGCCAGCCTGTTCAGGGTTTCATTGCAAATTTTGTGAAGTCTTCTATCAAAGACAAAATTCTCAGGTTTGATTTGGTGGAAATAATTCTTTGTCTATATTGCTTGAAATTTGCGGAGTACAGAATATTAGCAGACGATAGGGTTTTGTGTGAAAAAAAAAATTCAAAAGCCGTGAGTATTTTTTAGACTTGGAAGTTAGGGTTTGGTTGTCGTTTTCAAATCTAGGGTTTCCAATTTCTGGGTATTGGTGATTTGAATACCCATTTGGTTGATTTGGGCTTTAAGAGTTCTGGGTATTGTTAATTTAGAACTCAGTTTATTCTACCAGCCTATGGAAGCCTAATTAAATTTCAAATTCATAGAGTCTTATAATGATTGTTCTAGGAGACAACGTGATTGGGATATGACTCAGAGTGAGATACAAAAATTCATCAGTCAATTAACTGCAATGATGCAAATTTCTTTACCTTCAGTTTTTCCTCAGGATAAGGTTGATTTTTCATTCATAAAGTTTTCGAAGGAAGTTGGAGTTGAACAAAATACTTTACAAGATCCTAAAATTGTAGCTAATATTGTGGCTAATAAAGTTGAGCTTGTTGTCCCAAAAAAGTTGGAAAAGTAGTTGACAGTAGCTATGTCACCTAAGTCAACACCTATGGTTCCCTCTAAGGCTAAGGTTGAGCATCACACATCCAATAATAGAAAACAAATTCAATCTGTAGAACATTTCAGTAAAATAATGGATGTAAGCTGTAAGCTCTATGCTTTGGGGAAACAAATTGAGTCCCAAAAATTGTCAAAAGATGTTCTTCTTGATAGTCTAAAGGAAATGGATACATGTCTAGTTGAACTAGATCAATCTGATCGTGAGGTTTTGAATTGGGCAGCAAAAGTACTTATAATTGCATTAGTCCAGCATTGGATTATGAGACATGCAGATAGGGACGTGAGACTTACAGTCACCTCTTGTCTCAGTGAGATCATAAGGATTACAGCTCCAAAAGCACCCTACAATGACGACATCATGAAGGAGGGATTACAGCTAATGGTTGACATTTTTCATGGTTTGAATAACATCAAGAACTGATCCTATGGTAAGAAGGTTAGAATTTTGGAAGTGATGGCAAAAATTAGAATATATGTCTTTTTTCTTGATTTAGATTGTGCTGATCTTAGTTTCCAGATGTTTCAACATTTTATGGCTTCTATTAGTGAAGATCATGAAGACATTATATCCTCTTACATGCAAACCATCATGGTACGCATCATTGAGGAAAGTGATGACTTTACCCAGCCCATCTTTCCCAAGTTGATGGCTGTTTTGAGGCAAGGATAGATTACTTCTTCAGCTGCACGTAAATTAGTTGACAATGTTTCCAAGCAGTGTGAGAAGAAGTTGAAACCTCTCTTGGTACAGGAGGAATAGGAGAAGGAAAAGAGACCAAGTGACTTACAGATTCTAAGACTACCTCTCAAAAGCAAGAATCAGTTGAGAAGAAAACAACGTTGCTTCACTTGCCAAGAAGAGTGGTCACTTGGACATATATGTGGGCCTATAACCCATAAGTCCCAAGACAACTATAGTACCGAGGGTAATGACAAGACAACAGTTGTGGAATTGCTTCCGAGCAATCCCAGTGAGGTTTGTGAGACCTTGGACATAAGGTATGATGAGCCTTGCATTTTTCCTGGCAATAGTTCATTGTTGCATGGTGTTTTTTTTCATGGTGAAGACTCCAAATTTGATGAGGAGATCAATGTTGATGAAGATGTCTTCTAGTTAAAGTTAGAAATAGAACAGACCAGCAAGTGGTTGGATGGTGGCTTTCCTAATGAGTTGGAGAGTTATGCTAATGAAGTAAATGAGAAGATTGATAGAGACAAATTTCCTTTTGATCAGGGTGCTAACTTGAACATTCATACTGCTGAAATTCAAAATATAAACATGCCACCTCTTCAAGAAACTTGTGTGGAAGTATAGAAGGGAAAAATTGATGAAGATGAAGTTAATTCATCTTGTGGATCTCATTTTGGTGAGGGGCATAATGAATTTCGTGATAGTGGTGAGATCATAGAGCAAGCTGATTTTGACATTGTTAAATCAGTAACTGGTGAGGATGTGCATGCAGTGGATAATTCTTGGGTTGAGCACGAGTCAGTCCTAAATTTAGTGCACAAAGTTGGAGAGTGTAGTGTCAAAAGGAATGCTGATTTTGATCATTATGCCAAAGATGGTAAATCAAAAACTTTATTGTGTGCTTCTGATCACAATCTAGAACTTGATACAATGCAAAGTTAGAAGGCTAAGTTGCAGGTTATAGAAGAGAAGATTGTCCAAACACTAACCCATTTGGATAGCACACACAACTTTGTTGAATATATTTTGTGCATAGCTCAGCTCAAAGATAGGCAGATAGAGTTGATTGATGTCTCCTCTATTGAAAGAGTGCAAACTATTAAGGTAGAAACTATCAAGCATGCTTTGGAGAAAATAAAATCTGATTACTTGCAATTGTTATCTGATAGGGATTTGGCTATCCAAACTATAGAAAATATGTACCAAGAACTCACCAAAAAGGAGGGGATAATTAACAAACTTAACCTTGAGTTAATTTTTGTTCACAAAGAAGAAAATTGGTCAACTGTTACAACCACTCAGAAGGAACAAACCGAGTATGGTGCTGATGCAGGTTCATTTCCTTGTGTTATGATTGGCAAAACATCTCCTAACTTCTGTTTGCAGAATGTTGAGAGTTGTAGCACAGGTGATTGTATAGACCCTTCCATGGAACTAGTTGGTGAAGTTCAGATGGACTGTATAGTGAGGTATGCTCATAGTTTTTCTTTCAGTCCACATGTTGATGATTTGACCATGTCATATATGAATGGGAATAAAGGTTGGTATAAGGAGTTATATGTATCACCTTGGCATGAGGTGCTCTTCCCTATAGTTGTAGAATCAATTTCTTGTTGGGTTCCTCGTTTGTCAGTTCAGAATGGGTTCTCCTTTGAGTTGCAGAATAATTTAGTTGTATTCAGAGTGGCACAACAGAAATTATTAAATTTTGAGAATGACAAAATCCCTATTTTGCTATGGGATCTAGGAATTCCTCTGAGGGATGGATTGTTTTATAGATTGGCAGAGCTCGACAGAGTTATCGGGACTGGTTGTATCGGTTTGGTGATAGAGCTTGACAATGTTTTCAGTTTTCGAGATGATAGTTCAAGGTAGTGTCTTCATCATGAGACATTCTTCAGATTTATTTGGGATCCTGGCATACAGATCATATTGCTTGAGGACAAGCAATATTTGGGAAGGGCAGATTGTAATGTCCCCTTCTAATCAGCTAGTGGGAGCACATTAAGACTAGCCTATACACGAGTTCCCGTAGGTTATGTCATATGGATGAGAGCCTTTGGAGATATTTGAGACAGCTTTTGGATTCTTAGAGCTCAGTTTTGGTGGTCGTTCAAGGTCAAATGGAGCTAGGATGCTGGAATTGCTATTTTGAGCAGTGTCAGGTTTTAGGGTTTCTTGTCAAGCGGACAGGGGGATGTTGTTCTACAATGAAATGGGTATCTAGAACAGGTTTCAGTTGGTCATTCAGAGTTTCATAAGGTAGGGTTTTTAAAGCGCAAATCTTGGATTTATTAAGTGAATTATTAAATTCATTTTATAAAGTTAAAAATTTATATTATAATTAAAGGGGAAGAAATATGTTTATCCCACATTGAGCGTGAAAAAGAGATTTTGCCAAGGAGGAGCCTATTTATTCAGTGACTTGGTCTCATTCTAAATATTCTAGATTTTAGTTATTTCCTCTAGAGTTTTAGGCTAGTGGCTGAGACTTCTTCTTCGAAGGGATGGAAACCCCAACGGTGTGGCTGAGGACGAAACCCCTCAGATTTTTGGAGCTGGACAAAACCCCAGTTCTCTATTGATGAATTCACACAGGATTCACGCTTTGGTGCTTCAACAATTTTAGAGGTACTTTGGTATTTGTTGATTTAGTATATTTCAAGGTTTTGCAAACATATTGTGGAAATATTATATTTTTAAAATATTGTAATCTGAACCCTATTTTGAAAGAAATTTGAAAAATAAAATTGTTAGTTATTTCATGTTTCTTGGAGTTGTATTTTTTGATTTTAAGAAACAGTATAGTGTCCCAAATATTAAAATATCATAACAGGGGGGGACATTACATGGATCAGAGGCACTTGAATTTTCTCCTACCTCTTTTTTTTCTTCTCTCCAATGGTTTCTCTGCCTCTTTGGTGCTTGTGTCATGGCCTTTTGATGGTACATGTGATGGTTCTGCTGGTGTAGCTTTTGCCTCTTCTTCTTCCTCTTCTTCTGAGGCATCTTCAGCTCCTCTTAGGATTTTTCTTGATCCTGGGGTAGCCGGGGGAACAAAATCGGCAAAGGATATAGACTTCCAAGTTTCAACATTGGCTTCATATAGAACTGTGAAGTCCTTATCTGCTACCAAGAGTCCATAAGAATTCATCTTTTGGCGATGGACTCTCATTATCCACAATTCCCTTAATTTTTCTTTGCTCCAATCCTTCAATTATTCCTTCAAATCATCCTTTGTATTTTTCCAAAAGGTGGAGCTTGGAGTTGGGAGGGGGTACTGGTCAGGATCAAACTCGAGCTCCATGGGGTAGAACTCATGCCAGGGAAGTAATGTCCTCATTTTATCCAAATGCCATTCTAGATCCTTACCATTAGGGTTATTCCTTTGTTCCACAATTTTAGGGTGGGGGCAGATGTGGAAATTCTTGAATTTTAAATGACCCCTCATTACTCCCAAGGGATCATAGAGCCATTGCTGAGGAATCTGGAGTAGGCCAATATTGGCAAGCTTTTCCTCCAGGAAAACATTCTGTTTTAAGGCAAATACTTCAACCACTCCCATCCTAAATGGGAAGTCACAAGTATGTGCCCATTTTTGACCATGGCCATAGATAGCATTGGTTGCGTCACTTTGTCGAGCGACCTCCAATACAAATTGGTACTCAAAATGGAAAAAATGGAGTAGGAAGGGTTTTCCTATAAAGTCGAACAGGTGAATCACCAGTCCCTGCATCAATTGAAAAACATCTCCCTTCTTTTCCTGCACTACTCTATCTCTCAGACTGAGGGGGACCCGAGGGCAAGAACCCTTCAACAAATGCATAGCGGGTCCCAAAAATTATTGGTTAAAAGAATAATAGGACTCTGTCCTCAATAGGAGGGGAGTCCACTGGTATACTGGCAGAGGATTTCCATCCTCGCCACTTGAAGAAATGGCGATATGGGGTATTGCTTATGTACTTGGTAGAAAAACAACCAGACAAGGAAAGAACAAGGTGCAAAGTACTAGCCTGTCATTGAATTCTTCATACTGGTGAGCCGTGTATGCAAGGTTCGGGCCACCCATTCTTCCCAATCAAAGAAAACTGGGTTGGTACTTGGTCTCAAAGCATCAGGGGCATAGAATTCCCCTCTTGAAATACATTCAACCAAAGACACCTGCCAGGGTTGCACCGAAGCATCTATCGACAGGCCTGCCACCCATGCAATGATGGAGAAAATATCGACGCTCTTGAATGCCGCCAAGGGTAGAGGCATTTGGGGCAGCTTGTTTGAAGGGAGCCCGCTTTTGAGATTCTCACGCAGGAATTTTAGTATGTAGCTATTGGAGGTAAACCTCTCCATTTGTTCACTTAGAATGATGTTACGAACGGAATAGCCCTTGGGTGGACCCTGCAGTGGCACGAAGGCTACTTGTACATCTTCCTTTAGAATGGAAAATAATTTATGACCTGAAGTGTCTAACACTTTCTTGGATGCAGGCTGGTAGTTCTGCATGATAGCACAGATTAACTTTGGACAGTGGTGAGCATGTAGGGTCAAATACCAGTAAATTTGAGAATAATAGGCAGTAGCCCTCTTATTCTCTAGGGTGAGTCCGCTCACCATAAAATCAATAGTGCGTTGAAGTTCGGACACACCCTTAGAGAGCTTCATGTCTCTAATTTTCTCCCACCCATCGATTGGTGGTTCTACGAGCTGCTCTTCCTCAGAATCATCTCCTTCCTCTATCGGTTGCTTTTCAAGGCGAGGGGTGGGATTTATCTTCTTTGGAGTATGCTTTTTCTCTTCCTTGCCCTTCTTTGTTTTTTTAGGGCCTACAACTTCGGGTTCTTTCCCCTTCTCTTTGGAATTCTTCTTCCCCATGATGGCGGCCGAGTCCTTGATATAGAGGTTTTGATGTGAAGGGCTTAGATGCAAAGGGCAGGAGAATTGTAGAGTAACCGAAGGCTCTTAGTCTTGCATGAACTGATGGATAAATAACCTCCTTCTTGCTAGAGCCTCACGTTTTATAGCCTTAAAAGGCAACCACCTAAATTTATGGCACCTACTAAAATTAAATTTACACCTCGGTCAAAGGAGGTCACCATATTCTTTGATTGGTTCTGCAGCGATGTGGTACGTGGGGCCACATGCTTTGATGATTATACCTTGTATTGGAGAAGCAACCTGCTACCACCTCATACCTGGGTGTGATATTTTCTCTAAACCGAATCACCTCGGGATGTGCTCCGCCACTTTTGCCTTAAATTCACCCACTTTGAACCCTTTTCATGGTTGTTGGTTGCATGTTCTTTGAGGCACATTTTAAATTCTCTAGTCTCACGCTTTATTGGTTCGACGAAGTTGAAATCAGTATTGAAAATGCTTCACGGTGAACTTTAGGTGCGGGCTATTTTTCGACACTTTGGGCCCGAAGTACTTCTCCTTTGCTGTACTTTGCAAGGACCGCCTACCGAAGCTTGTGTTCTCAAAAATTACTTCATGAAATTTCTGCCCGAAGTAGCTATTGTAAATGCTTCGGGTGCGAAGCTCTTTTCGTGCCTTTGTTTGAATTTTGGTTCGGCCCTTTTGAGGGTAAAGTGCTTCACTGTGAACCTCCTTGCAACTGCTACTTAGCATCAAAAATCCCCAAAGGAGATTTTGGAGTGTAGTTCTTGGATTTTGCATCTCGGAACAAGACGTATATACACAAATGAAAAATATATACAAAAGTACATATACACACATATATTATATATATATATATTTTACAAGAGTTTTACCTCAGCGATGAAAAGTCTTCAGATGAAGACCATTGACAGAGATCGGCAAAACCTGGCCATCTGCATCTTTGAGGATGAAATATTTGGCCGAGTTCACCTTCACAATTTCGAACGACCCATCCTAGAAGGCGTCCAGCTTGTCATGATTTCCAGGCTTGGCTTTCTAGGAATCCCACTTCCATACTAGATCTCCCACATTGAATGCGCGATTGGATGATTTTTTCTTGAACCAATCTTGGGTGACCTGAGCATGCTTAGCGAAGTTCTGGTAGGCTTCCTTGTGATCTTCCTCTAACTGCAACAACTGAGCTAATCTATTTTCCATTGGGCTAACTCCATCTTCTTCTTCTAATAGCTGCAGTGCAGGGATCTCCACATGAGTGGGTAAGATGGCCTCCTTGTCATAGACCAAGGCATAAGGTGAAGTCTTGATCGACTTCTTGATAGAAATTCGATCAGCCCACAAGGCCCGATCTAGAGGGAGATGCCAAGTCCTTTTTTTTTGCTCTATAAGCTTCCTTAGCACCCTCAACAAGGTCTTGTTGGTGGATTCTGCCAAGCCATTGCCTTGTGGATAGTAATTGGAGGATACTTTATGATATATCCCATATCTATAGAGGAATTCATTGATTTTGGCGCCTGTGAAGCTAGGACCATTGTCCGTGATGATTGCTTCAGGGAGGCCGAACCTGGTGATCAACCCTTCTAGGAAGGCGATGACAGTCTCTTGATCCACGTGCTTTGTAGGAATCGCTTCGGCCCACCTGGTGAAGTAGTCAGTCATAGTCAATATGAACTTATGCCCAGCGAAGGAGTTCGGCGATATGACCCCTATGAAATCCAGCCCCCATTATTGAAAGGGTGTCTCTACTTGTATCGGTTGGAGAGGCATCGAAGCATTTCTACTTTGGTCGATGAACTTCTGACACTGCTCGCACTTGCGACAAACTACGAAGGCATCGACAAAGAGTGTGGGCCAATAATAACCCACCTTGATGATCTTCAACGTCATTGCTCTTCCTGTGAAGTGACCTCCAGATAGTCCTGAATGAAATTCTCCCAGGACTCTCTTTTTATCATCATCTTTTATGCACTTAAGAAGAACACCATCAATGTTTCTAAAAAATAGGCCTTCGGGGCGTAGAGTGTATCGGGAGGATCACATCCTGAAATGCCTTCACTGCGATGCATTTAGATGCGAAGGACATCTTTCGGTGTTGAAGTAGTCGACTATTTCACTAACCCAATATTTCTTGTCTTCCTCCTGGTTCATGAAGCATCCTTCGACTAGTGAGTCATCCCATTGAGATTTTGTTGCTTCGGTCGCTGCGCTTTTCACCAATTCTTGACACAATGCGCAACCACAAACCAGTTTTGTGGGCTTGATCTCAATGTCAAATTCCTGTATCTTGTTCACCCAACCGGCTCTCTTACTTCCCAATTCTCCTTGGATGATGAAATTGCACACGTTAGGGTGAATGAAAAAGACCGTGACCCAAATTTGGGAGATAAACTGCTTGAACTTCCTCAGAGATTTCATTACTGCATGCACCTGATGTTCTATGAAATTGTATTTCTCTTCATGGGGATTGATCATCTGGCTCAGAAACATGATGGGACACTCTTCACCATCTTCCCCCTTTTGTTTCAAGACAACAACATAGCTCTCGGGTTCACCTATGGCATACAGGATAAAATTTTGATTGTAGTCTGGGTTGATCAGGACCGGTGCCTGAGCGATTCGGGCCTTAATCTCTTCGAATGCCTCCTTTCTCTCTTTTGTCTAGATGAATTTGGTGCCCTTATTCAAAATTTTAGACATTGGCTTGATGACATGGGCGAAATCAGGGACAAACTTCCTCACAAAGTTGATTTGGTCGAAGAAATATTGAAGTCCTTTCTTGTCTACTGGGAGTGGGAGTTTCATTAGAGCCTCGGCTCTGTCGGGATCTACAACGAGGCCCTTTTTTGATATAGCATGTCCTAGCAACTTCCCTTCACTGACTGCAAATATGGACTTCTTTGGATTGATTAAAATGCCAAACTCTCGACACTTTTCAAAAATCTATTGCAGATGTAAGGGGTGATCCTCCCTTCTTCGAGAGAAAATAGTCATGTCATCTAGATAGATGATGATAACCTTATTCAAAAGCTCGCCAAAAGCTAGATCCATCACTCTCTGGAAAGTGGCACCAGCATTCAAAAGGCCAAATGGCATTCGTTGGTAAGCAAATGTTCCCCACTTGGTGGTGAACGTTGTTTTATGTTGGTCTTCGTTCCTGACCCAGATCTAATTGTATCCAGAAAAACCATCGAGCAGGGAGAAGCGTTGAGCTCCAGCCACCGAGTGTAAGATCTGATCAATTTGCGGAAGAGGATAGTGGTCCTTGAGAGAAGCCTAGTTTAGGTTGTGAAAGTCCATGCATAACCGTATATCTCCGTTCTTTTTTCTAACGGGGACTAGATTCGCTACCCAAGAAGAATGCTTGATGGGATAAATTATCTTTGCCTCTAGAATTTTTAGGAGTTCAGCCTTCATCAAGACCTCGATCTTTGGGTTAACCAGCCTTTGCTTCTATCGAAAGGGCTTGACTCCCTCCTACAACTCAATTGTATGTTGGACCAGTTGTCGATCGTATCCCCTTAGATCTTGATAAGACCAAGCCATTGTGTCGGGATACCTTTTGCATAGAGATCGGATCTGCTCTAGCTCCTTCGAAGTGCAATATGTTCCAACTTTTATTGCTTTTCCAGGCTCGAGCTCCAACTCTTGATACTTCTTGGCATTAACTTTGATCCTATGTGAGACTGCTCGATCATTCTGATCAAAGAGGCTTTCCAGAGTAATCAATCCTTTAGGGAGGTGATTATTCTTCAATTGAACTAGTCCTTCATATTCTTCACCATCAGGGCTTCTGCTTTCGACTGTGGCTGCTTCTTGAATCATGAAATTCACAATCTGCTCATCATTATCAAAGACTTGCCAATGTAGATCTTTGTCTAGGATAGAGGGTCTATAGATTATTCTCATAGCTTTGGGCTTGTGTACCATGTCTTCTATTGGAGAGTACTTGGCTACGATGGATGCCAAAACATCGGCATGTCGGTTCTTTTCTCTTGGAATAGACTACAGATTGAGAGATTCAAACTGGTAGAACAAGTCCCATACCCTATTTCGATAGGATTTGAGATAATGCTTCTTTGAAGTGCACCTTTTTGTGACCTGGTTGCATACCAGTTCGGAATCTCCAAAGATTTGGAGATGCTTTATGCCTAACTTATCAGCTTTCTTGAGTCCTAGGCATAATGCTTCATATTCTGCTGCATTTTTGGTGCAGCTCCATATCAACCGGTAGCAATATTCCTTTTTCTCTCCGAATGGTGCAACTAGAAGAATCCCTGCCCCAACGCCATTTTTACATCGGGCACCATCGAAGAACAGCTTCCATAGTCCTTCTTGGGCACTTGTTCTATTCTCTGGTTGGGTGTGTTTCTCAGGCTTGGCGATCACATAACATCCTATCTCGGTCTCTACCATGGCATTAAAATCTGCCAATGAGAACTCATCTTCATAACTTAGCTATGCAAGAGACTCCTCGACCAGGTCCACCTGCTCTACTTCCTCCATTATTGCGTTCACTGGATCGCTGCTCTCTTCTTCGGACATCTTCTACACAAGGAAAGAAGAAGGCTTTTCATTGTAGATCTTCACCTTCTTTCCTTTGAATGGAATCTCCATATGAGAGTAATCCATAGACAGATATCCGCCCAGCTTTGTTGTAAATTCTCTTGACAAGCACATACTAAAGTATGGCTCCAGGTCGACGACCACTACCTCTTGTATGACCATGATCTGAGGCATCTTATGTAGTCGAATAGGAATGTCCTTGATCACTCCTATAGTCTTCACTGGGGTACCATCCAACTGGAGTACACCTTGGCTGCTTCGCGTATATTCCATCCCTATTTCTTCGTAGACCGCTTTCGACATGACTGTTGTAGTGGCCCCAGAGTCAATCATACAGTTATGTACGATATACCCTTCCATCTATAGAGACAGGTAGAACGGAGGTGGTCTATTCTTCCCCGTAATGGATGTGGATAGAGTCTACACAAGAGCAAGTGGTGCTGCCTTTTTTTCTTTAGTCATCTTCAATGATTCTTGCAGCAGGTCCACTTGTCCAAGTAGTTGCAGTGCATCGTACAAGCTGATCTTGGCTGGGATCCTCTTTAACTCCTCCACAATATTGTATGCCAGGGAACTGAGCACCTCGGGTTCCTTTCTCGGCTCATATCTGGTGTGATACTACTCCGTAGCTTCAACTCTTTGTCGCTTAGTTAGTGAAGGAAACTTGAGCTTTTCCCTAGCCTGTTCTCTTGTTTCTGCTTGAGGTGGTTCGACAGAGGCCTTTTGAGCTTTTTCTTTGATCGATGCAAGTGGAGGAGCTTCGTTCGAGGCCAAAGAAGATGATTGTCCCTTTTTGGGTCGAGCATGCACTTTTAAGGGAGCCATCTGAGTAGCATCCACTTCTATTGCCTTCTTTCCTCCTCTGGTAAGCACTACAACTGGCTCTTCTTCACCAATCGCTAGGTTTTGACTCATTTGCCTGATGACGTTGACTTGGCCACCATGACTACTACTTGCCAGTGTTTGTACATAGTGTTGGTGCAACATGCAGGTATTCTCTTCATGCGGATCATTGCATGTAGAGCACCAATATACATATTTGGAAGTGCTCAAAGTTTCATCAATCGTAGCGTTTCTCATCGAAGCCTTTCCTTGTTGGACTGCTTGGTCTTTGGTAAGCGCAGGCGTAGGATAAGACCTTCTTGGTAGAAATTCTTGTTGTGCTTGCTTCTTCTTCACAATGGTCATGTCGTTGGACAACGCCTGAACTGTGGAGTTCAGAGACTGCATCTCTTGTAGAATTTTAGCTTGCATATCCTCAACTTTTGGAATTGGAGGTAATGTAGCCATTGTTGGTATTGGAGGTAGAGCAGGGGGTTGAAATGGTGCTGGTAGTACAGGGAATGTCGAAGTGACCGTGGGCTGTGGAGCCAAAAATGTGGGAAAATGAATTTGTGGGGCGGTGATTTGAGACACAATAGGATTTGGGTTCCAAGATGAGATTGGGAGTGCAGGAGTTGCAGATATCTACGAAGTGGCTGCGCTTGCATATTGGGATTGAGGAAATTCAGGAAGTATTGGCATCGACATCCTTTGGGGAAGCTTGCCTATAGCTATCAAATCCATTTCTTCCCTCTTGGCTAACTCATACAACTCGAGAAAAGTATTGATGTTAGAATATCTTACCATGATATTGATATCAGGGTTGAAAGCCCGAAGGAAATAGTATGTTGCAGCTTCATCGATTGGTCGAAGTCCAACTGGTACTCTCTACCAGGTTCGGGCGAACCTAACATTGAAGTCTATGATCTCTTCTTGTGGATGTCTCTGGATTGAAGTGAACTGATGTAGGAGAGAGGTAGGATCGAAGGACTCATTGAATTTTCCCATCAACTATCCGACTAACTGGTCCCATCCCGTAATAGTACCCGGGGGTAAAGATCTATACCAGTAGAGGAGTTTTCCTCTAAGGGAAAGAACTAGAAGCTTTACCATAATTTTCTCCTCTGTGATGTCGTGGATTACCTCCAGAGATATTATGTCCTGGATATGCTCCAGAGCAGTCTTCCCAGTTCCATCGAATGTTGGGATCTTCTTTATAGCAATAGGCGGCACTTGCCCTTGTCCCACTAGATTTAGCGGTGATAAGGAATCCCATGCTAGGAACAACCTGGGCGGTGGTTGCTGCTACATTTGTTGTTGTTATTTTTGTTGTTGTTGTTGCTATTGATGTGCCATACTTGCTCCTAGATTTTGAGAAACAGGAATCGCCGAAGCTCCTCCTTGATTGCTAATAGGACGACTAATAGGAATGGAGGCACTAGGATGCTTCGGTGAGTTGGGAGGATTGGGAGGAAAACTAGATGTTGTACTATCAAAAATTAGGCCTTGTTCGCCAACAGCAGCCTCTTGCGAGGATGTTCCACGTAAAAATGACTCGGGGGTAACCAACCTAGATCGTTCCCCAAAGGCATCAATATCTAGCTCAAAGAACTCAGTTTCCTCCCCTCTATTCCTAACTCTCCATCTCATTTGCATGAAGGCACAGACTTTGGTACTGGTCTTTACGACTTAAATATTCTCGGATAAACAGAGTCACCAGATTCTAAGAGTCTTTCGGTAATGAGAGCATCGATTCTCACTACCACTAGTCAGGTGGGACTAATCGGGTCACACCAAGAACTGGTTAGAACTATTGGCCCCGATGAAGACGGGTTTGAGATTGTGTTCTTAAAATATGGGACCTTGGTCCCACCGGGTGTGCCAAAACTATTGGTCATCAAATCTGCCTAGGAAATAATTTGGGTAAGTGTATGCACCCTAGACCTGGACCAACATTGAAAGTTCGAAGGGAAGAGATGTCCCTCGTGCCAATCTCCAGAGAAATGTTAGCTCCTATGCTAAACTACTTTGGTGTTTGGAGATAAGGGATGCAGGAAAGAGATAAAAAGAGTTAGGGTTAGAGAAAGAAAATAAAAAAAGGGGTAAGGGAAGAGAGATCGGTGATTTAAGGTGGGAGAGAACAGGAAGCATGATCACTAACTAACAACTTGAATAGCAGCAAGGAACACCAAGAATAAATGAAAGAAATGCCACATTAACCTTCCTATGTATCCTCTAAGAGAGTTCCAGGATTCTCCTTCTCCCTTTCATCGAAATTCAGGGTTCAAAGTAACGACGATTAGGACAAGCGAATATAACAGAAACCACAACCCACCAAGCAGCATAAAAGAAAACCAATATAGCATTTTTCCTCTCCTATGTATCCTTCGGCAAGTTTTAGGGTACAGTCCCCAATCGCACACCGGATTCAGGATTCAGAGTCACAGTATGCAAATGAAGAAAGACAAAAGAATCAAACATAGAAGGCAGCATAAAAGAGAGAAATTGAGCCCAAAGCTCTTTAGTATTAATCGTAGGACATCAAGTTACAGTAGCTTTCTAGCAGATAGTTCCCCCCCCTTCTTACATTACAATGCATGGGTTTTTATAGAGGACCCGGCCCTCTGAGCCATAATTACATAGAAAGGAGAAGTACATCCTCGAGCCCTAAGAAGTTGGCTCCCCACGGCTCTCATGATTGAGATTTCAAATTTGTTACCAAAACTGGAAATCGTGACTGGGTCAACCATGGAAAGATGCATTGATGAGTCATCTAAGCATCCTTGGTCTCCGGATGCGATGCTCGAGTGGCCGCCTTGCTCGTCGATTTCTTCATCATGGACTGATACTTCATTTTTGATTGCTAAAAATGAACAACGGGCTTATTGGGCACAAAAAAGTGTATTTATGAGGCACTTGATCACCTCGAGAAAATACCCAGCTTGGAGCACATGCCTTTGAAGTGCTTCACTAGTTTTCAACTTTGCTTCACAATGGACTTGTGCCGAAGCAGATTCTCCTTGATTTGCACTTCGCATGGTGAAGCTTCGCAAGACAACTTCGGGGGTGATGGAGGCCGAAGCATATCTTCTTCGCAAAATGGGCTCTTCATAATTGCTTCACTGGAAAATGTGCCAAAACTACTTCGGCTAGGCCTTCTACCCGAAGTATATACTTCGCTGGTGAGTTATAAAATGCTTCACCGTGAACCTTCTTCAAAACTGTGATTCGGGAGTATTTCGGTCGAAGTGCATCCCTGCCTTCAAAATGCATCTTCTACTTCGGGTGAAAGTACTTCGCATGAAATTTTGCTAAAGCAGATGCTTCGCAATGATTTTTGGTGAAGTAGAAATGGTTCGCTGACACAGGGCCCGAAGTGGATGCTTCGACGGCTTTTCGACGAAGTGTTTTCAGTACTGCACTCCTTCGAATCCCGCTTCGCAAAACTTTTTCCTAAAGTAGCCTTTTGAAATGCTTCGGGTGTGAAGTAATTTCATTCTTCTTCATTTGTATTTTACTTCAGCAACACCGCTTCGCAAAAATCTTGCCCGAAGTAGCTGCTGGAAATGCTTTGGGTCCGAAGTAGTTTTCTTGCCTTAGCCAATTTGGACCACGGTCTAGACTTTCCTTCTTTGGCAAAGTTGTTCTTTTGAATGCCGCTTCGCACAACTTTCACCCGAAGTAATGGTTTGAAGCGTTTCAGGCCCGAAGTTCTTTTAATCGCTTCCCTTGTTATTCTTCTTCGGCAACACTACTTCACAAAATTTTTACCCGAAGTAGTGTTGGAAATGCCTCGGGTGCGAAGCTCTTCTTGTTTTCTTTTGGTGAAGCTCTTTTCCCTAGCTTGTTCGGCAGCGAAGCTTTTTCTTTTTCATTTTATGTACAAGGGGGTGGCAGGGAAAGCCAAAATTGCTGCAACTTTGCAAATAAAAAACAACAAAGAAATACTTTACAAAAACATTGTACAAAATTTTGATTTATTTTTCTACCCCTTGGGCAATGTGACAAAATTGTCAACAAGTACCCCTACAACATGCAATAGAGAGGACAATTGAGGGATATTTACAAATATGATTGATCATAATTCTCAATTGCATGGATTGACCAATATTGTAGTGCCTTCCATCCTTCAAACATGGTCCTCACCCACAACCAAGCATGATAATAAGAGCTTATTTCAATGGAGGATTCTCATGTAACCCCTCCTACCTCCACTAGTTCCTCTACATAAACTATCTTCACTTCACCAAAACATCTTTAAGTCTATTCACATACCCAATCCTATACCAATACATTAAAGCCTAGGCCTTCAAATTCTAATCAAGATATAGCACAACAAGCCACTTCCAATCCCCCACTTATAAGCCCTTGTGATAGGGTGTCTTCACTTGATTCTTTCTCAGGTGATGTGTACTTTGAACCTAGTGATTTCCAACCTTCCATGTCATATGAAAATCCTTCTTCACCTCCTTCTTCTCATCCTCCACATCCCTTCTTACAAAATTTTTCTCAATGTATCCTCTATAGTGATGATTTCCTCCTTTATCAAGTTCACCCGAACACTAGCACTGCATCCCAAATTGTAGCTATGGTGTCCACCACCTCCATTCCTCCTAATAATCATGATAATTCTTCTTCAAATATTGCATCCTCCTCACAACATCCTAATCAAACTCCCCCTTTGTCTACCTTCATAGATTCTAATATATTTTTCAATTCATGTACATAAATCCCTTCTCATTTGAGTTATTTTATCCCACCCACAACCTTCTATCCACCTAATCTCCTCTTAAATCTAACTTTGTTAACATCACTCATCCTTATTCAAATACCCTTTCTCCAAATTTATTTCAAACTGGTGTGCATATTGCTTCTTCTTTGGGATATCCAATTTCTTTTCCTCCCATTTCTTTCACACTTCCACCACCTCCTCCTTTTTACCACCTTCTTCTAAATCTCAATTTTTCTTCAATCCTAAATTTCTCCCCTATCTTTGGAATCCTCTCACCCATTTATCTCACCAAAAATTCCCACCTCAATCATCTCAATATCTTCTTCTTGCTTATTTTCAGGTTAGTTCCTTCACATCCCATCCCTCTAATCAAGATCATATGCACAATCCTGCTCTTCCTCTAATCAAAGTGGTTTCTTCACTTCTCCACCAAATTGGGCTTTGACCATGCCTATCACACCATAATATTCTCCTTTCCCATTGCCTTATGAGTGGTCATCCACATATAATCAAGTGCCAAATCAAGGGTACATTCAACCACAAAACCAAGGGTATGTTTAGGTCCTAAATCAAGTGCATGCTCAAGTGCTAAACTAATAAAATCAATAAATACCAAATCAAGTACACTAGCAAGTACCATTTCAAATGCAACACCCACTAGACCATTAAATTTATATAAATTCAAATCAACCTTCAAAAATCCAATCGAATCAACGTGCTACTCAACAACAACAATTTTTATCTTCTTTATCCTCTTATCATTCTCACCCAACCTCTTCTTCACCTCTTCAACCACAAAATTCCTCCATTAAAATAAATCCTATAGCATATCATGCTTAATATCCTCCCAACTACTATCCACCTCTACTAGTACACAATTGCAACTACCCCTACAACTATTATTCTGAATGGCCTGCCATGGAGACATAGGTTTATCCAACCCATGTACCATAAGTACCCTTCGATGAGATATAAATCATGAGGGAGAAACTCTAAAATTTGGATTTTCAAACTAGTAGTTATGGGCCCCAAAAACCTACCTACATCTAGGTTTGCAATAACCCTGAGATACCCAAGTTTGAGAAATTTAAGGGTAAGGAGGATCTCAAGGAGAACTTATACAATTATAGGTTTGCTTGCTACCAAATAAATGGTAGCGATCCCCATATACTTTGTAATTTTTCCCTATCCCTTAGGGGTCAATTCTTGGATTGGTTTAACAATCTCCTTTAATGTAGTTTGTTCATATTTGAGCAACTGGTTAATTCATTCTTGGAATATTTTCCATAAACATCAATAATAAAATATCCCCACCCAATATATATAGCTTATGATAGTTTGATGATGAGTCTATCAATGACTATGTTTCTAGATGGCATGGGTTCATAAATTTCCTAATATTCTCCATCCCACCCATAGAGTTGGTGAAGATTTTTGCAAAGAGGTACACAAAATACATATATGCAAAATTACAAATACAACAACACCTCTCTTTTGAGGATGCCATCGCTCAAGCTAAGATAATTAAGGATATTAAAATCCATGAAGATAAAGTTAAACTCCACAAGAAAATTGAATACCTTGCCAACACCATATTCAATAAGGGTACCTCCAACCCTAACCCTTTAAAATCACATCAAAAAAGCCAAGTCATGTTGAGTGTGATACCTACTTTACCACAAAAATAAACTCAACCATGGCCACAAGGATATCAATAATCTAGGCCTTCTTTTTCTCCTCCCCCACCTAATCAACCTCTCACTCACCAATAGCATCCTCCTCATCCACCCCATAATTAGATTCCACTCTCTAATCCACTATCCAATATTTTCTAAAAATTGTATGATGCATGAAACATCACTCTACTAGAAGTTAGGGTAGATAATCCCAATTAGCCAAAGTCAAAAGGGTACAATGAGCATACTTTTGGAAAATACCATTGATAAATAGAGCATGACATCAACAACTATTGTCAACTCTTACATCTAGTTCAAGACATCCTTGATAGAGGAGCCTTTCAAGTGGATAACCTTTTGGCTCCCCCTAATCAAAACTTGGGCATCTATAGGAACCCTCTACCCAAGCATGCAACACAACAAACTCAAGTTGATACCTCAACATTGCAACCATGTCCTGATAGATAAACCATGTCAATTGCATCATGTCTCATCAAATTTTTATAGGTATGATCAATGTAACCATGTAGAACCAACATTATCATGTGTAACCAAATCCATTGCCAAACCCATCCATTATACCAACTTCTTCTATGATGCCACCTATGCAAGGTCCTCCTCTTGTTCCCTATAATATTTTAACCATCAAAAGTATCCTCATGCATCAATTGTGCATCACATCAACAAAGCTATTAATATATGACCTCCTACAATAATCGCAACCTCATTGTGAGGCTCTAAATGATATTTTAAGATCTATAGATCTAGAAACCAGTGACAATGATGCCTTTGAAAATTTTATTGACAATGTGTGAACATGCATGTGACCTTTAATTATCTTTTATGATCATGAGATGACAACCTTGAAGGAGTAGGGATCGATCCCCCTATGCATTTAATGGCATGCATTGATGGAATAACATTCAAGTGTGTCCTAATTGACACCATATCCTCCATCAGCATCATTTCTACCTCCATCCTCCAACACTTAAACCTTCCCTCTAGCCATCTAGCCATCCTAACCCTCAAATTGTAGGTATTCAATGACACTCTCTGCTCTACTATGGGTACTATAATCTTACCTATTTAGGTAGGTGTTAATACACTACCCATCTTATGCCATGTTATAGAAGGTGAAATGCAATGTAACATTCTCTTAGGGTGACCATAGATCTGTGACATGCAATGTGTCCCTTCAACAATTCATCATTGTCTAAAATATCTTCATGAAGGACAAGTGCATTGTATTCATATAGACAATGATCAATTTAAATTTTATAATATGATCACTCTCTTGTAAGGTTTCCCTCTTCCATACACCTAGCCTAACCCTACCATTGTTCAACCCATCCAGTTAATGAAACCAATGCACCCCATCCCAACTCAACCTATTCCTGTAACAACCACTTGTTCTTCTCCACCTCCTCTAGTGTAGCATTCTTCAAACTAAACTAACCTACCCTAGTCTAATATTCAAACTAGCATAGCCTGCCCATTAGGACTTTCTAAAATATATTAATTGATTCGAAGGATCAATTAATACTCAAATTTTAATATTAACCTAACCTTACTAATGTTTCCTAGCATTAATAAATGTAGTGTCCCCCTCATGTTCTGATATTTTAATATTTGGGACACTATACTGTTTCTTAAAATCAAAAAATACAACTCCAAGAAACAAAAAATAACTAGAAATTTTATTTTTCAAATTTCTTTCAAAATAGGGTTCAGATTACAATATTTTCAAAATATAATATTTCCATAATATATCTACAATCCTGAGTCTCAATTATGTTGTTTTCATATTGCATTTTTTAATCATTTTTGAGACTCAAAAATGATGAACATTCTCGCTGCACTTTTTTGATCCATGGACTATACCATCACCACCAACAGTTCCAAGAAATATGAGGCCAAACCTTGTCAGTAGGGTCTTTTTAAGGTCCTTTAAAAGTACCTCCTTCTACAATTCCCTTCAGGTAATCTCCCTGCCCTTGATTCTGACAAGGAGAATTCATCCTCAACCCCGAGCCTTAAAACCTCCAAATCCAAAATAAAAGAGAAAGGTAGCAAATCTATTTTTGAGTTCTCCATTAGAAATAAATCCAAACTAGAAAAGACCTCTATCCATAGTTCTTAGAGGCTAAAACATAAAGAAGATGTCAAAACCCCTCCGTCCACCTCTATAAAAATTCCAAAGGATAAGTCTAGTTCTACTAACCTTGTCGAAAGGTATCTTCACAAGCTAGTTGTGCATGCTACTTCTGCCACCATTGACCATCTTGAAATTGCTCACTTGGCCATTGGAAAGGCGATTTCAACCCTCAAATAAAAACACCATGCACTTAGCCTCTTGTTCTTCTGTGATAATTTCAAAAAAAATTCAGCCTTGGTCGGTGTTGAGGTGTCCTTTGACACCAAAAATGACATCAAAGATGTTGTCAATGATGAATATGTAATGGAGATTTCTAAGGAGGCATGCATTGTTGTTCCCAAGGATAGCACTAAGGATATTTCTATGAAATTTGCTGGTCTGGAAGGTGTTGCTTCGTCCCTCATGCAGTTGGATATTCCTCTTGACGGTTGATGGTTCTTCCTCTATTTTCCTAGGTCCTCTGCGGTGGTCGATTGTATCTTTTTGGGTTTCTTTTTGGCTAAGGACCATTCCTTTTTGAGCTCTGGTGTTTCTCTCAGTGCCTATTTATTCAAGATTTTTGACTCCTTTTAGTTTAAGGATGTATTTTTGAGGTTGTATTTTTGTTTCAACTTGCAGTTCTTATTGTATTTCTTCTATTTTTTTTCCTTTTTTATCCTCTGATGATCCTCTATTTTACAGCATGTTAGAGCACCTTTCAAATGCCCTAGTTTTAATAAATTTATTAATCTACAAAAAATAATATATCTGCATGCCCTTGAAATATACTAAATCAGCAAACATGGAAAGATACCTCTAAAAATTGATGAAGCTCCAAGTGTGAATCCTGTGTGAATTCACCAACAGAGAACTGAAGTTTCATCCAGCTTCAAAAATCTGAGGGGTTTCATCCTCATCTACACCATTGGGGATTGTGTCCCTTTAGAGAAGAAGTCTCAGCCACTGGCCTCAAACTCTAGAGAAAATAACCAAAATCTAGAATATATCAAATGAAGTTCTCAATGCCCTTTTATAACCCACCAGATGCAATGCCCTAATTAGAATTGCATATAATATAAAATATTATAATATCTCTTTTTTGCTTTGAAAATTAGTCACTTATATAATATATTTCACTTTTAAGTGACTTCCCTATAAGTTCTTTAATCTCATAAAGTTTGACTATACAAAAATAATTAATATTTCACTTTTCACATAGCCAAACCTTTAGGCATTAAAATCTCTGACCTCCAACGAACCGATCAACCAACTAAAACATGTTCTGAGTACCTATTTCACTGAAGAATATAATTCCACTATCTGCTCGACCAAAAACCCTAAAAACTAACTTACTAAAAATAGTAATTCAAGGCTCTATCCATCCGATTCAACATCTAAGAGTGGATTTGAATACCCATTCCACTCAATTATCTGCTCCCAGAACTCCAATTAGGCTCCCCTACAATCTACCCTAGCCTACGAGAAACCATGAGTAGGCTAAACCACTGCATCTAACTAACTGCTTATAAAGGGGACATTATAGTCTGCCCTTCGCAAAGATTGTTTTTCCTCAAGCAATGCTCATGAATATCCCAATAAACTAAAAATGCTTGGTTTTTGTCAATGAAAATACCAGGATCCCAAACAAACCTGATGAATGTCCCATGATAGTGACAGCTACCAACTACCACCACAAGAACTGACAAAGCTGTAACCCCCGTCATCCATCTGAATTTACTAAAGCTGACAACTCTCCTAGACTCCGTCACTAAATTGAAAAATCATCCATCATTGAAATCAAGTAGATTCTTGGGGTCCCAAACCAGTATCATGTCAGCATCACCATGTTGACGTTGCGTCACTTTGATCATAACTATAGAGTCCATGTGCCTCGACTAAACTAGCCTCACCAATAACTTGGTTATGAATACATCATAACCATCCAAGTTGTAATCCCTATGAGAACCAAAATCTAAAACATGAAAATCTCCCTACCATGGTTGATATATGTAATCTCTCCTGGATCCCATATCCATATTCTATCACCAGTTCTACTCCTTGGACCAATGAGTGTCTTCCACTCCCTCATAGAAACTCTTACATAACCAATACCAATAGGGAATCTGACATTCCCAGTACCTGAAGAATACCACTGGGCTAACATGCACATAGGTGGAATACTATTCGATCACAATTCCTTTCCTACATAAAATCCACTGTTATCTTTGTAAAAATCCAATTTTCCTTCTAACGAAGGGGGTAACCCATAGCCAAGTGAAGTATGAAGTCTATCAAAATAGTCTTCCATATCACTACTATGCATCATACTCATACTCATATGCATCAAAATAGGCTCTTCATCCTGATCATACTCATACTTATCCACCTGAGTGATTGTGGAATCATCATCACTAAAATCAGGAAGTGCTTCATTACCCAATTCAAAGAGTGGGTTATCAAAAGTAGACTCTACATCCCACCCAAAAAAAGGATTACCTTCTGATTGAAGATTACCTCTATTTTCTGATTTATGCAGGGAGAGATGAACTAAACTTAATTTGAGGTTAACTTCATCAATTACCTCCCATTTCTCTTTGAGTTCTTGGAAGGTCTTATTTGCCTCAAATAATCATATTTTATCACCTCTAATGCCTTCTTGATAGCCTACAAATCAGTAACAGTAACTCCAACTGTCAACTTTTATCTCTTCCCAAGTTGGGATGCCTGAAAGAGGCACTCGATAAACTCGTGTGTCCTATCCAAGTGAGTTAATGTCTGAACAATCTGCTCCTCTATGACCTGTAATTAGTCCTTTCAACCTTACAATGGATTGGAATCAGCATTACAAAACAAACTTTCAAATTTTCTATCCCACGTACAGTGATCAAAATTAGACTCCTTCACAATACTGCACTCCCCAATTGCATACTCTGAAATTATGACAGACCTGTCCTCATCCTCAAAAATCAACTACATGAATACTATCATTTAGTGTTGATTTGAAAATATCAAAATCAACATGCTCACCATATTTTTGATGACCAATGCATAATTCTCCATTTGTCGAAGCATAGGATGTATTAACTTCATCTTCATTATTTTTGTCCTTATGTTCTTCCCTACAATTTTCTTGACTAGAAGGCATGATCATTATCTTATTTTTACTCATCCATCGACTAGGTCAGTCTCATGCTCAAGTGGAAATTTATCAACAGTCGCATCTTCTTATAAATGTGCCATAGTCTCCAACTCCTTGGAGAAATCACCATTCAAAAATTTGTTAATTCTTTCCATTTTGGTTTTCAACAAAGAATCCTATTCATTCATAATTATTTCCTCATCAAATATAGGATCTACGGATACTTCATTATGAAATATGCCATTATAAATTAATGAATTGATGATAGGAAAATCATAAGATTCATCATACCTTATATTTAAGATTTCACAATCCACACTAGGTTGTTCTAAATGCATATCCAAAACTATTGTGTTGTCTTCCTCATCATCACCAACATCATTCTGGTTCCCTGTTATGCATGATTCTTGATATGAAGCATCTTTCCCAAACTCTAAGATTTCAAATTTACTGTTGTCGTCTTCTGCACTTGGCTGCCTTAAGTCATTCTCTTTATCATATTTGCAATTATGGCCAAGTGACCATTCCCTTTTGCAAGTGAAACATCGCCCTTCTATCCTCAAATGACTTTTGCTTTCGTGAGGAAGTCCTATAAACTACAAATCACTCAGTTTCCTTTCCTTTCTTGTTAACTAGTGTTTACCCTTGTCAATATTCTTTGGGACAACAAACTCAACTTTATTAGCTACAATATTAACAACAATTTTAAGATCTTGTAAATTATTTTGTTCAACTTCTTTCTTCACTTTAGATTCTTTGGTCCCAACACCACTCCTTGGGACAAATTTGGTAATGGTAAACATTGGTGAATGATAGCTACTTTCCTAGTAATCATCTTCCTCATCTAATCCCAGGACTTGTCTAAAAGAAAAATGAATCTGCATATTCTTTGATAGGGCACAATATTCATTATAGCATCTTTTCATATCATTTACAAATGACTGGCCACTACCAATAGGCATCTTTGGAAGGAATATGGGAAGTTATTTGTACATCCCTGTATGCTGACAATATTTTATTTTACTATTCATCTATGCACTCTGAACTGATCACAAACCTTAACTGTAATATCCTCTACTAGATTTAACCCAACACATGCAATCTCACACTCAGATTCAATTTTTCAAACAGTTTGTTGCTGATGGTGATCTATAAAATCTATTCTATTGTTTCCAAAAATTCTAATCTCTTATAGAAATTTTTCCCAAATACTTCCCTTACTATTCAAGGTTTTATTATATTGTAGTAGTAAGGTTCAAATATTTTCTTAAGCATTTGACTATCAGCTCATATAATTATTTATTTCATACATAACACCAGAACAACAAATATTTTTATCAAAGAATGAAATGTATATACAAATATACATGGAGGCAAAGTCTAAATTATATTGTAGTAGTAACAATGTTGACCTATGATTTGAGGGTGTTGAATAATACATCTAATTTCATAGATTCGTAGCTTCAATCCCTTTCCTTCTTCCACATCATAATAAACTCCTCCAGCGATCCTTAACAACAATGCTCAATCTATGGTTCAGGTATAGACAAATTGGTTCATCCAAACCCCATAAGGGGGGCAGAGGTCCAAGATTCAAACCTTGGGCCTCAACAAACTGAATGCTTGTCCCTTTCTTGGTGCTTTTAGCAATGTGAAAGGTTTAAAATTATTGTGCCATGATAGGGGCGTACTGCACGAAGATCTATGTGGCAGCTTCTAGGGTGGTCAGCACAGAATACTATGGTGGCCATAAAAATCTAGATAGCCTGCCCAGATTCATGGCGGCTACCAATTCCACCATGTAAATTCAAATAAAAAACATTTCTCAATCTCGATGACTGTTCCTTTGTGCTTACAGTGTTAGAAAAAATTAACAGCGGTTCAAGAATGCTTCAATCAGCAACCAAATCTTACGATAGCCAAATTCCCCATCATTACTTTCCCTGATTCCTTTAATACCTTCACTTAATTCATGATATGATTTGTGGTTGTTTATTATCTTTATTTAAAGTGCCAAATTCTTTATTATTACCGCATGGATCCACTCCTTTAACATCTCAACATCACCTTGTACTTTCTCCCTGCCATGCGGCTATTCCAAGAACTAGGAATTGGTATTTCTCTCATAATTCTTGACTATGACTTAGTTCTAAGATGCTACGATATCTTTAAGATAGATCAATACATAATAATCGATGCTCACTTCTCATATACTCGGCTACATAAAATTATGATAGGTTTAAGAACAACTAGTGCTCGATGGGAAGTCTCCACGTCACTCTAACACAATTGTAGTGTCATAAAGGAAAGAGTCAGGTTTACTTTATGAAGAAACATATGCCACAAATATATTCATACAGTCGTAAAAATTAAAATTGAGCCTCAATAAACACAAAAATATTATGAAATACTCCATCGATTCAACAATACACTGCTCAAAAAAAGGAAGTGTTCACACTTCAAGCTAACACATCCCTAAGAAGAGATGCACGACCTTCATTTTATCCTCAATTTATCCTATGACAATCTATATTTATTACATGCAGCTGTATGAATGAAAATTACAATGTTGTTATGTTTCCTTCAACTAGCATTGCTCTATTTCATAAATAACGCACAAAATCCCTCTCTTTATCATAAATTAATAATCCTTAATATCTATGTCGTTGAATGAGCTTTTGCCAGAAAAATAACATTTACGACTCCTGAATGTTCTAATGAAATATACGATGCCAAGGACAAATGTTAGTATGTGAAATCTGAAATCCAACTTTAAATTTGCATAATCTCACTGTTGTGTGACCATTTCAAAGGAAAACATGACACCTAAATAATAATCATCATCTCTTTGTAAAAAGATCCAACTTTGACGGCAGCAAAGGAAATATTACATGAACTCCCAATAATAATAATGTTGCCAAATAGCCCTTAAATCAAACTAGACAACACTCTGAATATATATTTTGTAAATGTAATCGATGTATCTAAAAAAAACCTTAAAATTATCTATGTTGTAAAACTCTAAAATTTCTCCAAATGTTGCTTGTGAACACAAATCCTCTAATTTCTGCAACTTTACAATCTTGATAAACCAAAAATTTGTCTTTGAACTACCCAATAGGCTGCCAAAAAAACCAACTCTTATACCACTATAGTGTCCCCCCCTATTCTGATATTTTAATATTTGGGACACTATACTGTTTCTTAAAATCAAAAAATACAACTCCAAAAAATAGGAAATAACTATAAATTTTATTTTTCAAATTTCTTTCAAAATAGGGTTCATATTACAATATTTTCAAAATATAATTTTTCGACAATATATTTGCACACCTTTGAAATATACTAGATCAGAAAACATAGAAAGATACCTCTAAAAATTGATGAAGCTCCAAGTGTGAATCTTGTGTAAATTCACCAACAGAGAACTGGAGTTTCATCCAGCTCCAAAAATCTTAGGGGTTTCGTCCTCAGCCACACCATTGGGGTTTCTGTCCCTTTGAAGAAGAAGCCTCAGCCACTAACCTAAAAATCCAGAGAAAATAACCAAAATCTAGAATATATCAAATGAAGCTCTCAATGCCCTTTTATAACCCACAGGATGCAATGCCCTAATTAGGGTTGCACATAATATAAAATATTATAATATCTTTTTTTCCTCTGAAACTTAGTCACTCATATAATATATTTAACTTTTAAGTGACTTCCCTTTAAGTTCTTTAATATCATAAAGTTTGACTATATAAAAATAATTAATATTTCACTTTTCCCATAGCCAAACCTTCAGGCATTAAAATCGCTGACCTCCAACGAACTGATTGACCAACTAAAACCTATTATGAGTACCCATTTTGCTGAAGAATATAATTCCACTATCTGCTCGACCAAAAAACCTAAAAACTAACTTACTAAAAATAGTAATTAAGGCTCTATCCATTCGATTCAACATCTGAGAGTGGATTTGAATACCCATTCTACTCAATTATCTACTCCCAAAAATTTAGTTAGGCTCCCCTGCAATCTACCCTAGCCTACGGGAACCCATGAGTAGGCTAAACCACTACATCTAACTAACTGCTCAGAAAGGGGACATTACAATCCACCCTTCCCAAAGATTACTTGTCTTTAAGCAATGCTCATGAATATCCCAATAAACTAAAAATTCCTCATTATCATCAATTAAAATACTAGGATCCCAAACAAACCTGATGAATGTCCCATGACAGTGACATAACCACAAACTACCACCACAAGAACTGACAAAGCTAGTAACCCCTGTCATCCATCTGAATCTACTAAAGCTAAAAACTCTCCTAGACTCCATCACTAAACTAAAAAATGATCCATCATTGAAATCAAGTATATTCCCATGGTTCCAAATTAATATCATGTCAGCATCACTATGCTGACGCTGCGTCACTTTGATCATAATTGTAGAGTCCATGTGCCTCAACTGAACTAACCTCACCAATAACTCGGTAATGAATCCATCATAATCATCCAAGCTACAATCCCTATGAGAATCAGAATCTAAAACATGAAAATCCCCCTGCCATGGCACCATTATAGAGTCGACATCTGTAATCTCTCCTGGATCCCATATCCATATTCTATCACCAGTAATGCTCCTTGGGCCAACAAGTTTCTTCCACTCCCTCATAGAAACTCCTACATAACCAGGACCAATAGGGAATATGACTATCCCACTACCTGAAGAATACCAATGGGCTAACCTGCACATAAGTGGAATACTATTCGGCCATAATTTCTTTCTTGCATAAAATCCACTGCTATCTCTGCAAAAATCCAATTTTCCTTTTGACGAAGGGGCTAACCCATGGCCAAGTGAAGTATGAATTCTATCAAAACAGTCTTTCGGTTCACTACTATGAGTCATAAAAAACATGGTCCACTCATCTATAAGAGGGCTAAAATCAAAATGATATACATACCTCACAATAACATCCATATGAACTTCACCAACTAAAACCTTGTGAAGCTCTAAACAATCCTCTGAATTATGACTCTTATTATCAGGACAAGAATTAAGAGGTATATCATCATCCACATCACCATAAGATGAATGAGCATCTGCAAAAATAGGCTCTTCACCCTGATTATACTCATACTTCTCCACCTGAGTGATTGTGGAATCATCATCACTGAAATCAGGAAGTGCTTCATTACCCAATTCAAAAAATGGGTTATCAAAAGTGGACTCAACATCCCACCCAAAAAGAGGATTATCTATTGATTAAATATTACCTCTATTTTCTAATTTATGCAGGGAGAGATGAGCTAAACTTAATTCAAGGTCAACTTCATCAATTACCTCCCATTTATCTTTGAGTTCTTGGAAGGTCTTATCTGCAAACTGTAAGGCTTGATCCTTGTCAGATGGCAATCTCAAATAATCATATTTTATCACCTCTAATGCCTGCTTGATAGCCTGCAAATAGGTAACAGTAACTTCAACTGTCAACTTTTGTCTCTCCTCGAGCTGGGATGCCTAAAAGAGGCACTCAAAAAACTCATGTGTCCTATCCAAGTGAGTTAATATCTAAAAAATCTGCTCATCTATGGCCTGTAACTGGTCTTTCCAACCTTGCAATGGATTGGAATAAGCATCACACAATAAACTTTTAGATTTTCTATCCTATGCATAATGATAAAAATCAGCCTCCTTCACAATACTGCACTCCCCAATTACATGCTCCGAAGTTATGACAGACCTATCCTCATCCTCAGAATCAATAACTGCATGAATACTATCATTTATTGTTGATTTGAAAATATCAAAATCAGCATGCTCACCATATTTGTTATGACCAATGCATAATTCTCCATTAGTTGAAGCATAGGATGAATTAACTTCATCTTCATTATTTTTGTCCTTTTATTCTTCCCTGCAAGTTTCTTGACTAGAAGGCATGATCATAATCTAATTTTTACTTATATCATCATCTAGGTCAGTCTCATTCTCAATTGGAAATTCATCAATAGTCGCATCTTCTTATAAATATGTCATAGTCTCAAACTCCTGTAAGAAATCACCATCCAACATTCTGTTAATTCTTTCCATTTCGGTTTTCAATCGAGAATCCTCTTCATTGATAATCATTTCCTCATCAAATATGGGATCTACGGACACTTCATTATGAAATATGCCATCATGCATTAATGAATTTATGATAGGAAAATCACAAGATTCATTATACCTTATATTAAATATATCACAATCCACACTAGATTATTCTAAATGAATATCCAAAATTGTTGTGTTGTCTTCTTCATCATCACCAACATCATTTCGATTCCCTATTATGCATGATTCCTAATATGAAGCATCTTTCCCAAACTCTAATATTTCAACTTTACTGTTGTCCTCTTCTGCACATGGCTGCCTTAAGTCATTCACTTTATCGTCTTTGCAATTGTGACCAAGTAACCATTCCCTTTTGCAAGTGAAACATGGCCCTTCTCTCCTTAACTGATTTTTGCTTTCATGAGGAAGTCTTATAACCTGCAAATCACTTGGTTTCCTTCCCTTTCCTATTAACTAATTTTTACCCTTGTCAATATTCTTTGGGACAGCAAACTCAACTTTATTAGAAACAATATTAACTACAATTTTAGGATCTTGTAAAGTATTTTGTTCAACTTCTTTCTTCACTTCAGCTTCTTTGGTCCCAACACCACTCCTTGGGACAAATTTGGTAATGGTAAACACTGGTGAATGATAGCTACTTTCCCAGTAATTATATTCCTCATCTAAGCCCAGGACTTGTCTAAAATAAAAATGATTTCGCATATTCTTGAGTAGGGCACAATATTCATTATAGAAACTTTTCATATCATTTGCAAATGATTGACCACTACCACTAGGCCTCTTCGGAAGGAATATGGGAAGCTATTTGTACATCCATGTATGCTGAAAATATGTTATTTTACTATTCATATCTGCACTCTTAACTAATCATAAACCTTAATTGTAATATCCCCTATAGGATTTAACCCAATAAATGCAATCTCGCACTCAGATTCAATTTTTCAAATATTTTGCTGTTGATGGTGATCTGTAAAATATGTTCTATTATTTCCAAAAATTTTGATCTCTTATAGAATTTTTTCCCAAATACTTCCCTTACTATTCAAGGTTTTATTATATTGCAGTAGTAAGGTTCATATATTTGCTTAAGCATTTGACTATCAGCTCATATAATTATTTATTTCATACATAATAACAGAACAGCTAATATTTTTATCAAATAATGAAATTTATATGCAAATATACAGGGAGGCAAAGTCTAAATTATATTGTTGCGGTAACAATTTTTACCTGTGATTTTAGGGTGTTGAATGATACATCTAATTTCATAAATCCATAGCTTCAACCATTTTCCTTCTTCCATGTCGTAATAAACTCCTCTAATGATCCCTAAAAACAATGCTCTATCTCGATGACTATTCTTTTGTGCTTACAATGTTAGAAAAAATTAATAGTAGCTCAAGAATGCTTCTGTCAGCAACCAAATATTATGATAACCAAAGTCCCCATAATTCCTATCCCCGATTACCTTAATACCTCCTCTTCATTTATGGTATGAGTTGCAGTTGTTTATTATCTTTATTTAAAGTGCCAAATTCTTTAATATTACCATATTTCTCCACTCCTTTAACATCTCGACATCACCTTGGACTTTCTCCCTACCATGCAGCTATTCCAAGAATTCAGAATTGGTATTTCTCTCATAATTCCTATCGATGACTTGGTTCTAAGAAGCTATGATATCTTCAATATGGCTCGATACATAATAATCGGTGCTCACTTCTCATATACTCGACTACATTAAATAATGAGAGGTTTGAAAATAGTCAGTGCTCGATGGGAAGTCTCCACGTCACCCTAACATAATTACAGTGTCATAAAGGAAAGAGTCAGGTTTGCTTTATGAAGAAATATATGCCACTAATATATTCATACAGTCATAGAATTTAAAATCGAGCCTCAATAAACAAAAAAATATTATGAAATACTCCATCGATTCAACAATCCACTGCTCAAAATAAGGAAGTGTCTGCACTTCAAGCTAACACATCCCTAAGAAGAGACGCACCACATTCATTTTATCCTTAATTTATCTTGTGATAATTTATATTTATTACATACAATTGTATGAATAAAAATTGTCATGTTGTTATGTTTTCTTCAACTAGCATTGCTCTATTTCACAAATAATGCATAAAATCCCTCTCTTTATCATCAATTAATAACCCGTAATATCCATGTCGTTGAATGAGCTTTTGCCAAAAAATAATAGTTGGGGCTCTTGAATGTTCTAATGAAATATACGATGCCAAGAACAAATGTTAGTATCTGAAATCCAAAATCCGACTTTAAATTTGAATAATCTCACTTTTATGTGACCATTTCAAAGGGAGACATGACACCTAAAAAATAATCATCGGCTCTTTGTAAAAAAATCCAACTTTGACGGTAGTAAAAGAAATCTCACATAGACTCCCAATAATAATAGTGCTGGCAAATAGCCCTTAAATCAAACTGCACAACACTTGAATATATATTTTGTAAATTTAATCGATGTCTTTTAAAAAACCTTAAAATTATCTACATTGTAAAACTCTGAAATTTCTCCAAATGTGGCTTGTGAACACAAATCCTCTAATTTCTGCAACTTCACAATATTGATAAACTAGAAATTTGTCTTCAAACTACCCAACAGGCTAGCAAAAAAAACCAGCTCTGATACCACTATAGTGTCCCCCCCTATTCTGATATTTAAATATTTGGGACACTATACTGTTTCTTAAAATCAAAAAATACAACTCCAAAAAATAGGAAATAACTAGAAATTTTATTTTTCAAATTTCTTTCAAAATAGGGTTCAGATTACAATATTTTCAAAATATAATTTTTCCATAATATATTTGCACACCTTTGAAATATACTAAATCAGCAAACATTGAAAGATACCTCTGAAAACTGATGAAGCTCCAAGTGTGAAATTTGTGTGAATTCACCAACAGATAACTGGGGTTTCATCCAACTCCAAAAATCTAAGGGGTTTCGTCCTTAGCCACACCATTGGGGTTTCTGTCCCTTCAGAGAAGAAGTCTCAACCACTGGCCTAAAACTCTACATAAAATAACCAAAATCCATAATATATCAAATGAAGCTCTCAATGCCCTTTTATAACCCATAGGATACAATGCCCTAATTAGGGTTACACATAATATAAAATATTATAATATCTCTTTTTACTCTGAAACTTAGTCACTTATATAATATATTTGACTTTTAAGTGACTTCCCTTTAAGTTATTTAATATCATAAAGTTTGACTATATAAAAATAGTTAATATTTCACTTTTTACATAGCCAAACCTTCAGGCATTAAAATCTTTGACCTCCAGCGAATTGATTGACCAACTAAAACTTGTTCTGAGTACCCATTTCACTGAAGAATATAATTCCACTATCTGCTCGACTAGAAACCCTAAAAATTAAATTACTAAAAATACTAATTCAAGGCTCTATCTATCTGATTCAACATTTAAGAGTGGATTCGAATACCTATTCTAATCAATTATCTTCTCCCAAAACTCTAGTTAGGCTCCCCTACAATCTACCCTAGCCTACGGGAACCCATGAGTAGGCTAAACCACTACATCTAACTAACTTCTCAGAAAGGGGACATTACAGTCCGCCCTTCCCAAAGATTGCTTGTCCTCAAGCAATGCTCATGAATATCCCAATCAACTAAAAATTCCTCATTGTCATCAATGAAAATACTAGGATCCTAAATAAACCTGATGAATTTCCCATGACAGTGACACAACCACCAACTACCACCACAAGAAATGACAAAGCTGGGAATCCCTATCATCCATATGAATCTACTAAAGCTAAAAACTCTCCCAAACTCCATCACTATACTGAAAAATTATCCATAATTGAAATCAAGTAGATTCTCATGGTTCCAAATCAATATCATTTTAGCATCACCATGCTGACGCTGCATCACTTTGATCATAATTGTAGAGTCCATGTGCCTCAGTTGAACTAACCTCACCAATAACTCAGTAATGAATCCATCGTAATCATCCAAGCTACAATCCCTATGAGAACCAAAATTTGAAATATGAAAATCCCCCTGCCATGGCACCACTATAGAGTCAAAATTTTTAATCTCTCTTGGATCCCATATCCATATTCTATCACCAGTACTGCTCCTTGGGCCAATGAGTTTCTTCCACTCCCTCATAGACACTCCTACATAACCAGGACCAATAGGGAATCTGAAATTCCCACTACCCGAAGAATACCGATGGGCTAACCTGCACATAAGTGGAATATTATTTGGCCATAATTCTTTTCCTTCATAAAATCCATTGCTATCCCTGCAAAAATCCAATTTTCCTTTTGATGAAGGTGGTAACCCATAGCCAAGTGAAGTATGAAGTCTATCAAAATAGTATTTCGGCTCACTACTATGCATCATCAAAAACATGGTCCACTCATCTATAAGAGGGCTAAAATCAAAATGATGTACATACCTCACAATAACGTCCATATGAACTTCACCAACTAAAACCCTATGAAGCTCTAAACTATCCTCTGAATTATGAATCTTATTATCAAGACAAGAATCAAGAGGTATATCATCATTCACATCACCATAAGATGAATGAGCATCTGCAAAAATAGGCTCTTCATCCTGATTATACTCATACTTCTCCACCTAAGTTATTGTGGAATCATCATCACTGAAATTAGGAAGTGCTTCATCACCCAATTCAAATAGTGGGTTATCAAAAGTGGACTCCACATCCCACCCAAAAATAGGATTACCTGTTGATTGAATATTACCTCTATTTTATAAGTTATGCAGGGAGAGATGAGCTAAACTTAATTCGAGGTCAACTTCATCAATTATCTCCCATTTCTCTTTGAGTTATTGGAAGGTCTTATCTACAAACTATAAGGCTTGATTCCTGTCATATGGCAACCTCAAATAATCATATTTTATCACCTCTAATGCCTTCTTGATAGTCTATAAATAGGTAACAGTAACTTCAACTATCAATTTTTGTCTCTCCTCGAGCTGGGATGCCTGAAAGAGGCACTCAAAAAACTCATGTGTCCTATCCAAATGAGTTAATGTCTGAACAATCTGCTCCTCTGTGACCTGTAACTAGTCCTTCCAACCTTGCAATGGATTGGAATAAGCATCAAACAATAAAATTTCATATTTGCTATCCCACACACAATGATCAAAATTATCCTCCTTCACAATATTGCACTCTCCAATTACATACTCTGAAGTTATGAAAGACCTATCCTCACCCTCAAAATCAACAACTGCATGAATACTATCATTTATTGTTGATTTGACAATATCAAAATTAGCATGCTCACCATTTTTTTATGACCAATGCATAATTCTCCATTCATCGAAGCACAGGATGAATTAACTTCATCTTCATTATTTTTGTCATTTTGTTCTTCCCTACAAGTTTCTTGACTAGAAGGCATGATCATAATCTGATTTTTACTCATCTCATCAACTAGGTCAGTCTCATTCTCAAGTGGAAATTCATCAACAGTCGCATCTTCTTATAAATCTACCATAGTCTCCAACTCCTCAGAGAAATCATCATTCAACAGTCTGTTAATTCTTTCCATTTCAATTTTTAGTGAAGAATTCTCTTCATTCATAATCATTTCCTCATCAAATATGGGATCTACGGACACTTCATTATGAAATATGCCATCATTCATTAATGAATTGATGATAGGAAAATCACAATATTCATTATACCTTATATTAAATATTTCACAATCCACACTAGATTGTTCTAAATGCATATCCAAAACTGTTGTGTTGTCTTCCTCATCATCACCAACATCATTTTGGTTCCCTATTATGCATAATTCCTGATATGAAGCATCTTTCCCAAACTCTAATATTTCAACTTTATTATTGTCCTCTTCTGAACTTGGTTGCCTTAAGTCATTCTCTTTATCGTCTTCGCAATAGTGACCAAGTAACCATTCTCTTTTGCAAGTGAAACATTGCCCTTCTCTCCTTAACCAATTTTTGCTTCCATGATGAAGTCTTATAACCTGCAAATCACTCGATTTCCTTTCCTTTCCTGTTAACTAATATTTACCCTTTTCAATATTATTTGGGACAACAAACTCAACTTTATTAGCCGTAATATTAACAACAATTTTAGGATATTGTAAAGTATTTTGTTCAACTTCTTTTTTCACTTCAGCTTCTTTGGTCCCAACAACACTCCTTGGGACAAATTTGGTAATGGTAAGCACAGATGAATGATAGCTACTTTCTCAGTAATCATCTTCCTCATCTAATCCCATGACTTTTCTAAAAGAAAAATGATTTCACATATTCTCAGGTAGGGCATAATATTCACTATAGCATCTTTTCATATCATTTACAAATGACTGACCACTACCACTAGGCCTCTTCAAAAGAAATATGGAAAGCTATTTGTACATCCCTGTATGTCGACAATGTGTTATTTTACTATTCATATCTGCACTCTGAACTGATCACAAATCTTAACTATAATATCCCCTACTGGATTTAACCCAACACATGCAATCTCGCACTAAGATTCAATTTTTCAAACATTTTGTTGCTAATGGTGATCTGTAAAATTTGTTCTATTATTTCCATAAATTTTGATCTCTTATAGAAATTTTTCCCAAATACTTCCCTTACTATTCAAGGTTTTATTATATTGCAGGAGTAAGGTTTAGATATTTGCTTAATAATTTGACTATCAGGTCATATAATTATTTATTTCATACATAATACCAGAGCAGCTAATATTTTTATAAAATAATGAAATTTATTTGCAAATATACAAGGAGTAAAAGTCTAAATTATATTATTGTGGTAACAATGTTGACATGTGATTTGAGGGTGTTGAATGATACATCTAATTTCATAGATCCGTAGCTTTAATCTGTTTCCTTCTTCCACATCGTAATAAACTCCTCCAACAATCCTTAACAACAATGCTCAATCTCGATGACTGTTCCTTTGTGTTTACGGTGTTAGAAAAAATTAATAGTAGCTCAAGAATGCTTCTGTCAGCAACCAAATATTATGATAACCAAATTCCCCATAATTCCTGTCCCCGATTACCTTAATACCTCCTCTTCATTTATGGTATGAGTTGCAGTTGTTTATTATCTTTCTTTAAAGTGCCAAATTCTTTAATATTACCGCATGTCTCCACTCCTTTAACATCTTGACATCACCTTGGAATTTCTCCCTACCATGCAGCTATTCCAAGAACTCATAATTGGTATTTCTCTCATAATTCCTATCTGTGACTTGGTTCTAAGAAGCTATGATGTCTTCAAGATTGCCCGATACATAATAATCTGTGCTCACTTATCATATACTCAGCTACATAAAATAATGAGAGGTTTAAAAATAGTCAGTGCTCGATGGGAAGTCTCCACTTCACCCTAACACAATCACAGTGCCATAAAGGAAAGAGTCAGGTTTGCTTTATGAAGAAACATATGCCACCGATATATTCATACAGCCGTAGAAATGAAAATCGAGCCTCAATAAACAAAAAAATATTATGAAATACACCATCAATTCAACAATCCACTACTTAAAATAAGGAAGTGTCTGCACTTCAAGCTAACACATCCCTAAGAAGAGATGCACCACCTTCATTTTATCCTCAATTTATCTTGTGATAATCTATATTTATTACATGCAGCTGTATGAATGAAAATTGTGATGTCGTTATGTTTCTTTCAACTCGCATTTCTCTATTTCATAAATAATGCATAAAATCCCTCTTTTTATTATCAATTAATAATCCTTAATATCCATGTTGTTGAATGAGCTTCTGTTAGAAAAATAACATTTGTGGCTCTTGAATGTTCTAATAAAATATACGATGCCAAGGACAAATGTTAGTATGTAAAATTCGAAATCCAACTTTAAATTTGCATAATCTCACTATTGTGTGACCATTTCAAAGGGAGACATAGCACCTAAAAAATAATCATCGGCTCTTTGTAAAAAAATCCAACTTTGACGGCAGCAAAGGAAATCTCACACAGACTCCCAATAATAATAGTGCTGGCAAATAGCCCTTAAATCAAACTGCACAATACTATGAATATATATTTTGTAAATTTAATCGATCTCTAAAAAAAACCTTGAAATTATCTACGTTGTAAAACTCTGGAATTTCTCCAAATGTTGCTTGTAAACACAAATCCTCTAATTTTTGCAACTTCACAATCTTGATAAACCAAAAATTTGTCTTCGAACTACCCAACAGGCTGGCAAAAAAAACCAGCTCTGATACCACTGTAGTGTCCCCCCCTATTCTGATATTTAAATATTTGGGACACTATACTGTTTCTTAAAATCAAAAAATACAACTCCAGGAAATAGGAAATAACTAGAAGTTTTATTTTTTTAATTTCTTTCAAAATAGGGTTCAGATGACAATATATTCAAAATATAATTTTTCCACAATATATTTGCACACCCTTGAAATATACTAAATCAGCAAACATGGAAATATACCTCTTGAAAACTGATGAAGCTCCAAGTGTGAATCTTGTGTGAATTCACCAATAGAGAACTGGGGTTTCATCCAACTCCAAAAATCTAAGGGGTTTTGTCCTCAGCCACACCGTTGGGGTTTTTGTCCCTTCGAATAAGAAGTCTTAGCCATTGGCCTCAAACTCCAAATAAAATAACCAAAATCCATAATATATCAAATGAAGCTCTCAATGCCCTTTTATAACCCACACGATGCATTGCCCTAATTAGGGTTGCACATAATATAAAATATTATAATCTCTTTTTTTCTCTAAAACTTAGTTACTTATATAATATATTTAACTTTTAAGTGACTTCCAACTAAAACCTATTATGAGTACCCATTTCGCTCAAGAATATAATTCCACTGTTTGCTCGACCATAAACCCTAAAAACTAACTTTCTAAAAATAGTAATTTAAGGCTCTATCCATCTGATTCAACATTTGAGAGTGGATTTGAATACCCATTTCGCTCAATTATATGCTCCTAGAACTCTAGTTAGGCTGCCCTACAATCTACCCTAGCCTACGGGAACCCGTGAGTAGGCTAAACCAATGCATCTAAATAACTGCTTAGGAAGAGGACATTACAGGTCATCCTTCTCAAATATTTCTTGTCCTCAAGCAATGCTCATGAATATCCCAATCAACTAAAAATTTCTCATTGTCGTAAATGAAAATACTAGGATCCCAAACAAACCTGATGAATGTCCCATGATAGTGACACAGCCACCAACTACCACCACAAGAACTAACAAAGCTGGTAACCCCTATCATCCATCAAAATATACTAAAGCTGACAACTCTCCTAGACTATCACTAAACTAAAAAATGATCCATGATTGAAATCAAGGAGATTCTCGTGGTACCAAATCAATATCATGACAGCATCACCATGTTGAAGTTGCATCACTTTGATCATAATTGTAGAGTCCATGTGCCTCAACTAAACTAATCTCACCAATACCTTAGTAATGAATCGATCATTATCATCCAAGCTACAATCCCTGTGAGAACCAGAATCTAAAACATGAAAATCCCCCTACCATGGAACCACTATAGAGTAGACATCTGTAATCTCTCCTGGATCCCATATCCATATTCTATCACCAGTACTACTCCTTGGGCCAACGAGTTTCTTCCACTCCCTCATAGACACTCCTACATAACTAGGACCAATAGGGAATCTGACATTCCCACTACCTTAAGAATACCGATGGGCTAACCTGCACATAGGTGGAATACTATTCAGCCATAATTCCTTTCCTGCATAAAATCCCCTGCTATCTCTGTAAAAATCCAATTTTCCTTCTGACGAAGGGGGTAACCCATAACCAAGTGAAGTATGAAGTCTATCAAAATAGTCTTACGACTCACTACTATGCGTCATCAAAAACATGGTCCACTCATTTATAAGAGGGGAAAATCAAAATGATGTACATACCTCATAATAATGTCCATATGAACTTCACAAACTAAAACCCTATGAAGCTCTAAACAATCCTATGAATTATGACTCTTATTATCAGGGCAAAAATTAAGAGGTATATCATCATCCACATCATCAAATGATGAATGAGCATCTGCAAAATAGGCTCTTCACCCTGATTATACTCATACTTCTCCACCTGAGTGATTATGGAATCATCATCACTGAAATCAGGAAGTGCTTCATTACCCAATTCAAATAGTGCGTTATCAAAAGTGGACTCCACATCCCACCCAATAAGAGGATTACCTGCTGATTGAATATTACCTCTATTTTTTTATTTATGTAGGGAGAGATGAGCTAAACTTAATTCAAGGTCAACTTCATCAATTACCTCCCATTTATCTTTGAGTTCTTGGAAGGTCTTATCTGCAAATTGTAATGCTTGATCCCTATCAGATAGCAACCTCAAATAATCATATTTTATCACCTCTAATACCTTCTTGATAGCCTACAAATAGGTAACAGTAACTCCAACTATCAAAATTTGTCTCTCCTCGATTTGGGATGCCTAAAAGAGGCACTCGACAAACTCGTGTGTCCTATCCAAGTGAGTTAATGTCTAAATAATCTGCTCCTCTGTGACTTGTAACTGGTCCTTCTGACCTTACAATGGATTGGAATTAGCATCACACAATAAACTTTCAGATTTGCTATCCCACGCACAATGATCAAAATCAGCCTCCTTCACAATACTGCACTCCCCAATTACATGCTCTAAAGTTAGGACAGACATGTCCTCACCCTCAGAATCAACAACTGCATGAATGCTATCATTTATTTTTGATTTGACAATATCAAAATCAGCATGCTCACCATATTTTTTATGACCAATACATAATTCTCCATTCGTCGAAGCACAAGATGAATTAACTTCATCTTCATTATTTTTGTCATTTTGTTCTTCCCTAGAAGTTTCTTGACTAGAAGGCATGAACATAATCTAATTTTTACTCATCTCATCGACTAGGTTAGTCTCATTCTCAAGTGGAAATTCATCAACAGTCGCATCTTCTTATAAATCTGCCATAGTCTCCAACTCCTTGAAGAAATCACCATCCAACTGTCTATTAATTCTTTCCATTTCAGTTTTTAGCGAAGAATCCTCTTCATTCATAATCATTTGCTCATCAAATATGGGATCTACGGACACTTCATTATGAAATATGCCATCATTCATTAATGAATTGATGATAGAAAAATCACAAGATTCATTATACCTTATATTAAATATTTCATAATCCACACTAGATTGTTCTAAATGCATATCCAAAATTGTTGTGTTGTCTTCCTCATCATCACCAATATCATTTTGGTTCCCTATTATGCATGATTCCTGATATGAAGCATCTTTCCCAAACTCTAATATTTCAACTTTACTGTTGTCCTCTTCTAAACTTGGCTGCCTTAAGTCAATCTCTTTATCATCTTCACAATTATGACCAAGTAACCATTCCCTTTTGCAATTGAAACATCGCCCTTATCTCCTCAATCGATTTTTTCTCTTGTAGTCCTATAACCTACAAATCACTCGATTTCCTTTTCTTTCCTATTAACTAATGTTTACCCTTGTCGATATTCTTTGGGATAGCAAACTCAACTTTATTAGCCACAATATTACCTGTAATTTTAGGATCTTGTAAAGTATTTTGTTCAACTCCTTTCTTCAATTCAGCTTCTTTGGTCCCAACACCACTCTTTGGGATAAATCTGGTAGTGGTAAACACTGGCGAATGATAGCTACTTTCCCAGTAATCATATTCCTCATCTAAGCCCAGGACTTTTCTAAAAGAAAAATGATTCTTCATATTTTCGGGTAGGGTACAATATTAATTATAGCATATTTTCATATCATTTACAAATTACTGACCACTACCACTAGGCCTCTTCAAAATAAATATGGGAAGTTATTTGTACATCCTTGTATTCTGATAATATGTTATTTTAGTATTCATCTCTGCACTCTGAATTGACCACAAACCTTAACTGTAATATCCCCTACTGGATTTAACCCAACACATGCAATATCGCACTCAGATTCAATTTTTCAAACATTTTGTTGTTGATGGTGACCTATAAAATATGTTCTATTATTTCCAAAAATTTTGATCTCTTATAGAAAATTTTTCCAAATACTTTCCTTACTATTCAAGATTTTATTATATTGCAGCAGTAAGGTTCAGATATTTGCTTAAGAATTTGACTATCAGCTTATATAATTATGTATTTCATACATAATACCATAACAGCTAATATTTTTATCAAATTATGAAATATATATGCAAATATACGAGGCAAAGTCTAAATTATATTGATGTGGTAACAATGCTGACCTGTGATTTGAGGGTGTTGAATGATACATCTAATTTCATAGATTCGTAACTTCAATATTTTTCCTTCTTCCACGTCATAATAAACTCCTCCAGTGATCCTTAACAATAATGCTCAATCTCGATGATTGTTCCTTTATGCTTACGGTGTTAGAAAAAATTAATAGCAGCTCAAGAATGCTTCTGTCAACAACCAAATATTACGATAACCAAAGTCCCCATCATTACTTTCCTTGATTCCCTTAATACCTTTGCTTAATTCATGGTATGAGTTGCGATTATTTATTATCTTTATTTAAAGTGCCAAATTCTTTATTATTACCGCATGTCTCCACTCCTTTAACATCTCGACATCACCTTGGACTTTCTCCCTGCCATGCGGCTATTCCAAGAACTCATAATTGGTATTTCTCTCATAATTCATATCTGTGACTTGGTTCTAAGAAGCTATGATGTCTTCAAGATGGCTTGATACATAATAATCGATGCTCACTTCTCATATACTCAACTACATAAAATAATGAGAGGTTTAAAAATAGTCAGTGCTCGATGGGAAGTCTCCACGTCATCCTAACACAATCATAGTACCATAAAGGAAAGAGTTAGGTTTGCTTTATGAAGAAACATATGCCATCGATATATTCATACAATCACAAAAATTAAAACCGAGCCTCAATAAAAACAAAAATACTCTGAAATACTCCATCGATTCAACAATCCACTGTTCAAAATAAGGAAGTTTCCACACTTCAAGCTAACACGTCCCTAATAAGAGATGCACCACCTTCATTTTATCCTCAATCTATCTTGTGACAATCTATATTTATTACATGTTGTATGAATGAAAATTTGGATACCTTTATGTTTCCTTCAACTGGAATTGCTTTGTTTCATAAATAATGTACAAGATCCCTCTCTTTGTCATCAATTAATAATCCTTAATATCCATGTCGTTGAATGAGCTTCTTCCAAAAAAATAACATTTGTAGCTCCTGAATGTTCTAATGAAATATACGATGCCAAGGACAAATGTTAGTATGTGAAATTCAAAATCTAATTTTAAAGTTGCATAATCTCACTGATGTGTGACCATTTCAAAGGGAGACATGACACCTAAAAAATAATCATCGGCTCTTTGTAAAAAAATCCAACTTTGATAGAAGCAAATGAAATCTCGCACAGACTCCAATAATAATAATGCTAGAAAATAGCCCTTAAATAAAACTACACAACACTCTAAATATATATTTTGTAAATTTAATCGATGTCTCTAAAAAAACCTTGAAATTATCTACATTTTAAAACTTTGAAATTTCTCCAAATGTTGCTTGTGAACACAAATCCTCTAATTTTTGCAACTTCATAATCTTGATAAACCAAAAATTTGTCTTCGAACTACCCAACAAGCTGGCAAAAATAACCAGCTTTGATACCACTATAATGTCCCCCCCTGTTCTGATATTTTAATATTTGGGACACTATATTGTTTCTTAAAATCAGAAAATACAACTCGAGGAAACAAGAAATAACTAGCAATTTTATTTTTCAAATTTCTTTCATAATAGGGTTCAGATTACAATATTTTCAAAATATAATCTTTCCACAATATATTTGCAAACCCTTGAAATATACTAAATCAACAAACATGGAAAGATACCTCTGAAAACTAATGAAGCTCCAAGTGTGAATCCTGTGTGAATTCACCAATAGAGAACTGGGGTTTCATCCAGCTCCAAAAATCTTAGGGGTTTCGTCCTCAGCCACACCATTGGGGTTTTTATCCCTTCGGAGAAGAAGTCTCAGCCACTCGCCTCAAACTCTAGAGAAAATAACCAAAATCCAGAATATATCAAATGAAGCTCTCAATGCCCTTTTATAACCCATAGGATGCAATGCCCTAATAGGGGTTGCACATAATATAAAATATTATAATATCTCTTTTTGCTTCGAAACTTAGTCACTTATATAATATATTTAGATTTTAAGTGACTTTCCTTTAAGTTCTTTAATATCATAAAGTTTGAATATATAAAAATAATTAATATTTCACTTTTCACATAGCCAAACCTTTAAGAATTAAAATATCTGACCTCCAGCGAATTGATTGACCAACTGAAACCTATTTTGAGTACCCATTTTTTTGAAGAATATAATTCCACTGTCTGCTTGACAAAAAACCCTAAAAACTAACTTACTAAAAATAGTAAGTCAAGGTTCTGTCCATCTGATTCAACATCTGAGAGTGGATTTGAATATCCATTTCGCTCAATTATCCGCTCCCAAAACTCTAGTTAGGCTCCCCTGCAATCTATTCTAGCCTACGAGAACCCGTGAGTAGGCTAAACCACTGCATCTAACTAACTGCTCAGAAAGGGAACATTACAGTCCGCCCTTCCCAAAGATTGCTTGTCCTCAAGCAATGCTCATGAATATCCCAATCAACTAAAAATTCTTGGTTGTCATCAATGAAAATACCACGATCCCAAACAAACCTAATGAATGTCCCATGATAGTGACACAACCACCAACTACCACCACAAGAACTGACAAAGCTGGTAACCCCTGTCATCCATCTGAATCTACTAAAGCTGACAACTCTCCCAGAATCCATCACTAAACTAAAAAATGATCCATCATTGAAATCAAGTAGATTCCCGAGGTCCCAAACCAGTATCATGTCAGCATCACCATGCTGACATTGCATCACTCTGATCATAACTATAGATTCCATGTGCCTCAGCTGAACTAGCCTCACCAATAACTCGATAATGAATCCATCATAACCATCCAAGCTGCAATCCCTGTGAGAACCGAAATCTAAAACATGAAAATCCCCCTACCATGGCACCACTATAGAGTCGACATCCGTAATCTCTCCTGGATCCCATATCCATATTCTATCACCAATACTGCTCCTTGGGCCAACGAGTGTCTTCCACTCCCTCATAGACACTCCTAGATAACTAGGACCAATAGGGAATCTGACATTCCCACTACCTGAAGAATACCGTTGGGCTAACCTACACATAGGTGGAATATTGTTCGGCCACAATTCCTTTCTTGCATAAAATCCACTGCTATCTCTACAAAAATCCAATTTTCCTTCTGAAGAAGGGGGTAACCCATAGCCAAGTGAAGTATGAAGTCTATCAAAATAGTCTTCTAGCTCACTACTATGCATCATCAAAAACATGGTCCACTCATCTATAATAGATCTAAAATCAAAATGATGTACATACCTCACAATAACATCCATATGAACTTCACCAACTAAAACCCTGTGAAGCTCTAAACAATCCTATGAATTATAAATCTTATTATCAGGACAAAAATCAAGAGGTATATCATCATCCACATCACCAAATGATGAATGAGCATCTACGAAAATAGGCTCTTCACCCTGATCATACTCATACTTCTCCACCTGAGTGATTGTGGAATCATCATCACTAAAATCAGGAAGTGCTTCATTACCCAATTCAAAGAGTGGGTTATCAAAAGTGGACTCCACATCCCACCCAAAAATAGGATTACCTACTGATTGAAGATTATATCTAATTTCTAATTTATGCAAGGAGATATGATCTAAACTTAATTCAAGGTTAACGTCATCAATTACCTCCAATTTATCTTTGAGTTTTTGGAATTTCTTATCTGCAAACTGTAAGGCTTGATCCCTATCGGATAGCAACCTCAAATAATCATATTTTATCACCTCTAATGCCTTCTTGATAGCCTACAAATCGGTAACAGTAACTCCAACTGTCAACTTTTGTCTCTCCCCGAGCTAGGCTGCCTGAAAGAGGCACTCGACAAACTCGTGTGTCCTATCCAAGTGAGTTAATGTCTGAACAATCTGCTCCTCTATGACCTGTAACTGGTCCTTCCAACCTTGCAATGGATTGGAATCAGCATCACACAACAAACTTTTAGATTTTCTATCCCATGCACAATGATCAAAATCATCCTCCTTCACAATATTGCACTCCCCAATTACATGCTCTGAAGTTATGATAGACCTATCCTAATCCTCATAATCAACAACTGCGTGAATACTATCCTTTATTTTTATTTGACAATATCAAAATCAGAATGCTCACCATATTTTTGATGACCAATGCATAATATTCCATTTCTCGAAGCATAGGATGAATTAACTTCATATTCATTATTTGTGTCCTTTTGTTCTTCCCTTCAGGTTTTTTGACTAGAAGGCATGATCATAATCTAATTTTTACTCATCTCGTCGACTAGGTCAGTCTCATGCTCAAGTGGAATTTCATCAACAGTTGCATCTTCTTCTAAATCTGCCATAGTCTCCAACTCCTCGGAGAAATCACCATCCAACAGTCTATTAATTCTTTCCATTTCAGTTTTCAACAAAGAATCCTCTTCATTCATAATCATTTCCTCATCAAATATGGGATCTACGGACACTTCATTATGAAATATGCCATCATGCATTAATGAATTGATGATAGGAAAATCACAAGATTCATCATACCTTATATTAAAGATTTCACAATCCACACTAGATTGTTCTAAATGCATATCCAAAACTGTTGTGTTGTCTTCCTCATCATCACCAAAATCATTTTGGTTCCCTATTATACATGATTCTTGATATGAAGCATCTTTCCCAAACCCTAAGATTTCAACTTTATTGTTGTCCTCTTATGCACTTGGCTGCCTTAAGTCATTCTCTTTGTCATCTTCACAGTTGTGACCAAGTGACCATTCCCTTTTGCAAGTGAAACATCGTCCTTCTCTCCTCAACTGATTTTTGCTTCCGTGAGGAAGTCCTGTAACCTGTAGATCACTCGGTTTCCTTTCCTTTCCTATTAACTGATGTTTACCCTTGTCAATCTTCTTTGGGACAACAAACTCAACTTTATTAGCCACAATATTAATTGCAATTTTAGGATCTTGTAATGTATTTTGTTCAACTTCTTTCTTCACTTTAGCTTCTTTGGTCCCAACACTACTCCTTGGGACAAATTTGGTAATGGTAAACACTCAAGAATTATAGCTACTTTCCAAGTAATCATCTTCCTCATCTAAGCCCAGGACTTTTCTAAAAGAAAAATGATTTCGCATATTCTCGGGTAGGGCACAATATTCATTATAGCATCTTTTCATATCATTTACAAATGACTGACCACTACCACTAGGCCTCTTCGGAAGGAAGATGGGAAGCTGTTTGTACATACTTGTATACTAAAAAATTGTCATTTTACTATTCATCTCTGTACTCTAAACTGATCACAAACCTTAACTGTAATATCCCCTACTGGATTTAACCCAACACATGTAATCTTTCACTTAGATTCAATTTTTCAAACATTTTGTTGTTGATGATGATCTATAAAATATGTTCTATTATTTCCAAAAATTTTGATCTCTTATAGAAATTTTCCCAAATACTTCCCTTACTATTCAAGGTTTTATTATATTGCAGCAGTAAGGTTTAGATATTTTCTTAAGCATTTGACTATGAGCTCATATAATTATTTATTTCATTCATAATACTAGAACAGTTAATATTTTTATCAAATAATGAAATTTTTATGCAAATATACGAGGCAAAGTCTAAATTATATTTCTGCGATAACAATGATGACCTGTGATTTGAGGGTGTTGAATGATACATCTAATTTCATAGATCCATAGCTTCAATATTTTTCCTTCTTCCATGTCGTAATAAACTCCTCCAGTGATCCTTAACAATAATGCTCAATCTCGATGACTGTTCCTTTGTGCTTACGGTGTTAGAAAAAACTAACAGTGGCTCAAGAATGCTTCAATCAGCAACTAAATCTTATGATAGCCAAAGTCCCCATCATTACTTTCCTTGATTCCTTTAATACCTTCGCTTCATTCATGGTATGAGTTGCGATTGTTTATTATATTTATTTAAAGTGCCAAATTCTTTATTATTACTGCATGACTCCACTCCTTTAACATATCTACATCACCTTTGACTTTCTCTCTACCATGCAGTTATTCCAAGAACTAGGAATTGGTATTTCTCTCATAATTCTTGTCTGTGACTTGGTTCTAAGAAGCTACGATGTCTTCAAGATGGCCCAATACATAATAATTGGTGCTCACTTCTCATATACTCAGCTACATAAAATGATGAGAGGTTTAAGAAAATTTAGTGCTCAATGGGAAGTCTCCACGTCATCCTAGCACAACCACAATGCCATAAAGGAAATATTTAGGTTTGCTTTATGCCACCAATATATTCATATAGCCGCAAAAATTAAAATTGAGCCTCAATAAACACAAAAATACTATAAAATACTCCATCGATTCAACAATCCACTACTCAAAATAAGGAAGCGTCTGCACTTCAAGCTAACGCATCCCTTAGAAGAGACGCACCACCTTCATTTAATCCTCAATTTATCCTATGACAATCTATATTTATTACATGCAGCTGTATGAATGAAAATTGTGATGTTATGTTTTCTTCAACTGGTGTTGCTCTATTTCGTAAATAATGCACAAAATCCCTCCCTTTTTTATCAATTAAAATTTCTTAATATCCATGTCATTGAATGAGCTTCTGCCAGAAAAATAACATTTGCAACTCCTAAATGTTCTGAAATATACGATGCCAAGGACAAATGTTAGTATGTGAAATCCAAAATCCAACTTTAAATTTGCATAATCTCACTATTGTGTGACCATTTCAAATGGAGACACGGCATCTAAAAAATAATCATCGATTCTTTGTAAAAAAATTCAACTTTGACGGTAGCAAAGGAAATCTCACACGAAATCCCAATAATAATAATGTTGGAAAATATCCCTTAAATCAAACTACACAACACTTTGAATATATATTTTGTAAATTTAATCGATGTCTCTAAAAAAACCTTGAAATTATCTACGTTGTAAAACTCTGAAATTTCTCCAAATGTTGCTTGTGAACACAAATCCTCTAATTTTTGCAAATTCACAATCTTGATAAACCAGAAATTTGTCTTTAAACTACCCAACAGGCTGGCAAAAAAAACCAACTTTGATACCACTGTAGTGTCCCCCCCTATTCTGATATTTTAATATTTGGGACACTATACTATTTCTTAAAATTATAAAATACAACTCTAGGAAACAAGAAATAACTAGCAATTTTATTTTTCAAATTTCTTTCAAAATAGGGTTCATATTACAATATTTTCAAAATATAATCTTTCCACAATAAATCTGCACACCCTTAAAATATACTAATTTAGCAAACATAGAAATATACCTCTAAAAACTAATGAAGCTCCAAGTGTGAATCTTGTGTGAATTCACCAACTGAGAACTGAGGGTTCGTTCAGCTCCAAAAATCTAAGGGGTTTCATCCTCAGCCATGTCGTTGGGGTTTCCATCCCTTCGGAGAAGAAGTCTCAGCCATTGGCCTCAAACTCCAGAGAAAATAACCAAAATCTAGAATATATCAAATGAAGCTCTCAATGCCCTTGTATAACCCACAAGATGCAATGCCCTAATTAGGGTTGCACATAATATAAAATATTATAATATACCTTTTGCTCCAAAAATTAGTCACTTATATAATATATTTCACTTTTAAGTGACTTCCCTTTAAGTTCTTTAATATCATATAGTTTGGCTATATAAAAATAATTAATATTTCACTTTTCACATAGCCAAACCTTTAGGCATTAAAATCTCTAACCTCCAGGAACCGATTGACCAACTGAAACCTGTTCTGAGTACCCATTTTGTTGAAGAGTATAATTTCACTGTCTGCTCGACCAGAAACCCCAAAAAATAACTTACTAAAAATAGTAATTCAAGGCTCTATCCATCTGATTCAGCATCTGAGAGTGGATTTGAATACCATTTCGCTCAATTATCCGCTCCTAGATCTCCAGTTAGGCTCCCCTTCAATATGCCCTAGCCTACGGGAACCCGCGAGTAGGCTAAACCACTTCATCTAACTAATTGCTCAAAAAGGGGACATTACAATAAAAGGGTCTAATTGATAAATCTAGAGGATGGTAAACCCTAATTATCCTATAAAATCCCTAATTAAAACTAATTACACTCTACCAGGTTAATTTGGAGAGTTTTGGAATGCAATTGGGGGATTTTGTAAGGTTTTGGAGAAATTAAATAAGGCTTTTGTGAAAGATTAATTTGTGAATTTATCTTTTACAAAAAAATAATTTAGATTAATTAACCAATTTAATACAATTAGATGTTCACAAAATTTATCCAATTTTAATTGGACCCAAAAGAGCAATGTCATTATTTAATAATAAAAATATATTTTATTAGTGGATGAACTATTCTTCCTTCCACATGACTGCTTCATAACAATTCTAAGGTTGACCTTGTAAGTTTCCCTAGGAAAGGGGAGGCCCAAAATAAACAAAGTACTCCCACCTTACCCCTTGGAATCTCCTTTTTATTAAAATATTGATTTCACTATTTTGGGTTGACTTCAAAAAGGCACCTTTTAATAATTTAATAATAAACCACCTTCTTGCTCATGAAGAAAAAAGGAGGAGCTGGAAAAATTATAAAAAGATGATTTAACTTCTAAAGGAGTGAGTGTAATCTAGAAAGGGAGAAGGGGCAGCCTTGGATCAAGCATGGAGGAGAATAAAGGAAAATTTGGATGCTTCTTGGAGGGAACCTTGGTGAATAGGTGTAGGCTATGTTTTAGGTTGTTCCTTTCTTTATTTTAATATGCCTATATTTTTATAAATGCTTCAAGCCTTTATTTAATATAAATAATTATCGTTTATGCCTTTGTAATTACTTTAGACATTGTCTTAATATGGATTATTATATTTCCCTAAAAACAAAGTTTTTGATCCATATGTTTTAATCGGATTTGATTATTTATAAACCACATGACCCTACTACTAAATTAAAGAAATGGTTCAATGAATTAGGCTATAATATTTTGAGGGCTAGGGCTTATTAGCATTACACCATAGTTAAAGACAACCTTTTTATTTGTATAAAAACATTTAAATTTGTCCTGAAATACCACGGGAGTGGATAGGCGATATACCATCATTTAACTAATATTATCATCATCACCACCAGTGGTACCATTAGGACCACTACTTGGTGGTTAACTATAACATAATATGTGAGCAAATTTATATCACCATCGATCCACAACATTGCAAATGTGGGATAAGTACTCCTTGCTAGAGTAAGAGTAGAAAACGTAGTAAGTGGTCTATTATTTTAATCATATAGTAAGGTAATTTAAATTTTGTTTGGATCCTCGCATATCCTTGTTTGATTCACACTCAAACCCTAGTATAATCAATGATTTTTAATATCACTTTTGGTTCGAAATGTTCAATGGCGGTCCCATATACCCAAAAATATTTGTTGAAACCACTAAAAATACATGACTGGAATATGTTGGTTTCTTCATTTGTGAAGGACCATAGATTTTGGGTCTACGTTTATAATGGATTCTGATCCCAAGTCATGGGATCCTTTATTAATGTCATCAAGGTTACTAGTACACCATGAGATGGTTTTTAGTAGTGAATAGAGGTTCTTGATGAGGTTGAACGACCTTTAGTGTAGTTCTCGAAGATACCATGATCCCTACAACCATGTTGAGACTGTCGATTTGTTTATTATCACCTAGGATTGGAGGCATTAGAGGTAAAGTATTCCCATTATCATCGCAATAGAAATATTATTTAGAATCATCCATTAATGGTCTATCTTTCCTTTCTTTTCTATATCGATTGTTACCAAACAATGCTCTGACATCATGCTTGAATAGTTTTAGATACAGTCACCACCATTGATTAGCTAACAAGTTTTTAATATCATCTATGGGCATATTACAACCAACCTTTTGAGGAGGACTATCTAGAAGGATGTTGTAGGATTTTATTAATGTGTAAGATGGGTTTTTAAGAGGTTTGTAAACCATCTATTGTAATCTTAGTTCTAGGTGCGATGATTAAAAAAATATCTATGACATTCAACCCCTTTCTGAATCATGAATTCCCTCCTTCAATGTTCCACGGTAACATCTTTGGATAATGGATTTCATGCTATCTTCGGTCACCTATCTATGTTTATCGGTAATGGTGCTCTATGTTGCACAAATATCTCTAATTATTCAGACGTATTTGTCAAAATAAATTAAATCAAATACCACAACCAAATATAAATTTATCCTTGATTATGTTGGAATTAAAGGAATTTCTAGTTGTTTTTACTTCAGCTTTAATATATCATCTACTTGTATACACAGGTTTTAGGAGACACTATAAGGATAAAACCGTAAATATCCTACAAGTAATGATTTTATAGATCTATAAATTTGTTGATGATTCATATTATAGATGGTTGTTATCTTAACCCCAAAATACATGTGGTTTAGGTTAGTGCTTTGTAACATGTGAGCACCCTGTATTTTTTTATGTTCATCATTTGTGCCCAAACAAACTCAATAGGAAGACCATTTTGGCCTCCCTAAGTCAAAATCCCACATCTACGATGTGGTAGAATTCCTATACCTTAATAGGAGAATATATCCCTACCCTATCTACCAATCACTCGATGGTTGAATAACACCATCGAGTAGAGTCTTTCTTGTATCGATTGTTGATGTTGAGACACTAGGCATCATGTATGATTACACGTGATTCGAATTTTATTGTTACTTATAGAATTTTTTATATTCAAATCTTTTTCCCACATGCTCCTAGTGGAGGCATGTGGAGACAAATATAACTCAGATGCCTCTCTAGTGTTATAACCATAAGTGGCAGTCATAAAAGAGGAAATACTAACCACCTAGGCATGATAGTTAAGGTATCAGTTTTTTAGAGCATTGTATGGGTGAAAGTTACTGGTTTATTCATGAAGGTTTGAAATAATGACCGGATGTTGAGCATTGTATGGGTGAAAGTTATTGGTTTATTAATAAAGGTTTGAAATAATGATCGAATGTTGAGTTGGCCATACCTAATAACTTGACCACAACCAATTTTACCTTGGAGATATTATTTACCAAAATATATCTTGTTGATAAGTTATTGAGCTCTATATAAGAGCAATCAAAATTATTGGAATAAATGAGATGATTGTAATTATTGAAATAAATGAGATGATTAATATCAATGAGTGAGATGATATTTGTATAACCAATACATGCTCCCTTGAATCAATATTTTTGGAAAATTTAATAGTATTCAATGAGGCATTTAAAAAATATTTTGGGAAATATTTTATGCATCTTTGGATTAAACATTTAGGAAATCATAAACAAATTAGTGGCCAAATTTGTGAAAGCTAGAGTTAAATCTTGTTGGGAGATTATGCTGCAAATTTGAGGTAAATTTTGTAGAGACTCTAGTATAGTCGTATGGATAGATGAAACTATGGTGTGAGATAAACAGGGGTCAAAATTTGTAACACTATAGTGTAATCTTGTTTAATAAATTTGTGGATAAATTTGTGAAAATTATAATTTGATCCTGTTGAGAGATTATGTTATAAATTTGTGGCCCAAATAGTGAGAATTATAGAATAATCCCATTGATAAATTATTAGAACTATATTTTAATCAAAATATATATTAGTAATCAATTTATAAAATTATATTATGATCTTATTGATATACCAAGTGACAATATGATGGTAATTTGTCCAATTTGGGAAGAATGGATGAGGGATCCATTATTGAGGAAATTATAATATTTTCTCCTTATAAAATTGGTATGGCTATAAGTAAATTCTACCTATGTTGGATGGAATGCATATCAATTTTTAAGAATGAATATGGAATCATTCTTGAGGAAATTATGGGATTCCCTCTTTGATAATTGGTAATATTTCTCCTTAATATGATTCCAATGATCATTTCATAAACTCGTGGATATAAGAATTTGTGAGTTTTCTATGTGTTGCGTGATGGTTTGGAAAGAGAAAATATGGGATTCCTTATTTACATCATGATTGAAAAAGGAATCATTTAATTCCTTTAATTGTATAATTGATATTGTGAAAGGATCTATGGGATACCTTTTATACTTGTATTCATGAAAAATTTATGAATGAGAGGAAAAAGATATTTGGAGGTTGGGTTTATTCCTCGTGAGGATTCCCAGGATATATGTTGTGTATCTCTATTTTATGGTTTGCAACTGATGTTATACATGGATGTTATATTTACTTTCTATTATGATGTTAATGTTGCATGAGATGGAATTTAAATATTATTTACTTTCTAATGAGATGATGCATTTATATTTTCATAAGATAATTACTAAAGTGTTATATGATGCATGATTTTGTTAATAGACAATGTCCCATGAGTAATATTAGTTTACATTTGTACTTAAGTTTTATTAGAACTAGTAATGGACGTTGCACTTGTTTTTACAATAAATGACTCTTTTAATAAGATGCAATAGTTTATGCTTTGTTTTTCAAGTACTAGTCTTGAAAGGAGTAAAACAATATTTATGTATTATTTAATAATATATACATGGTATTCTATTGCAAAAGAATTGAATGCTAAACCAAAAAGGAAGTAAGATTGAAATTACATTCAATTAGTTAAGTAACTAAACTTCCTAATGAAAGGAGAGATAGAAATAATTAAATAAATAAATTAATAAATATCGTGAAGGAATGTAAGGTTAGATAGGAGTTGGTCACTCCTATCATGATATTTGACACTAACCATGTCGTAATTATCTTGGTTACTTGCTATCCTAATTGATTTTAGTTCAAATATACTTGAATGTGAACTCTAGATATGTTATGTTTCAAAAAAAAAAAAAATTCGAGTTAGGTTGGTAATTTGGTATTTTTACAGTTGGTATCAAAGCCCAGGCTAGCTAATGGACTCTAATGTTAGGTCTAGGCTAGCAAAAGTATTGGGTATTGTTAAAATCTATAACTTTCCTAAATAAACCCCAAACTGATAAAATTTTGGTAAGGGAAGAGTAAGTGCTTGGAGGCTACTGATGTGCAAGTCTTTTTCTCCCATGCCTGAATTCACTAGTGAATTAGGATGGAAGAGTGAAGGTAACCCTCCACAACTTGTGGATCTTAAGTACCTAAGATATCATTGAGAAATGGTACTTGGCATCTGTAGTTTTGAGCTAAGCCTCTTCCTTACTAAAGTATTGTATAATGAAAAAATTTAAGAATGATCAAGTGGGGAAAACTTAGATCCTATCTCTGATCATGGAGGTTAAGGATGAATTGAGCAAGTAAGGTATATGATAGACACGGGGTGTCTATGTGGATATGTTTTATGATCACCTTAACTATCCATTGTGCACATGGCTCTAGTTAAGCATTGCATTTGATTGATATTTTGTCTTCATGGAAGAATAATTAATCTTCAAGGCATACACCTACTCCTTGGTCAGTTGGGCCTATGGAGCTAGCTTAATGTTTTATTTAAGTTAGTAAGGGAAAATTGGCATTCTTGATCTTAACTGGGTTAAGATAGGATAATTTCCAAAGTGTGGTATAAATATTTACCATTGGTTTTATTACAGGAGGGTTGGCCACTCTGATGCCACAAGATAGACACTAACCATGATGATTATTGTGAAGTGCAAGCCTTGGACTTACTTGGAAATTCATATTAAGAGAACCACATGGAGATTTTTCTAAAGTAACCCCTTGATCATAAACTTAACTATGTGAGTTATAAAATTCTCTAAGAATATTTGGTATTGGAAGTTATCTATGGAAATACAATCCATAGGGTAAGTTTTGGAAAATAGGAAGATAGATCCCATTTGGAATTGCAATGGCAATACTACCTTACGATGAGGCAAGAGTCTGGATAATATCATGGGATCAACAAAAGAATATTTTATTTATTTACATTTTTTATCAATGTTACAATACACTCATGGCTTTTAGCTAGAAGTTATGGTAAAGGAAATGGTGAAACCATTGGAAACTCAACATATTTAAACATGGAAACTATCCAAATATCACCATAACCATATTCTAACATGATATCCCAAATATGATGAAGGAATGCAAGAACAGATAAACTCCACATTTCAAAGCATGGTCAACACTGCCACATGAGATACCAACCAATATCCTAACCACCCATGCGGTGGTTGAGTCTAATAAGGTGTTATGTACTATTTAAATAAGGGATTACCCCACTATACAATGCATGTGGTATTATTATCCATACATATAACCGGGGTTATAAACCTTCAACGGCTGGTTTAAGCACAAAGACCCCTCAAAATTATTTTAAAAATGGAAAGGAGTTCTAATTTAAGATATATAGGGTAGTGATGTGTAAATAATGGCTACATAAATGTTATCAGTATGGGCTTACAAAACTAGTAAAAGTGTGGTTGTTGGAAATTACATGATCACAAGAAGACTTCCTGGAAGATAGGAGTTACCTTAGAATTCAAGTAACTCTTAGAACATCTTGCATGGAGCAAGCATACCTCTAGCATAAGTAAATTATCCAATAAATGATAATGGATTAAGCACACTTAGAGGTATTTTCTTGCATAAAGCAGGAACGACCAGTGCCAAGTGATTAATGATAAGAGAAACTCAATTTTGCATAGTTTTGAATCATTATGATAATATGCAAGATTTAGTGATGGTACCCTGCATATGTCTAAATGCAACCTAAACAACTAGAAACAATATAATAATGGTCACAACTCAAAAAATTAAGGCGTATAGATAAATGTGTATGAAATTTATGGATGAAAATTTTGAAAGGACGGTGATAAGACATCAGGAGGCCATATTAATGGGACACACGAAACGATTTCAATCATATTGGAAGGAAAAATTATTACCTCAAAAATTGAAGGGCAAGAAATGTGTCCTAATGATTAAGATAGGATAGGTGATATATGGCATACATGTCGATCGATACATGATCTACAGTGGATGTTGAACGAAACCTAAATAATCAAGGTATGATCGATTAGATTTTTGACCAAACTCAATGTACTATAAATTAATAACTAGATGAGTATTTGGTAAGAACCGAAGACACTTTATTCTGTAAGCATTTAGAAAGTGATATTTTTACCCATGGAGCACAAGATGGTAACCCTAATATTAGGGTTATCATTTCTACTTATGAGCATAATGGGAACAAGCTCGAGATTCTAATACTTGTCCTCAATATTGTAACAATTCCTTTCACAAAAATGAACAATAATCAATATATTTTTCCTTTAAATGTTGCAATCATCATCCCAGAGATCAAGCATGTGTACCACAACAAACCTTTCAAATAGAGTACAAAAATAAGAATGAATAATATGAAGCAAAAGATATCACTCAGTAAGAGTTACCCATGTATACAGAACAAACCTCAATAGATACTAGTGAAGCAACACCATAAGATGATACTAGGGCTATTTTAGTATATGCTCTTATAGGGATAACAACTCATCATACAATCAGGTACCAAAATTTATTAGGCACAAATGTATTCATGTGTTGATTGATTCAAGTAGTACATATAAATTTATCGATATCAAGACTGCTAAAGCATTGAACTTGTTCATTAATACTACCAATCAAGATAAGTTTCAAGCTTTAATTGCAAATTGAGGAAATTCTCAATGTGTTTGTAGAACATCTCCAATTGCAATCCAAATGGTAAAATTACACTTGGTTAGGATCTATATTTGTTATGAACTTTAGAATTTCAAATGTTATTCTAGGTGTCGAATGGTTAGAAAAGCTAGAAGTTGTTAGTTTTAATTTTTAAAAATTATATGTTGAATGGAAAGAGAATGGAAAGACTATTTATCTCCAAGGAATTCAATATCCACCTTCCAAGGTGGTGAGTTCACATTGCATGGAAAATATTTTCAAGAAGGGAGGTTATGGATTCATAGCTCAAATTAATTGCATGGAAGTTCAAGCACGAGATACCCCTACAATTCCTTCAAAAGATCTTCAATATATTGTGGCTAACTATGATGAAGTCTTCAAAGAACCAAAAGGGCTACCCCCAAAGCAATCTCATGACCATGCCATACATCTCATACCTGTAAGTCTCCCTCATAATGTGCATCCTTATTGATACCATCAACCTCAAAAATAGAAATTGAAAAGATTGTCATGTTGAGTGGTAATTTTACCCAATTGCAAAACCACACTCACAGTTAGGATTTTGATTAGAAAACCCTCTCTTGAAAAGAAATAAATATTTCTCCAAGTTTCATTTTACTTAATGTGTGCATGTATGCTTATCAAATATGTGCTTGGAATACCTTAGTGCTCTACAAAATAACTATTAACAAGGGGCTTGTGTTGGTGTTATTTTATTATGCTATGCTATTATTATTCATGAAACTTGAAAGGAGAATAAATGTGATTGGTCCTCATATGACCACGATGTAGAAGTGAAGTTTCTTTTATCTTGAAATATTTTAGATAGATCTTTTTTTTTTTTTTAAGCAAGTTTTAACCAATTTTATCCTTTTATTAAACCTTGCTTTAAGCATGAAATAAAAGATTAAAATATCTCTTTACAATGTGAACCTAAAAATGATGAGTAGATTCATCTTATGATGCTTTGAGCATTAAATATATTAAATGTGAATGAGTAAATTTTAAAATGTAATGGCCTTTAAAATTCCAAATAAATTACCCCTTTTGTATGAAACTGGGATTTTCATAAAAGGAAATTAATTTATTGCTTTAAAGAAAATAGCCTTTAAAAATAGCTCATAAATAATTCCCCTTTAAATTAAATTGAGATTTTCATAAAGGAGAAATAATTTGTTGCTTGAAAATAAAAAAATGTAAAGCTTGAAATCCAAATCTCATTTCGAAATGTGAAAACATGTAAAACTGGAAACTGTGAAATTCCTCATAAAACTTCCAACTTGAATAATTTTAGAATTTTACATTTGCCTCAAAAAAAGTTCAAACTTGCTCTAAATGGAACTTTAGAGCTTATTATTGGGAACCGTGCAATTGTTTTTGGATTTTTATATTTTTATATTTTTTCATTTTATTTTGAAAAAATTAAAAAAAATGAAAATACAAGGTTAGAAGAAATAAAAATAAAAATGAAATAAAATAAAAGTTGCAACTCTGGAATTCTCCATTGATCCTATAAATGTTAGTTCCCTGTATAAAAACCAACATTAATGGGATCTGTATTCACAAAATCTGTCATTAAATGAGGTGCAATCTTCTAAGGAAATGGTGCAATATTTAAAAAAATTTAAAAAATCAACCATGAACATGCATAAAAACTTCTTGGATATTAAATATATTGGCACAAAAATATTTTCAATCTAATCCAACAAATGAAGCATACAAACTTCGGTAATGGCATCAATTGGTAAACATCTGATCCAGCGGGTGGAAGGAAAAATCTTAAAATAGGTCCGGTGCTAACATCTCTGCTCTCAAACCTGCAAATCTACCTCTACATTTTCCCTCCCTCTATTCTATGTTGAAATTCCATATTTAAAATTTTAGCCCTAACTCTTCGATTTCGCTTGTTTATGTAACGCTTATGTCCATCTTTACAATGGATGCTTTTCTTCCAATATGGTACATTCCCCACATGCTTGTGTATTACACATCTTGGCACCTTATTGGCCAACTCCCATGTTTCCTTTTAGAAGTCATGATAACTATGGATTCGTAATGAAATGGTTTACCCACTTCTCATAACCGTCACCTCCACGTGAAGATACCCCAATAGGGTGTATCAGAATCCTTTTCTGAGCATAATCTTCAAAATACCTATTCGTCATGTTGTACATCCACTGCACGCCTATTTAGAGCATTCAATATCTTTGCACCTTTGTCATTACCCGAACATGGGTTTTTGTATGCCACACTGATCCCTTTTGATTAAAAGCTTTGTTTTAAAAAAAACTTTTATCATAATAATTCTTAATTGCTTATGATTTCGAGTCGTCATCTTTCCCTACTACATAATTTTAACCTCCAATGTTAGGCACCAAAAATGCTACCATACCACAAAAAAAATATCCATGAAAGTAGTGTCTTTGTGTATACCCCTCTGCACGGTCATTCCATGGGGTTCACTGTGTTTCTTTATAAAAATCAATAGTGATCCTATTGTATTGTGATACTAAATACTTCCCATGAACTATGTTTCATCAAATTGTACTTATTCCACTACCATATTTTTTTGCAAATAGACTACACATCACTATTTTTCACTTCATTGTTTTGATACTATGTTCTCCTAATTTTATGTCATGAAAAAAATGCTTTGTCTGTTCACCCATGTCATCATCGTAGGCATCTATAACGACTATGATGGCACCCCAATATTTGCTTCATCCATTGGTATTCTCAATGGAGTTTGATGTTATCTTTCTTGTGCTATCTATCATTGTTGATTATTCCCTGGATGCTCTCCACTGACTTCACTATATATTTCATTTGCCACCACCATCTTGTTCGATTGTGACTACCAAGTATGTATCTGATTCGGCTTCCAAGTTGGTCCCCGTGTCCTCAACATCACTTGTCTGCATCAATGTATTCATCCAAACTACTAACGACGTCCTTGTCATGTTGCTTTTTTACTCGTGGAATATGGGTTAATTATTTTTCTTTTGTAAAGTTATGGTCAAATTATGGCTCTAGCAAAGCATGCTATATTTTATTGTTGGTGTAGAACAACTTGTCCTCTTCCTCATTGGGATTAAACCTTTCTGATATGGCTTTCGGTACTATTCTATTGAACCTCATCACACTTTTCCATAATTATTTGTAGAAATGCATCAACAAGAACCTAGGATGTGATCCTACAATAGATCCCAGTGTTGATCACATTCGGTCCTCTACACTGTTTACTTCCACGCTATCTCATGCTCACCATGGTCACCTTCAATATAAAACATGTTTTTTGCAATACGTATCATTGGCATGCTATCTTTCCTCATAATGGTAGCTTCATTTGATAGTTTAAAACTTATCCGCTCAATTCCCTGCTCAATGTCTTCTTCTATGCAATTTTAGTTGCTTCTCCTGAATCTTTTGCATAAATATAGGATGGATAATCCATAGTCTCGTTTCAAGCCAACAGTCTATGTCAATCTCAAAATTTTCTCACCCTGCCCAAGCACATGTCATATTCACTTCATAATCTATATAATCTAGTATTTTTCCCATCTAGATCATCCATTACTATAATTCTTCGTGGCAAATGATGCCAAGTCCTCTTTTTCTTCATCAGCCATGATGTATGTTCGCTCCATCCGTGTCCTTGGCACACTCTAATTCTGCATCAAATAATCTAGCTACATCACCTGTTTTAGCTCCATATGAGTCTAGTCATCACCCAAACCTGGGTAGGCATCATCCCAATATGATTTAGCTATTGCACAGGTTATATATGAAGACATTAGCTCCTATATCTCCTTTGACATTGACAGCAACAACCCTTTAACCGGATGCAACACAAGCTTCGATCACCTTTGCCTTCCTATACAGTATGACGCTACTTCTATGCACGTCATATCTGCCCATGTGTTCAAACTCTAGCTCCTACATTAAATCTTGTCACATTGGTGAGCTTCAAACCCACATCAATGATCTGTGTCCTATCTGGCTATTGCTACCAGTCTGTGTTTACATCACCAATAGTTTGTTGCATTTTATCCATTTCAATCTATCAGTGAATAATTTGTGCACAATATAACATTAAATAAACCCTAATCAAACTACCATACTAAAGAAAAAATAAAACTTTGAAACCATGCTAGCAAAAAAACCCAAATTCCTATGTAAAATGAAACTTTATTTATTTTTTATTTTTTTATATTATTATTATATATGTAAAATATATAATAATAATAAATTTTATTTTATATATTTTTTTAATATATATATATAGAATGTATATAAATTTATTTTAATTTTATCAAAAATAAATTTATTTTAATTAATCTTAAATGTTTTAAATTTAATTGAAAACATTGAAATTAATTAAAGTAAATAAAAACATATTTAAGACAAAATATAAAAGAATCAAACAAACACCACTGAAAATAACCCTTGGTATCTACATGGTGAGAACCAAGGGTGAAGACTTATCAAAAATGTCACTCAAAGAAACCCAAAATCCCAAAACACAAAATTTCAAGGTGGGTCCCCAAATTTGGGGCTAGTTGTGGAAAGGCCACAATAAATGGTGACTCTGCTAAGAAATGCTCCAAAGCATTTTGGGTGAAGAACCCAGTTCTGAAAATCAATAAACCAATTATCAATGAAATAAGAATTATTTAGCAATATTCAAAGAAGGTGGGAATAGACAGCTTGGAATGGAAATAAACAAACCATTTACCTTTAGCTTAATGTGCATGAGAATGCTTTCGTTTTAGCATTCTTGATACTATTCAGAATCCATCACTTGCTTTGCATGAGGCTATAAAAATATTACTCATAAAAGGATGTGTCTCTACATTGCTCCACTACCAGCCAGGCATTTATAGCCCCGATGGAGATGACCTTGCTCACTCAGGTATTAGCTTAAATTTATATTTGCCTCTTTTTTAAACATTACTCCATTGTCAACCAGGCATCTATGGTCTCGATGGAGATGCCCTAAGCCATTCGATTGATTTAGCTTTTTTTCAACATTTTATTGCTTTGCAAATTTCACCTGCCACCTAGGTTAGAGATCAAGTAAGGTTAAATATTGAGCATATAAAATATTTTCACCTTAATTTGCAAACCAAATAACTTCATCTTTCAAGATTCCAAGAATGCTCCTTAATATGATGTGTTCATGTGTAGCTTTAGCAAAATGATTCATTGTTCAAAAATTTGCTATCTTAATCCCAAGGTCCAAGAATATTAACTAAACAATTTCATCTCCTTTTCCTTGATCCACATGATAGGCAATTCACCCTTCAAGAGGCCATAAGTCAATAGCTACCACAAAACACTACCACCAATCAAGAGAACGAACCAAAACGTAAAACTCACAAACCAAAACTTGGAAACAAACCCAAAACCTAATATAATACAAACTTGAGAAGAAAAAAAACACAAAACTTCCCAAACCAAAAATCTGAAACAAAACACAAAATAGAAAATCTAAACAAAAACATGAAAACTAACACTTATATACAATAATTTTATGGGTTGTTTCAGGGATCATTTTCCCTGGTGCTCTCAGTGTGTCCTAGGATTTTTGCAGGTTTCTACTTGGTGTCAGCTTTCTGAGGTTCTCCAGGTGTGGTCTACTATGGCTATGGGAAAGTTGCTTCATGAGCAGTTTTACACATCATATTTTTGGTCAGGAAAGGGACCATGTGCTTTTTCCTGTGACTCTACTCTTTGGGTTCGTGGATGTGGGCTTGGTGGACTCTCAACATTTTTTATGGATTTGGAAGGGGTCTTTGCATTGCTTGTTGTTGTGATCCTACTGGACTTACTTATTTGGTTTCCTGAAGTTATTCATTGGTGGTGCTGAAGGTTGTCCAAGATTTCTTACTGCATATTTTTTGTTTGGTATGACCCATGCTTAATGCTTGCAACTTGTTCACCATGTGGCTATTTCCTTTTGGGTTCCCTGAGAAATTTCCCACCTCTATCTCATGGCTTGATGTTTTGTGTCTTCTGCTTCCTTTGCTTCTATTGGAATCCTCGTATTTTCCTCATTACAAGGGGATTTCGTGGCCTATGGAGATCCCCAGCTTGCTATTCCATTTTTTTAGGCCTATGCTATCCCAACTCCCTGGCACTTCCTTCTTGGTTGGTTGGTGTTGTATATGATCTCCTTGGTGTGAGAGGTTATTGATCCATTTTTATACCCCTTTCCATACCTTTTGGTGGGGTTCTTTTGGATGTCTTTTTTTAGGTACGTCCTCGAGATATGCTCCATCCTGTTGTTTAGGGTGGTTTTTTGTAATGTAGTTCTAGTTTTCCGGTATTTCCTTGATGGATTCTAGTTTTTCCCCTGTGTGGGACTGTACATTTTTGTATTTTCCCTTATTTGGAGGGTCTCTTATTTTTCCCGCTAATGGGTTGTTCAAATTTGTGTCTAGGCGGGAGTGTTCAAACTTTAAAATTTCCCATTTTTTATTTTCCTACTTAGTGGGATATTCAATTTTTTGGTTGGCCGGGATGTACTTTTTTCCCATTTCAAGAATGTTTTTTTTTTGTGGATTTCTTGATGGTTTTCTTGATGGATTTCCTAATGGTTTTCCTTAAGCCTTTCCTTAGGATTTTCCTCGAGTGTTTCCCCTAGCCTATCTAGTGGCCTGTCCTGTGGCCTTTCCTATGGCCTTTCTTGTGGTATACTGACCTATTGTAATAAGGTTTTGGGGCCCTTTCAAAACCCCTTTTAATAAAATTTTAACTTACCAAAAAAATATACAATATGATGCAAAAATTTGGACTGTCATTTCCCTAGATCCCAAACCTGATTAGCACACTTTAAAATATCTACATCGTGATATGTATGCCAAAATTTATATAAATCCAACCAAAACAATACTAGGCCATAAAATGTAACAACCATTATTTTGCCTCTCTCACCTGATCAATATGATTCAAATGTATTAGCAATTCTATGTTGAGCATTTGATTCATTAAACTTGCAAGTGAATACATGATTTTTGACTATCTTTTGCTTATTCAATGAGATGTAAATTTCAAAATCAGATTTATTTTCACAAGCATGTAAGATTTCCTTCAAATAGGAGGCTATTTCTAAAAATTTCAAAGCAAAATCCTCATCCATGTCTTTAGGCCAATCATACTCATGTAACAATTTGCAAGTATCTAGGATATTTACTAAATGAGAATCATTATAATCTTGTATCCTAGATTCAATTTTTAGTTTTTGATGAACCTAATTTAAAAATTCAAGCATATCTACTTCTCCTTCATTCAAAAAAGCAAAATCATTAGTGATGTGAGTAGAAATCCACTCTAATTTGTTATCAACCTCCAATGGCATTTCATAATAAATAGCATTTGAATCCAATAAATGATTATATGAATTTTCACCAGAAGCTTGGATGTTTGGACACAAAAGGTTAGATTCTACCTTTTGTATATTTTCATTTATCAAAACTTGGTGAGCCTTTGTGATCTTTTATTCTTCTTCATGGGATTCATCATCATCATTTTGTAACACTTCATGTGATATAGTGATTTCAACATCCTACATATCAAATGAAACAAAAATTTTATTAATAGGAATGTGAGAAATAAATAAGTCCTCATATCTTCCCCAACCATTATAATAATCATCTTCTAAACCCATGGGATGAAATTCTATCATGTTTTCCAATGGCATATGATTCTCTAATTGTTCAAGAATTGTAGGCTCTTCATGCAAGATAGCAACTTTAGGGTCTTGCATATGATATGAAGAAATAATTTTATCAGAATGTGTAAAAGGAACACATTCCTCATATTTTTCCCAAAAATCATCATAATTGTCTTTTAAGATCCAAGGCGCCCTCCTCAACTTTAAAGAATTCATCTTCCTCAAAATCGTCCACCTCAATTTTGAAAAATTCATCTTTTGGTAGGTCAAGAATTTCTTCAATGGGATCAATTCTTGTATTCAAATTTCTATAGTTGTCCCAATCCTCCTTTGTAAATAATGACCCTAATCCTAGGTCATCATTTGGAACACATTGAATTTCTTGATCATTTACTTGGATCATTTCTATAGAACCACAATCCTCATTGGTGGGTAGTGACCTTGATACTTGCACCTCCTCTTGGATGATATCTAAGGTGGTTGTAATATGTGGACATTCAACTTTATCCCCTTGATTGCTCACATTAGACCTCATTAAATTCAAGGGTGCTAGATTAGATGGTTGGTATTGGTTGGAATCCATAGCTCCTAAAAAATAGTTCATCATGGGAGAAGGTGGTTCCTCAACTAGATTCATTGGTAGCATTTGATTGCGAGCCTTAGGGTTGAGCAATGATAATCGACCCACATCCATACCTTTTGAAATCCACCGTTGTTCTACTATTATTGCCTCATTGTAGACTCTAGGAAAGGATGGCTCTTTAAGAATTATTCCTAGAAATATAGAAGTAAAGGGGTCTAAGGCTTCTAGGTACACTTGGATGGCTTCTTATTCTGAAATTATGTAATGTATCTCCATATCAATGTACAACCTATAGAACCTATCATTAAATTGGCTTGTGGACTCATTAGGTTCTTATGGTGCTTTGAGCATGAAATAAAGTAAATCTGCATGAGTAACTTTTAAAATGTAATGTCCATATCTCTCTTTACAATGTGAATCTGAAAATGATGAGTGGATTCATTTTATGATGCTTTGAGCATGAAAGAAAGTAAATGTGCATGAGTAACTTTTAAAATGTAATGGCCTTTAGAATGCCAAATAAATTACCCCTTTTGTATGAAATTGGGATTTTCATAAAAGGAAACTAATTTATTGCTTTAAATAAAATAGCCTTTAAATATCTCATAAATCATTCCCCTTTAATGAAATTGAGGTTTTCATAAAGGAGAAATAATTTATTGCTTGAAAATAAAAATGTAAAGCTTGAAATCCAAATCTCATTTCGAAATGTGAAAACATGTAAAACTAGAAACTGTGAAATTCCTTATAAAACTGCCAACTTTGAATAATTTTGGAATTTTACATTTACCTCAAAATAAAATCAAACTTTCTCTAAATGGAACTTTAGAGCTTATTCTTGGGTACCGTGCAACTATTTTTGGATTTTTATATTTTTATTTTTTTTAATTTTTTTTTTAAAACATTAAAAAAATGAAAATACAAGGTTTGAACAAATAAAAATAAAAATAAAATTGAAATAAAATAAAATTCTCCATTGATATTGCAAATATTAGTATCCTACATAAAACCAACATTAATGGGATCTGTATTCACACAATCTGCCATTAAATGAGGTGCAATATTCTAAGGAAATGGTGCAATATATTAAAAATAATAAAGAATCAACCATGAACATGCATAAAAATTCCTTAAATCTTAAATATATTGGCACAAAAAAATTCAATCTAATCCAACAAATTCAAAATACAAACTTCGATAATGGCATCAAGTAGTAAACATCTGATGCAGGGGGAGGACGGAAAAATCCCAAAACAGGTCCAGTGCTAACATCTTTGCTCTCAAACTTACAACTTTGCCTCTGTATTTTCCTCCCTCTATTCTACTTTGAAAGTCCATATTTAAAGTTTTAGCCCTGACTCTTCGATTTTGCTTGGTTATGTAACACTTATGTCTCCATATTTACAATGGGTTCTTTCCTTCCAATGTGGTGCATTCCCCAAATGCTTGTGTATTACACATCTTGGCACCTTATTGGCCAACTCCCACACTTCCTTTTATAAGTCATGATAACTGTGGGCTCATAATTAAATGGTTTACCCACTTCTTATAACCATCACCTCTATGTGAAGATACCCCAATAGGGTGTATTAGAATCCTTTTCCAAACATAATATTCAAAATGCATGTCTACCATGTTGTACATCCACTACACTCTTGTTTGGAGTGTTCACTATCTTTGCACCTTTGTCATTACCCGAATGTGGGTCTTCATATGTCGCATCGATACCTTTTGATTAAAAGCTTTGTTTTAAAAAATATATAATAATTCTTAATTGCTTATGTTGTCGAGTCATCGTCTTTCCCTGCTACATAATTTTAACCTTCGATGCTAGGCCTCAAACACGCTACCATCCCATAAAAATGTTCATGAAAGTAGTGTCTTCATGTATACTCCTCTACACGATCGTTCCATGGGGTTCACTGTGTTTCCTTATCAAAATCAATGGTGATGCTATTGTATTGTGATACTGAGTACTTCCCATGAATTGTGCACCATTGAATTGTGCTCATTCCACTACCATGTTTTTTCTGCAAATATACTACACCTCACTACTTTTCACTTCATTTTTTTGAGACTATGTTCTCCTAATTTGACATCATGAAAAAAATACTCTACCTATTCGTCCACATCATTACCATAGACATCCATAATGACTACATTGGCACCCCAATATTTGCTTCATCCACTAGCATTCTCAATGGACTTTGATGTTATCTTCGTTGTGCAATCTATCATTGCTGACTATTCCCTAGATGATCTCCACTGACTATGCTACATCTTCCATTTGCCACCACTACCTCGTTCGATTATGACTACTAGGTATGTGTCTAATTCAATTGCCAATTTTGTCCCTACACCCTCTGTGTCACTTGTCTGCATTAATGGATTCATACAAACTATTAATGATGTCCTTGCCATGTTACTTTTTTACTTGTGGAAGATGGGTTAATTTTTTTCTTTTGTAAATTTATGGTCAAATTATGGCTCTATCAAAGCATACCATATTTCATTGTTGATGGACAACATCTTGTTGTCTTCCTCGTTGGGACTAAACCTTTTCGAGATGGATTTAGATACTATTTTGTTGTACCTCATCACACTATTCCAGCATTATTTTTGTAAATGCATCAACAAGCACCTATTATGTGAGCCTACAATGAACCCTAGCGTTGATCACGTTCAGTCCTCTACACTGATGGCTTCCATAGTGTCCTGCACTCACCATGGTCACCTTCAATCCAAAATGTGTTTACGGTAATATGTACCATTGGCATGTTATCTTTCCTCATAATGGTAGCTTCATTTGATAGTTTAAAACTTATCCTCTCAATTCCCTGCTCAACGTCTTCTTCTATGTAATTTCGGTTGCTTCTCTTAAATCTTCTACATAAATACAGGATGAATAATCCATAGTCCCACATTAAGCCAACAGTCTACGTCAGTCTCAAAATTTGATCACCCTACCCAAGCACACATCATATCCATTTCATCATTTTTATAATCCAATTATGTGCCCATCTTGGTCATCCATTGCTATAATCCTTCATGGTAAATGCTACCAAGTCCTCTTTGTCTTCATCAGCCACGGTGTCTATCCGCTCTATCTACGTCCATGGCACACTCTAAGTTTGCATCAAATAATCTAGCTATATCACATGTTTTAGTTCCATATGAGTCTGGTTATCACACAAACCTAGGTAGGCATCATCCCAATATTATTTAGCCATTGTACAGGGCATGTGTGAAGACATAGGCTCATATATCACCTTCGACATTGACAATGACAACCCTTTAATCAGATGCCCCATGGACTTTGATCATCTTTGGCTTCCTATACAATTTGGTGTTGCTTCTATGCACATCATCTCTATCCATGTGTTTGGCCTCTAGATCATGTATTCAAGCTTGTCACGTTGGTGAGATTCAAACCCACATCAACGATCCGTGTCCTATCTGGCTGTTGCTATCGATTTGTGTTTACATCATTAATAATTCATTGTATTTTATCCATTTCGAATTGTTAGCCTGACGTTGAATAACCTAGGCACAATATAACATTAAATAAACCCTAATCAAACTACCATACTAAATATTAAAAGAGAAAATAAAACTTTGAAACCATGCTAGCAAAAATTAAAATTACTTCATTAAAACCCAACTTCCTATATAAAATGGAACTTTATTTATTTTTTAATTTTTTATTTTTAATTATTATTATTATTATATATGTAAAATATATAATAATATATTTTCTTTTATATATTTTTTAATATATATATAGAATGTATATATAAATTTATTTTAATTTTTATCAAAAAGAAATTTATTTTAATTAATCTCAAATGTTTTAAATTTAATTGAAAACATTGAAATTAACTAAAGTAAATAAAGACCTATTTAAAACACAAAATATAAAAGAAGCAAACAAACACCACCATAAATAACCCTTGGCATCTACATGGTGAGAACCAAGGGTGAAGACTTATCAAAAATACCACTCAAATAAACCCAAAATCCCAAAACATAAAATTTCAAGGTGGGTCTCGAAATTTGGGACTAGTTGTGGAAAGGCCACAACATGTCCAATAACTATTAGAACATGGTGACATTCGTCATAGCACTAGTCCTTATTCATCGTCAGTGGTTTTGGCTCATCGTAAAGATAATTCTTGGTTCATGTATCCTAATTTTTATCCCCTCAATAAAATCAGGATCAAAGATAAGTTTCCCATCCCTGTCATAGATGAAATATCAAATGAATTGCATGGTGCTAAATTTTTTATAAAATTGGATCTACGTTTAGGTTTTCATCAAATTCGAGTTAGAGATGAGGACATTCCCAAAACTACCTTTTGTACTCATGAATGTCATTATGAGTTCTTAGTCATACCTTTTGGTCTCACCAAAGCCCCTTCCACCTTCCAAAGTTTCATGAACCATGATTTTTGTCCATTTCTTCACAAATTTGTCTTATTCTTCTTCAATGATATTTTGATATATAGCAAATCTTGGAAGGATCATTTAATGCATGTGGGGAAAGTTCTTCATGTATTACATAAGGAGAAACTTTTTTTCAAATACTCCAAGTGTTATGTTGGTGTTCAAGAAGTCGAATATTTGGGTCATATTATTTCTCATGAAGGTGTTAAAGTGGATCCTAATAAAATTAAAGCCATTCAAGATTGGCCTTTACCCAAAACCATCAAAAAACTTCATGGTTTTTTGGGTCTTACAAGTTATTATCGCAAGTTTATTCGCAATTATGGTAAAATTGCAGCTCCTCTCACCACCCTCACAAAAAATGATATTTTTCATTGGTCTGATATTGCCACTCAAGCATTCATGGCACTCAAGGAAACTATGTGTAATACTCTGGTATTGGCAACTCCAGATTTTCACAAGCCATTTGTTAGTGAATGTGATACTTTAGGCATAGGTATTGGAGTTGTATTAATGCAATATGGTCACCCCTTAGCATTCAAAAGCAAGCAACTTTCAGGTAAAAATTTGGGAATATCCACATATGAGAAATAAATATTGTCTATTCTACATGCATTTGAGAAATGGAGATATTACTTACTCAGCAATCGTTTCATCATAAAAATAGATCATAGTAGTCTTAAGCACTTTCTAGAACAATTTTTCTCCTATCCAAAACAAAATAAGTGGATGATAAAGTTATTGGGATATGATTTCGTCATTGAGTATAACAAGGGAAAATAAAATGTAGTAGCAGATGCATTATCCCATAAATATGAATATGAAGTTTCCATCAACACCATTTTGGGTCCTTGTTCTCAATGGGTTTCTCAACTCCAATAAGAATGGTTGTTTAACACCGAAACTGCTCAAATTATTCAAGATATGACTATAGGATCATCAAAGCATCCTTATTTTTCATTTATTGACAAGGTGTTAAGCAAGAAATATTGTATTTAAATTCCGTAAAATTCCACTATTAAATCCATGATCCTTGAAGAATCACATGCTTCTCCATAAGTAGGGCACTCAAGATTTTTGAAAACATATCAACAGGTGAAACAATCCTTTTATTGGAAAGGATTAAAATCTTATGTCAAGATATTTGTTATCGAATGTGAAGTATGCCAATGCAATAAGGGTGAAACAATCATATCTCTAGGACTTCTTCAACCATTACCCATTTTTGACCGCCATTGGAAACACATGTCAATGGATTTTATTGAAGGTCTTCTCGATTCAGAAGGTAAAATAGTAATTTTTATAGTAGTGGATCATATTTCCAAGTATGGTCACTTCAGTGATCTACAACACTCATATTCAACAAGCAAAGTGGCCAAGGTATTTATTGACTCCATTTTCAAATTACATGGAATACCCAAAACTATTGTAAGTGATCGTGATCCCATATTTACTAGCAATTTTTGGCAAGAATTATTCAGTCTCAGTGGTACCAAATTAAATATGTCTTCTACATACCATCCCCAAATCAATGGTCAAACTAAAATTGTTAACAAATGTTTGGGTACCTATTTGTGTTGCTTTGCTCAAGATAAGTAGTATCAATGAAGTCATTGGCTTTGATTAGTAGAATGGTGGTATAACACTTCTTGTTGTTCTTCCCTCAAGATATCCCTATTTGAAGCATTGTATGGGTTCAAACCACTAGCAATTACAAATTATGTTCCAGGATCTTCCAAAGTAGCTCAAGTAGATGATTGGTTCCAACATCGACAAACAATGCTCAGCATTATTAAAGACAATTTGATCCAGGCACAAAATTGTATGAAGCAGTAACAATATTCACACCATTTAATAATTCAATATAGGATATATGGTTTTCTTACATTTGTAACCTTACAAACAACTGTCATTGAAGATAAAGACTAGTCAAAAGTTGGCTCCAAAATTTTATGGTCCTTATAAGATAGTTCATCGCATAGGAGAAGTAGCATATCAATTGGAGCTTCCTCCCTCATCCCGTATACATCCAATTTTTCATGTTTTCTATCTCAAAAAGATGATTGTCCAAAAAATACACTCCCAATCAGAGCTTTCAGTACTTGATGAAGGACATATAAATCTTCAGCTAGAAGTACTATTGTAAAGCAGATCACATCATCTTCGATCTCGCCACATTAAAGAATTTATAATCAAATTGTAGGACCTACCAGTAGAATATGCTACATGGGAAATGAAAAGTATTTTTGAGATATTTCCAGCTTTGAGGACAAAAATTTCCAAGGAGAGGAGCCATGTTACAACACCAATATAGCCAAGTCGGCTATATTTCCAATTATCATATATTAATTGATTTAATAATATTAATAGAAGTAGGTTGATTTATATTTGATCATCAATCGATTATATTTTATCATCTGCATATTTGCAAGGACTTAGCCCTCCTTAAGTGGCAAAGGACTTAGCCCTCCTAAAGTGGTAAGGATTAATTGATTTTTTGCATTCGATCTGAGTTTAATTATTATTGTTCATGAAGTTTCCCTTAATTTCCCTTGATTATGTTGGATTTTATGGAATTTCTAGTTGTTTTTACTTCGGCTTTAACATCTCCTCTTCTTGTGTTCGTAGTTTTTAGGAGATATTATAAGGAGAAAATCCTTTGAATATCCTACAAGCCATGATTTGATTGATTTGTGATTTTTTTTATGAGTTATATTATTGACGATTGTTATCTCAACCCTCAAACATATATGGTCTAGGGTAGTGCTTTCTAACATATGAGCACCCTATATTGTTTCAATGTTCACCATTCGTGCCCATATGAACTCAATATGAAGACCATTTTGGCCTCCCTAATTCAAAATACCACATCTAGGTAGGCTTCCTACACCTTAATAGAGGAATATCTCCCTACCCTATTTTACCATCACTTGATGGTCAAAGAACACCATGGATCAAAGGCTTCCTTGTGTCGATTGGTGATGTTGAGACACTAGGCATCACGTATGATTACGCGTGATTCAGATTTAATTGTTACTTGTAGAATTTTTTTATATTCAAACCTTTGTCCCACATGCTCCTGGTAGAATCATGTGGAGATAAATATAAATTAGATGCCTCTCTAGTGTTATGACCATATGTGGTGGTCATACAAGAGGAAATACTAACCACCTAGGCATGACAGTTAAGGTATCAATTTTTGAGTGCGAGTAGAATTTATATGGGTGAAAATTGACTGGCTTATTAATGAAGATTTGAAAAATGATCGGATGTTGACCTAGCCAAACCTGATAACTTGATCACAACCAATTTTACCTTGGATTTATTATTTGCCAAAATATTTCTTGTTGATAAGTTATTGAGCTCTATATAATAGCAATCAAATTTATTGGAATAAATGAGATGATTGTAATTATTGAAATAAATGAGATGATTGATATCAATAAGTGATATGATATTTGGATAACCAAGGCATGCTCCCTTGAATCAATATTTTGGGAAAAGTTACTAGTAGTCTATGAGGCACTTAAATCATATTTTGAAAAATATTTGTTGCATCTTTGGATAAAATGTTTAGGAAATCATAAACAAACTAGTGGTCAAATTTGTGAAAACTAGAGTTAAATCTTGTTGAGATATTATTCTACAAATTTGAGGTAAATTTTGTAGAGAATCTAGTATAGTCTTATGGATGGATGAAACTATAGTGTGATATAAACTGGGGTTAAAATTTGTAAGACTATAGTGTAATATTGTTTGATAAATTTGTGCACAAATTTGTGAAAACTATAATTTGATCCTAGGTCTGAGGTGTAGATCAAATGGTTCATCCAAACCCTATAAGGGGTGCGGAGGTCCAAGGTTCACATATCAGGCCTCGCTGGATTGAACACTTGTCCCTTTGCTGGTGCTTTTAGTTGCGTAAAAGGTTTAAAACAATTTTGGCATGGTGGTTATAGGTGCGAACTCCACGAAGATCTGTGTGGTGGCTTTTGGGGTGGACAACACAGAATACTGTGGCGGCCATAAAATCTGGACAGCCTATCCGAATTCGTGGCAGCTACTGATTCCACCGTGTTTAAAAAAATAAAATAAAATAAAATAATTTGATCCTGTAACCCAGGTGTTGTAGGTGATTTGGAGAGGAGAGGGAAATCCTCCAAGGGAGGTCCCAGGTTTGAATCTCCACCCTACCAAAAAAGCTGAATTGGGTACCCAAAATCCAATTGATAATGTTGGTGCGGTTAGGGTCGGGTGCGACCCTCGGGTGACTTTGACGGTGTAGAACCCCCTATTCATGGTCTCTTATACCAAGGTGGCCCCTCAAGGGGCTTTTTCACTTAAAAAATAATAATAATTTGATCCTATTGAGAAATTATGTTTCATATTTGTGGTCCAAATAGTGAGAACTACAGAATAATCTCGTTGATAGATTATTATAACTATAGTTTAATCAAAAGATATATTAGTAATCAATTTGTAAAAATTATTGTATAATATTATTGATAGACCAAGTGACAATGTGATGGTAAGTTGTCCAATTTGGGAAGAATGGATGAGGAATCCATTCTTGAGGAAATTATAAGATTTTCTCGTTATAAATTTAGTATGGCTATAAGTAAATTCTACCTATGTTGGATGTAATGCATATCAATTTTGGATAATGAATATGGAATCATTCTCGAGGGAATTATGGGATTCTCTCTTTGATAATTGGTAATGTTTCTCCTTAATATGAATTCAATGATCATTTCATAAATTTGTGGATATAAGAATTTGTGAGATTCTTATGTGTTGTGTGATGGTTTGGAAAAAGGAAATGTGGGATTCCTTATTTACATCATGATTGAAAAAGGAATCATTCTATTTATTTAATTGTATAATGTATATTGTGAAAGGATTTGTGGGAAGCCTTTTTATACTTGTATTCATGAAAAATTTATGAATGAGAGGAAAAATATATTTGGAGGTCAGGTTTATTCCCCGTGAGGATTCCCAGGATATATGTTGTGTATCTCTATTTTATGGTTTGCAACTGATGTCATACATGGATTATATATTTACTTTCTAGTATATTGTTAAGGTTGCATGAGATGGAATTTAAATATTAGTTACTTTCCAATGAGATGAGGCATTTATATTTCCATAAGATAAGTTCAAAAGTGTTATATGATGCATGATTTTGTTAACAAGCAATGTCCCATGAGTAATATTAGTTTACATTTGCACTTAAGGTTTATTAGAACTAGTAATGGATATTGCACTTGTTTTTCCAATAAATGACTCTTTTAATAAGATGCAATGGTTTATGCTTTTTTTCAAGCACTAGTCTTGAAAAGAGTAAAACAATCTTTATGTACTATTAATAATATATACATGGTATTCCGCTACAAAAGAATTGAATGCTAAACCAAAAAGGAAGTAAGATTGAAATTACATTCAATTAGTTAAGTAACTAAACTTCCTAATGAAAGGAGAGATAGAAATAATTAAACAAAGGAATTAATAAACATCATGATGGAATGTAAGGTTAGATAGGAGTTGGTCACTCCTATCATGATATTTGACACTAACCATGTTGTAATTCTCTCGGTTACTTGATATCCTGATTGATGTTGATTCAAACATACAAGAATGTGAACTATAGACATTTTATGTTTCAAAAAAAAATCAATCTCGAGTTGGGTTGGTAATTTGGGATTTTTACACAAACACCGCTATTTTTCCTTCCATGGTAGGCCCTTTACCTTCTTTTTATATAGTTCACTTACCTCCTCAACCTCAAACTTCTCAAATAGTAAATTACACTCTTTTAGTTCATCCTCCTCCCCTTCTTACTATGCAAAATAATGTGTCTATCATTCAACAACCATTCCCTAGCACCTTCAATCCTCATTCTCCACCTACTATTATTCCTTCTATGCATACTCCCCAATTTACTGATGCTACTCACCCCTTCTCACCTACTCCAAGTGATTATCATTCATGGGAGTGTCATGCTACCCAGTTTGTTTCTTAGCTTATAGAACCTACTCCATCCATTTATTCTCCTTCGGTTCACCCTCCTTCACTATCCCAACCATCATCATCTTCTTTGCCTCCTCTAATCTAATAAAACCACAAGACTATTTTACAACACACATGACACGTAACACCCCATGTATCAATTTTGATGACTAATCTTGGTCTAGGGGAGTACAATGTACATAATTCTTGTATTTCCCCCTATTATCCAAACTATCAAATATTTTGGTCATCCCTATGATTTCCCTTTAACTATAGGCACAATCATCCCCATTGGTCCGCTAATAAATCAAATAATTTTTTCCTATGGGAGTATTGACACCACATTTGAGAAGCTTGTGCCCAAAGAGCTTAAAGCCCAATTTTGTAAAAATATTGATTATATGTTTAACCCTTACTTTGCCATACAAATATTTTCAACATTTCAATTGGCATGGGTTTGACCTAGGACAATACAAATAGGGCCCTAGAACCCTTATTAACCCCTACATAAAAAACCAAGAGATATATCTAGTCTAGGCTTCCCTTGCACCCATGTAGCCTCCTCATGTATAAAATCTAGCCTCACTCTTGATACCATAACAGATGACCTTGATGAACACCTAAACCTAGAGTATGATGATCTCAATACGAATACCTCTCCATAATCTATGGTGGATATTCCTTCTATATTTTTCCAATCACCCTCAATCAACATACCTTATATCGACACCTCAGATGATGAGCTCCTCCCAATCTTCTATGATATCATGATTGAAGTAGATAGCTTTGAAGATACATCTCCTTACATATTTCTATTCCATATCAATACACCCAACCAAGGATCAACTACATCTTCAAATAATTCTTCCTCTTCCCTTCCTCATTATTCTATAAATATGATATCTATGGACCTCTTTTCTCCACTTTGATACGTAGCTCATCCTGACCATTTTTTTAGCATCGATCCATCATGCATTGACTTTGACCACCTATCTTTAAATCCTTACCCATTTGAATTCCTCCCTTTTGAGTGCATGCTACATCACTCTAACTCTTCCCTTCTTCATCTATCTTCTTACATCCATTAAACTAACATAACCCAAAATGATGAGATCCATATTGATAATGTAGAAAATTAACTACATCTCATCCCAATCCCCACTCAACTCGAAGATGACTCCCACATGATTGTGGAAGACACCATCAATGTTGATATCAATGATGACCCCAATGATCCCCACATTATAAAACGTAAAAAATATTATCTCTCGAAGAGCATGTAAGCTTCACTAAAATCCTCAAGCAATACATGAAAGTCTTTACTTGATCATACACAGACATGCTTGGTCTTGACCCATCACTTGTGGTCCAAAATATCATGCTTGACAATAGCATGAAGCTAAAAAAAATAAAAACTTAGGAAAATACACCTCACAATGACTTTAATGGTAAAATAAGAGTTACAAAAACTCTTAGATGTGGGATTTATTCAACTAATCGACTACTCTAAGTGGGTTTCATATATGGTACTTGTTGTAAATCCAAATGGAGGGATACACATATCCACTAATTTTTGATATCTTAACAAAGCATGTCCCAAGGAAAAATTTCCCTTGCATAACATCAACACACTAGTTGACTCCATCATAGGTCATGAAATTTTATCCCTCATGGATGGGTTTTCAGGTTACAACCAAATTCAGGTCAACCCTAAATATCAACATAAAACATCCTTCACCACTCCTAGGGGAATTTTTGCTATAATTTTATGCTATTTGGTCTTTAAAATGTAGGCACTACATATTATTGCACCATGACCTATTATTTTTATGATTATATGCATAATATTATGGAAGTCTATGTGGATGATTTATTGATTAAATCCAAAAAGTGTCATCAACACATTGATGTTCGATGTGACCTTAGGAAAAAAATTAGGTTTCATTGTCTCTCAATGAGGCATTGAAGTGGACCCTAAAAAGGTAAATTCAATCACATAAATGCCACCCCCTATAAACTTAAAAAAACTCTATAGTTTTCAAGGTAAGATACAAGTGATTCATCACTTTATTGCCCAACTATCAAACAAATGCAAGTAGTTCAATAATCTCTTACAAAGGGGGTAGTATTTTAATGGGATCAATAATGCCAAGATGTATTTATGGCTATTAAGAAATATCTTACTTTCCCTCTAGTTTTATCCCCATATAGACTAGGATTTCCCTTCCATTTGTACATATCAGCCACTTATTTTGCTTTAGGTACTATGCTAGCTCAAAAGAACGAGGTCAATTAAGAGCAAGCTATCAAATATATCAGCCAAACCTTATTAAGCTATGAAATTAGATATGCATATATGGAGAAATTATGTTTGGTAATAGTTTTTACCACAAAATAGCTTAGACAATATATGCACAACCATACCACCTATGTTATTGCTAGGGAAACCCGTTATAATAGATGATAGGTAGAACCTATAATAACAACATAACCACCAAATGGATAATGTGTAACAAAATTTGACCTTGAATTAATAAACCAAAAATCCATTAAATGTTAGGTCACCACAGACCAACGCGTAAAAGCTCCTCTCGGAGATGACAAACCACTTCTCATTGAACTTCCTGATGATTTAGTCTTCAACACTACTAAATATAAAGAGTATGTTAAACCTGAAACTCAAGTTAAGCTAACACTTTTCTTTGATGGTTCTTAATGTGAACAAGAGGGAGGTTCTAGGATTGTTTTCTTTACACCACAAAGGGCTTCTCTCTCCTTTTCATTCAAACTCAACTTTCCATGCATAAACAACAATGCTAAATATGAAGCACTCATCCTTGGCCTCAAAACTACACTTGCAATGCACATTAAATGACTGCAAATCTTTGGTTATTTCCTTCTAATTATCAACCAAGTGAAGAGAATCTATCAATGTCGATGCAAAATCCTCAGACAATATAAGTGAGTTGTTGAAATTTTATTATCCTAATTTGAGTGGTATGACATAGAAGCTCCTTAAAGGTCCACAAACTAATTTGCAAACACTATGACCTCTCTCAAATATCTCATTCTATAGAACCTGCATAATAATATAACCCATGTATATGTACAAATCCTCCATAATTCTTCTATCTCTCTAAAGACAACTCTTAACAAAGTTGATGTCAATTTTTCCAAGCAGAGCCTTATGATCCTTGGTTCTCCAAAATCAAGGATTACATCAAGCTAGGAATACTTCCCCTTGATTTACCTAATGCCAACAAATACATATTCAAGTAGAAAGTAGTGAGGTATACCCTACTAGGGGGCATCCTCTATAAAAATAGCTATGATGTCAGTATCCTTCACTACCTAGAGCCAAATGAAGCCAACCATGTCATTTTTGTAGCCCATGATGGTACTTGTGGTGGCCACTTTAGTGGAATGGCCATCACTAAGTGCATTTTATGTATGGGTTATTATTTGTCCACAATGGAACATGACTATTACACATATGTTATAAAATATGTTAAATTCTAGCAACACACTAATTTAACCCACCTACCATCCCAAGCATTATATCCCATTCAATCAATGTGGCCATTTTCTCAATAAGATCTAGATCTTATAGGAAAAATCACTCATGCATCATCAAGCAAACACAAATTCATAATTACTGCCATGGATTAATTTACAAAGTGGGTTGAGGCCATTCCTCTCATCCAAACAATAGGACCTAAAAATTTTTAGTTCATCACACAACACATCATAATTCATTTTCATACTCCTTCTCAAATCATTTCTAAAAATAGAACACGACTCATAAATAAGGATGTTCGTGCATTATGTGAAAAAAATAACATCCAACATAGCTTTGAATGTTTACTACTCTCAAGGCAATGGCCAAGCTGAAGCAACTAACAAAACAATTTGTGCCATCCTTCACAATATGGTTGTCTAATCTCATCATGATTGGTACATTCAAATTCCTCTAGCACTTTGGGCATATAAAACAAGTATCAAAACACCTACTGGGGAAACCATATTTTCACTAGTCTATGGTGTTGAGACCATCATGCCCCTAGAGTTAGAAATACCTTCTTTACAAATATCATTGCAATAATTCATAGACGATGACACTACTCACCAAGCTCATTTAGACTAACTTACGCTTCTTTATGAACATCAATTAAATTCCATTGAGCATCTTCGTATTTACCAATATCATGTTTAGTGTGCATACAACAATAGATTTCATGAGCATGAATTTCAAATTGGGGACCTTGTGCCAAATGATAACCAACAAAACCTAAACCAACCATGCCACTTATGAGATAAATTTACTCCCAATTGGTTGGGTCCATACATCATCAAACAAAAATTTGGCTTAGGATCTTACCGACTCACCAATCTTGAAGGAATAGAGGAACCCAAACCCCTAAATATCATCCATATTCGTGCATTCTATATTTTATAAAATCAACCAAGGCTCTCAAATTCTTGTATATTCAATATCAAAAATAATAAAAATACAAAAACAATAACAACAATAGTAAAAATAAAAACAACCAAAATCATCCGCTAGCAATGTATCTTGCATTTAATGTTCTTCTTCCTCTATCATTTTTTCCTTTTTCTTCTACTTCCTTTTCCTTTAAATATTTCTCACATGGATCTATCTTGATGTTGTATGGTCACGCATGAGTAACTAAATACCTTTGATTAGGTCATATTTCTTCTCTTATTTCTCATTCATATTATTTTCCTATTTTCTTACATTCTTTCCAATCCTCTCTTCTATTAATTAGGTTTCCTATAAATGTTGTATGGTCACACATAAGCAACTACATACCTTTGATCGATTCCATTCTTTTCTTTCTCTCTTTCTTCTCTCTTATTTCCATATCCTTTTCATATTTTATAATTCTCTTTGTTCTCCATTCTTTTTGTACAAACATTTATGTTTCTCATTTGTTGTGCTTCTCATTCATTATTCATGTTGATATCACCAAATATTGGAATTCATTACATTCATTTCTATTCATACATCACTCAATAAAGCTCCTAATGTGCTATTCATCAAAATTTTGGATGCATACACATGCGTTAAACAATCTCACTTGTTTTCTTTAATCAAGAACATGTCATTTGCATATGTTAATGCATATCTAGATGTATTTTACAATATCACTTTTTCATGCATGTCATTTTGTTGTCATGTTCCTCATCATATTAAAACTAGCTTGAATATAGGTAACCCTCAACTTGCACATGTATCGGTTTAAAAAAAAAATACAAACACACTAGTTAGCACAACTATCATGATGTCTTGTTCAATATAATTCTTAGATTGCTTGGTAATTGAATACATTTCTATTATTCAACCATTTCTAGTTGCTCCAATTAACCTTTGTCAAAATTCATTAAGTTTTTAAGCAATTTTAGACTTCCCCTGGCTGACTTGAGTTATATCTTGGACCAATCACATCTCAAAAATTAAAACAAATTTTTATCATAAGGAAGACAACACCTTGAGTAGCTAGCCACCAAAGTGAAATTTACCTTGCTCATCCTATCATTTGTATGATCCAACTCTAAGGATCCACAAAAGGACAAACTACAAAAAAAAAAAGCAAAAAGAGCATCAAAGATACAAACGTAAAATCAAAATTAATTCAAAAAAAATAGCACTACCAAACAACTTGAATCCTTGGTATCTGCAGGTACTTTAGACATCTCCATTAAAGCTATAGATGCATGTATTGTAGTGGAGTATACCTTCCAAATGGTGACATGTTTATCACATTATCGACCTTCTTTTGTATAGATCATTGCACGATTGTGGATGAGCTAGCTTATACTAGCTAAGTTTACAATTGGTTATTCCAACCTCACTCAAAAAGAACAAATGAACATTATTTCACACACACTAGTTCATGATACACTTAAGCTCATTCAGGATGGTCAATTATTTCTGTAGAATATTGATTGACTAATAGATGAGCTTGATTTCTCAAACTAAGGTGTTTGACTTTCTCGAAATTCTTCTAATGTCCAAAATTCCTAGGAAGCCAAAATGAACAGCATCATGGCTAGTTTTTCCAAATAGTAGTATTGTCTTCATAGCATTAGTCCACTTTTCACTCAACATGGTTCTATGTTCATTATGCATATTTTTTAGCTGCATACTCCAACCATCATTTACATAGCCTACCTATGCCTATTGTTATATTTGCATATTTACTTGCCTTATATTATGTTAATATGTTTGTGTGACTATTAATGTGTCATTGATTAATAAAAACTATTTGAGATTATCAAATCTCAATACATGCATTCAAAATATACCACATATCAAGCATACATAGGATACATTTTTTTAATGCATATAGATTCATTCCTAAACATTAACAAATAACAAAGGAATGCTACATCTCATATACTATCTATCAAACCACATACATTGATGCATGATCACATATATTAAACATCTACAAATATACATCATACACAATAAAAATCATCACATATAATGATAAATTCCCATCAAATATCATATATCAAAATAGTATGTACATAATCAAAATTTCCTGTAGGCTACATCATGTGCCACACTACACATCCTCGTCCTCATCTTCTACATGTAAAATAAAAACATATAAATTAGTGGCATATATGTTATTCCAAAAAGGACATCAACCCTACTAGCCACTAGGAGTCTTCCCACTCCCCTCATGCACCTTAGGAGCCTCCTTAATGCTCCTCTACATCCTCTATATACCTTGTATTAGGGTGGATCCCCCTACCTATGATGTTGTAGGCTCTATAACTCGAAGTACTATTGGTACCATTGACTGCATGCTCATATGGCTCCATCATGATTGATATTGAGACTCTAAATATGAGGGAATAAATTAACCCCATATCACCATCTCCAAATCCAAAATTGACACTCTTTATCTCTCAAAAATAGAGAGCCTTGACATCATCCTGTGCTACTTGCAGGTCACCAATCTTAGCATCTCATACCCTCAATTGTCCCACCTCCTCTTGAATATTGGTCATATATATTGCCATAGCATCTCAATCACTTTACAATATTTACACCTCTACTATGGCCCTCTATAATTTCATTGGTGTTATATCCCTATCTGCCTAAGCCTTGTCACCCATCACTTTAGACAATTAGCCCTCAAGGTCCTCTCTCCTTGAAACTACTACTTCTAAATCTTATTGTAGTATCTCTCTATCTACTAGAGCTACTTCTTTCTCTATTGTTATTTCCATCCTCTCCAAGGGCCAAACATCCTCCTTATCAATCATTTGTGCCTCTACCTACATCACTTTCCCTCGCAACATATCTGCCTCATATGTTTCCTCCATCAACTCCTCCATATCTATATCCAAGAGGCCATCCACATCATCCTACCATAATCCCTCATTTGATCCACCCTTATTTGTCTCTCTAAGAACCTGTTGTGATGTATCTCTTATACCTTCCTCTATCGCTACCCCAAAAGGACTCGCTCCACTATCTATCAATGTTGCACTCATTGTCTAAGATGTGACTCCTCATCCTCATACCCACTAACATTTATCACTATATTTGGGCCACCTACTATTGTTCCTAAGCTACCAGTTTTTGCCTTAATCTCACCCACTACTGACTTTAATCCACTAGCTACTACTACTTTCGCATCTCTAGCACCATCCACAACCCCACCTCGGGCTCCCACCTCTAGGTTTCCCACTAGACATCATACTCTAGCATGGTCCTCGCATAATCCATGGTTGGTATCACCATATTTGGATCCCTCGTTATGTCTAATGGGTCCACTTGTGGTTGCCTCCCATGATCCCCCTTGACCTTCCAAATCACCACTGGTGGATCATACAACCTCTGTCATAAATTAAATTATCTCAATACACATAAAAATAGAAATAACTTTGTTTTCCATCCATGGTGATCAACAACCCATCTACCCCATCTCACTTGGACAACCTCATCCATGTCCTTCACATACACTGGTGGTCCTCTCCATAAATACTATGTGATATCCTAGGGCATCAAGTTGTCCAACATCCCTTGATAATATAAAGCATTACCCTCATGCGACCTCTTCACCCACTCCTCCATATCCATATACCAGCTCAATACATACAACACATCCTCACCCATCAGCCTATATGCCTCATAAGGTATCCCCACTAGCCTCATCATAGTTATATGCTCTCATTCCCCTAGTTGTATTAACAAACTACAGCTCAATCCTATGTGTCTCATCATCTGGACACCATGCAACTCACTAAATGTTTGTAATAAAAATATAGGCACCCATGTAAACTACATTGATATGTCCACCATATCACATATTATTCCAATCATATTCTAAGAAAACCTCACCCCTAAAGAGTTTGATAGTACATAATTAGAGATCAGCACCATCACTAGCACATGTCTTAGCGATAACTCATTAATATTCCAATAATCCTCATATAACACACCTATGCTACTAATACCCACCACGCACCATGCAAGAACAAAGGATCTTTGTAGCACCACATCCCTCTATCGACTATTCTTCACTATCACTGTAACTCCCTCCATAAGAAGCCTATATATCCTATACACATCCTCCAAGGTAATCATAATTTTCTCCATTGAAAAATGAAATATGTTCTTGTTCAGATCCCAATGCTCACATAGCATCAACAGTTAAGAATGGTTACAATGGATGGCCACCATGTGTACCACTCCATAAAACCCTATCTTACATAGGCAATATAGATAATTTGTCATCCACACATCCCTCAAATCATCCAATAACAACCAAAATTGATGCCTTTGTACCAACTTCTTCACCTACCATCATTTATCCCATATTTTAGATACAAAAAATAATAATAATAATTTCAAACTTGATTGTATAGGTACTCTATATGGTCAACAAAATCAAGGTATATCTAACTACCCATTTAGCTAAAAATCCTCCCTTCACAAAAACTTCATGATTCAACACAAAAACATGCAAGCATACACACACGCATGCCTACAACATGCATGCACATAAAAAACCATGCTAAACAATAAAATAAAACAAACAAAAACATCCAACAAGCACATACACGCATGCACACAACACCCTACATTCATCCCTCTTTTCTTCTTAATCAAACTCCACTCCAACCAGAAATTGGTATACCCCATACCTTTGACTATATAGTTACGCATACACATATGAACAAAGCATCATGAGAACACCTACAAATGGTTAGTCAACTTATCATATTAAATCAAGCTTAATAATTTGTCAAAGACAAAGTTCCAAGGATACTCGTCCCTTCCACAATTGGGAAATATTACATTGATCATGAAGCGATACAATATTGTGTATCCTCCTCAAATAATTTTCAAGACATGTAAAAAGACATAAACAATCATAATCAATCATGGGTCAACCACAATCACCCACTATCAATTCAACTTTCACAATCAATCACCAATCCAATGTCATAAGTTTTTGCACTACATCGTGTTTCACACAACGCAGTACAAAAAGTGGTAAATGTAGACACCTAAAAATATCACATTATCCCTTCCCCCATCGTAATAGTTTATTAATTTGCAAAACTTCTTTAATTTTATATAATTTGCTTAAAAACACTATTCATCCACTTAAGCCCCTTTTGCCCTTAAACCCTTTTTTACATTCATCCATTCATCACCATATGGCCACCCCTTTGACCTGGCCTAGGGACACCTCACCCTAGTCTACCCTTTGACTAGCCTAACCAACACTTAAGCCTAATTTACTCTAGCCTAACCATGGTCAAACTCCACATCATAATCAACCCTAAACTTAGGGTCAATCTAACCCTAGTTAGACTTAACCCTTGATCCTCACATATTCCTATGCAATTTAATACCATAAATGACATTTGAATACTTTTTCATTCAAGGCATTGATGATTCATCATCCACCATGCCATAATGGGTGAAGACTTTCATTCCCCATGCACTTATGAGGCATGGTGCACCCATTCCCATTTATTGCATGTGGATGGATGAGGAATTTCTTCCACCCAAACTTATTCATGATACATGGTCTCCCATGCCACCTTAGTAGAAACCTCATAGGACCTCATAGGATACCTTACCTCACTCCCTAACCTTGGGCAAATCTATAAATAGAAGGTCATTTTTAATATTTAGAAATATCACACACTTGCATAACCAGACTTTACAAAAATCACTCTAGAGGCCTTTGCACTCAAGCCCTCACTTCCCATCAACCACCATGGATGCTAACATGTTCTTGTTGGCATCCCCTTTTATTTTGTAATTTTCTCTTAATTGCAAGTTTAAAAGGCTACTAATTCGGATAGGAGCTCCAGCAGCACTAGAAGAACCTCCCCATAAAAGCAACTTCTTATGTAGATAACCTAGAGTTGATATTACGGATAGGTATGGTCATCTAGACCGTACCTAGGGGTACAATTATTTTTTTTCTCATAACATGCACATCCAGACTCAAAATACCACCAGATTTGGAGGGTAGCCTCTTGATAGCCTAAGATCACCTCCAAATTTCATTCCATTTTGATTAGCATAGAGTCGATCGTATGGAGAGGATGGTCAATATTGGTTTGCTCATAACTTACAAATTCATACTCTAATTACCACAAAATTTGTAGGGAAGCCTCTTGATAGCCTATAGAAGGTCCCCTCCAAATGCATTCCATTCTAATAAACATAGCTCCAACCATACGCAAAGGGACAGTCAGATCCAAAGATCTATTTCAACAAGCAACACGGTAAAAAAACCCTCAAATCAGGTAAGCAACACTGTTCTCATAAATTTTGTGATCATTTTCAATACTTTTGTAATACATTAGGCTAGATTTCCTTTGTATGTGTCTTTCATTGCAAGGGGTCTAATTGAGATAGGCCCCATAAATATTACTAACGTTTTGTATTGGATTATACAGGTCCAGAGGACTTCTACAACCAATAGTGGCATGCATGCAGTAATACCATGGCCATTACCTCTTGAGGTGCTCTTAGAAGACCCTTGGTTCCATTTACCAATTCATTGAAAAGAGGGTTTCCACCTTGTAAGACCCACAATATAGACAATGAGGTAATTTTATAAAAGGAGACATCTTGTAAAATCCTTTTATCAATTAATGCAAATGGCACGTTTTCTAAGTTACAGGTTCCATTGGGGACTCTAACACAATTGGGAAACCAAACTATACAATGAGACACTATAGGTACCATTGTAGGTACTAAGTAAGTGGCTTCAATTGAGGCTACTAAAAATGAACAACAACCAAGACAAAAAAAACAGATATTTTCCAAATAATTCAGAGTATAAGACGAGCAACACAACAGGTAAGGAGAAGAATAACCACACAATCATAGGTGTAGGAAAAACTAATTATTGTAGATGTGGATGATGAGATACAAACTATAGTCGATGCAATAGAAGCATCACCGTTGTTAGAGGAAGTACCTAAATGAGAAGACTTTGAGTGTGATGTTTCATTGCCAATGAATGTGGATATGATAAAGAGATATGTTATAACACCATTGAGGTTGTTTGTAGATGAGGTGGAGAGATGTGATTCACCTCCATTAGATGATGAACCACTAGTCGAGCGCACATCTATAGTAACCTGGACCATGATACCAACTCCATTCATATCAAAGGAAAGAATAAAGAAGAAGATGAAGTAACCTACGTTAGTGCATGTTTTGTGGTAGAAGGACCAAAGCAGTAAACCACCTAAGTATGAACCTAATAAAGGAAACAAGATAGTGGATATGGCCAAAAAGGAAACTAATGCAGAGGGTGATGTAATAACAAAAATTCAAGAGGGTAAGCTTGTTAAACAAAAACTCAATCTAAAGTGTGGCAGTGGAGAAGACATTGAAGAAAAAACCATCAAATATGACATAAAGGACAATCTAGAACAAGGAGGAACATGTGAACATTTCATGATAGAAGTACCTAACTTGATACAACATCTAATTCACAAAAAGATAATTAATGAATAGTTTGGTACATTTTTCGAGAAGTTGAGAGGATTATTTGATAGAGTCTGAAAGCAAGTTCTAAGTTGGTTGTGTTTGGAACTGGTGACTAGCAAATGAGGATGGAAATAGAATTGGGTAAGTTGGTATGTTGGTCCTAAGATGAAGAACGCATGGAAAAGTTTATAGGGATTCATTAGATGTAGCCATGGGAACTAGGTGTTGGCAATAATAGTATCCATTCAGTTCTATAAGTGAAGAAGTTGCCAGAATGAACTCTGGTCTTGTATCGACATCCATCATGAGCCTATGTTGATGAAGGAAGTAGGAATCCACGTCCTAAATTTCTAGGTTTCAAAATAGTGAAACTAGCATCTCAGTTGGTAAAGTCATATGCCATAATTAATTTTTTAGTATATCTTATTCACTGATAAGTGATAGTATTGGATGTTAGAAGGACAACATCATTGGGATGCCAAAGCAAATTTGGCAAGAAGAACAAGTTTGTTCATAGCTATAAGATAAAGGAAGAAGAAGAAGCTAACCAACTAAGGAAGGATAACTTTAGCAAATGCAGTAGATGCCAAAACAAGGCTAGCAACAATAAGAACCAAGAAAAAGAGTATGATGTAAGACAAGAAAAACATAATCAATTAATTGGCCAACTAAAACAAAAATGTGCAATGAGGGAACAAAATCGAGGTAAAGATACAAGAGATTGTTCACTAGGATCAACTGATTGTTGAGCATGATGAGCAACTGGTAATAATTGCAAGGAAGAAAATTGAATCGGCAAAAAGGGAGGGTGAATTAAAGGCTAGGCTAGCTAAATTTGAGTAAAAGCCACATCACTATAGCTTATAGTAAGCTCATTACATGCCTATGTGAAAAGGTTGAAGGAGGAGAATAAAGCCTCAAAGCTACAAATCTAGGAGCTAGGAGGAGTTCCTATTCCAATGCCTCATCCTCAACATAGATAGAGCCCTCAAGATCACTAATAGTCGTTCACAAGGGCATCGACTAATCTAGAGGAAAAGGCAGATGTAGATGTTAGTTTTGATTTATCACCTTAAACCCAAAAGTAGAAATAAGTGTGTCATAAGCCAAGTATGTGCATAATGAAGTTTAGATGTTATAAGTTAATGTCATAAGTTTTGTTGTAATAGTTCATGCAATAATTTGTAATGTTGTATAAAGTATTAGTTAATATGTCGATGAGTAATAAGTTTGTGTTTTCATGTAGTTGGAAATGAAACAAAATGTAAATGCATGACAAATGTAATGTAAGTTGGTGAGGTGTTAGTTTGGTTGTTGGGAATAACTACCTTCCCATAAGTTTAAATACACCCCTCATTCATTGAGTGAGAACATGGTAGACATTGTACTCGAGCATAAGTGTATTGTAGGGATGTATATTTGTTAATATCAATATCACCATCCAACCATTACTAGTGTATATTTATTGTATGTGTGCATTTGAGTGATATTTCTATAAATACATATTTTGAATTATTTTCATTCATTTATTGTTTTCATAGACAATTCATATTGGGCCATCTAGATCTGAACCCAAGCCATATGATTGTTGTGATAGGTTGTCTAGACTTGAGACTAGGCCATCTGACTTGTGTTGTGTAGGGTCATCAAGTGCATTATATTGTAGGCCATTTGGACTACATATTGCTAATTGTTTGGTCAACCTACCCTGTCATTCATTCTTTGTTCCTCTTACTATGGAATACCACTATCATGCTACATATATGACATTGAAATGTAATGTATAACAAGTCTACTTATTAGATAGATTGTCTTCATTTGAACTTAATCAAAGCATACTTTGAATTTATTTGAAATATGCATGGTAACAAACATGAATGTGTTTACAAATTGTTTTTGATCCATAGAAATCAATACCTCTTGGATGAACTTCCTAGAGTATTACTAGTATTTTTTAAAACCTTCTTATGTATATCCATTATGGAAGTCCAAAAACTAAAACGTATACTAGAAGCCTTTCAAGAGTTTATGTTTCCATAAAAAAATCATTCTAGGGTCATAAGTATAAGCCATCCCCCAATAAATTATTTAATCTTTAAAACTTAAGTAAAAAAAATGATAAGAAAAAAATCCTATTGAAGGAAATTTATTTAATACTATGAACTCAAACGATACTTTATCTTAATTCATTTTAAACTTTTGAAGAACCTCTTTACATATAAAACCTTCGCTCTTATATCATTCTTGATCTTCTCATCATTGATAATCACTAATGGTGAATCATTTATTGCTTAGACAAGACTTACAATATGTTCATTCTTTTTTATTGATCACTAGAAATTTACTTTCTCCAACTACGGGCATCCTCAACTAATGATTTGTTAAAGGAATATTACTACTTGCTACCCGAATTATTTTCATTAAAGCCCTCCATTATTTGAATGTACCCAAAGATCTAGAATAGAAGTATTGTGAAAGTGATATCTACCTCCCACTCAAGCTTTAATTAGATTTGATTTATTCTTTATTGTTACCTTGTAAATGTTTTTACTTTTAAAAAAAAGTAAGTTCCAGTGTTTAGAGTCTATTATATATAAATTAACGTTGATTTCTTGTTTATTCACAAAAGCATACTAAAAGAACTTAGAAATTATTTTTATTTTTTACTTGCAAGATTTCTATAAAATTAATATAGAGGCAAGGTTTGAATTCGGATGTGTAGAGACCAAACATGTTATTTAAGTTTTATATTAAACACTTTACAAAGTAAGCTTCTTTTGACAGTGAAGAGAATAATTAACTCATGGTGCAAATTTCTAGGCTTATAACTTTCCAAAGATTGTTGAGGCCAATCTCACAACCACTTGGCTTATAAATATATGGTGTCAAGCAACCAACATGCATACAAGGCAAAAGTGTCTATCAAGAATCAAATTTAATCTTTTCTAGAATATTTAATTTTGAACTTTATGTAAAATCAACTTGCCTTACCTTGGGACCAACGAGGTGGCATTTAGCTACACTTTGAACATTTTAGTGGGAGAATATAGTTCTTTGCTTCTATTGGTAACCTTCCTTTTTAGTTTCTCTTGAAAGCAATAGAGTATTTATCCATTCACACAAGAACCTAATTAATAACTATGTATTAAATTTTAAAAAAATTGAAATTTTAAGATTACATTGCATTCCTAAAATTTTGCCTCATAATATCACTTTGTGTGGTTTGATCTTTGGTTCTCTTGTACGCCATGGAGAATCACTCGTTCCGGCATGATGGTGTGAATTGCCCCATAATATCATTCTTAGTAACATGTGTTCCATAGTTGTGACAAACAAAGTAGTTAATAATGAAACCTTAAATTATTTAACTGAAAATTTCTTTATACACAAGTATTGGTTGATGTTTAAGAGTTGGCTTCTCATCATTTTTCTACCAAATAAATATGGTCCATGAACCTGACCATTAAGACAACTATCTACAAGGGTTATTCAATAGTTCCTGGAAGTTTCATCAATATTTCTTAGTAGTTGTCAACAACATTTGTTGGCAATACCTTCAATCAATGGTTCAAAATAAGTAGCAATAGCATGCAATGCAAAAATTTGAGGAAGATGTTAGAGTAGGGTTCGAAGTATTCAAATCATTCATTTTGGAAGATCATCTTGTAGAATGCAAACACAGACATAGGACCTATTTGACCTATTTGATTTGGTGTTCAATGTAGCAAATTGCAAGTATTGGAAAGTCTTCCTAGTTCCTTATACCTTGTTTAACCTTTTATTAATTTTCTCTAATTTGTGTGATAGCTCATACCACTTGGTCTCCTAATAATCTCATATCCCTTCCCTTATCGATACTTATAGCAAAGTCTTGTATTTGTGTTTCATATCGTTATTTGTAATGGGCAAGAAGTCAAAAGATAACCTAGCAATCGCAATACACATTACTATTTAAAGTTTTGGATGCTTTGCATAGTTTTTGATATAAAATATGAAACTTGATATTTCTTCATCCAAGGTTACACCATATATAATGTGCTTTATTCAATCTAAGCCTAAGATACAAAACAAAACGATTGCGATAAACTTAGCACATACGTCAAACACAACAAACATAACAACGTATTATTCCTCATCATCCCTCCCAACAATAGAAGCTTTGGACTCCAAAGCTTACAAAGAGAAGGAATAGGAAGAGACAAACACAACCAATAAACGTGATGGCAGTGGTGAAGAATTGGTTTATTAGAAACTTGAGTGATTAGGAGAAAACAAGTAAAGATTGAAAAAATTAAATACAACTGCAACCATAGTGAGATCAATGTTGGTACAAATAACCTCAATAAAATCAAATCTTTAAAAATAATTAGCAATATCATGAAGAGGAAAAGAGAGAAAGTCATTGATTCCACATGCTCATGAATAAAGAGGCCATGGGCAGAGTTGATTCAAAATGTCATATACGAACTTTCACTTTATTGTTCGCAAAATGTCAAGTATTCTAAAGAATAGCTTTGGTGTACTTGGTAAACAAAAAAACCCTTACATTGAGAATCAATCTCTTATTTACTACTTGAAAAATAAACCCTAATCCAAAATTACATGCAAACTTGATAAAATTTGGTGTACTTGGTAGTGGGTCACACCTAGTAGAGTGGGGCATACATATTTTAGGACTTCAAAAATTTTCAAAATCTAAAAGCAAGACACGAAGCAAGGAACTAGCAGATTGAACGAGGTGCTCCTAGTAGACTGAGTGAAACAGTAGGACACACTTAAACTGAGCGTGATGCACTAGCCATTTTTGATGATGTACACCTTACTTTGTTTTCTACCTCAGCTTGTACGACAGATCTACGTTTGATCATGATGGTAGCAGAGAGCTACGAAGTGGTATGATATTGGGTATACTATGGACCCCGTGATCACACTATTAACACACTTAACAAAGTTTTATAACATTGAGTAGCGCATCATATATAGGTTGTCCTGCTAAGTCCCTTTATAATTTTAATTTTTATCGTTGCACCCTTAGCACTTACAGGTGTTTTTGATAATTCTTGAAACACTCTAACTAGGGGCTCATAAACATTATTAAATCCATATCATAGTGATAGCCTATGTACAGAAATCTAGTGACAAAATATCCAACTACTATGTATTGATTTCAAAACCCCACAAGATGTAACATCCTCATCAAGTGGTGTTTCCCTCAATGAAAACAATGTCCTCAATTTTGAATTGGTGCATTCAATATTTTTCAAATCATTCATTCAAAAAGATTTATGATTTTATCAGTCTTTGCTAAAGGATTATTGAACTAATAATAATATATGGTAAATGAAAAACTTTTCCTCGGTCTCATATCCCCAGGAGGGGGATGGCTTCACTCTAACCTGGAAACCACCTTTACATAAATGGGAACTACTGAAATTGCAAAATAATTAAATTTAAAGTAAATTTTATAACAAGGCAGTGCACATAATTGGTCAGCATCGAAAGCATATGCGATACACCACGTTGAGCAAATTCCTCAACAGAAAAACTTTTGATGGGTAAAGGCAGACAATAATGTACATAAATCACTCTCTTCATGTACAAAGTATTCTCATGGAACCAGACCAAGAATGATATAACGCTCATGTCGATTCCCATGTACATTGGGCTTCTAAAAGATACATTGATAAAAAATACAAAGAAAACAGTGGAAACAGCAAGGACATGAAGACTCCATATAGAAAGGAGGATGCATATACCAAAATCTTGAGGCGAAGAAATAAATGGCTGAAAGAAAATGGGCATTCCTTCTTTGTTATGAATAGCTATGATGGCATGGTATGTTTACTGGATAAAGAGATTATTGCTGCTATATCTGATTGACCAAATTCTTCCAATGCTGTCAGCACAGATTTCAATGTCAAAGGAGGCACTTCATATTCTTCATTTTTCATCCACTTTAGCAGCTGAATCAATTCCCGTTTCTTGCCTTGCTCAATATAGCGAGAAAGAGCAAGTTTAAAAATCCTCTGCAATAAACTCATGAAACAGAAGTGCCTCAGTATAACAACCATCGAAAAGAAGATACTAATCAAAATTCCAAGCAGGGTCTGTCTTTTCAATAAGAGAATACTATTAACAGACCCCCAGAAAAATGTTCAATAGATTCACTTTTTGCAGTGCTTATTCTCTAACCACAAACTATTTTGATGCCCAAAAAAAATGCCTCACAGACTATAACACTCGCAAAGCTACAATCATTAGAAAGAATATCTATATATTATCTAAATATTTTGATACAGTTTTATGCAGCTACCCTGCTAAGACCATCAGAGCCCACACAAAGGGAAAATACACACATAAGCAGAGAACAAATTGTCCTAGCCATATATACTAATGGTATTTACCTCTTCTATTCTGTAGCCAGAGTTGTGGAACTCCCTAAAAACATCAGTCACTATATATATGTTACCCATTTCAGCAAAATCCATGATGAATTTCTTTAAGCATGTTTCTGAGATCGACTTGACATTATACTGCAAAGAGCAATCAAGGAATTGCAAATGTTAGTTCAAACACTTTATTGTCGACAACTTAAAATTTAGTCACAAAGTTGCTAACATTTACCTTCATAATTGTATATGCCTCCTTAAGCATCTTCCCTGAAACTAGTATGTTAAACATACATTCATGAAGGGTGTCTGATAATGGACGCCTATTATGTTTTATCTGATTATAAACTTTAAAGGCTTCTTCAGTCTGTCCACTTTCTCCTAATCCTGTAATAAGCAACAAATAAAGATCCTGCAAAACCAATACATTCATATTATAAACGCATGAGGTGAAGAATTTCATTTTGAAAAAATACATATGAGAAAAGCTCTAAGATAACAATTTGACATCAAATAAATGTCATTGCTACTCAGTGTCCTTCATATAACCTTTTGGGAAAATCAGGAAGCATATTGTCTTCCCTGAAAGATGGCCTTAAAAGTGATACTTGTTCCCTGGCATAATCTAAAGGTAGTAGAGAAGAATTATCACTAAATTTATACAGATTGCCTCATACAGATCAGTAAGGAACTTAGGCGGCCTTGCATTGAAGGATGGCTGTTGATAATGAGAATGGTGAAGGTTAAATGGTACACAATTCTTCAATTGTTGATAGTCAAGAACCAACATAGCAACTTAGGCAAAATACAGTACTAAACAATTTTTGACTCTACCAGTCCTAATCCATTTGTATCATAGGATAGTGATATGGGCCTGAGATGGCTGAGAGTGTAAAAGAATTCAAACTAGCAGGGTGCAACCAATGAATGTTGATAAAGAATTTTGCCAAACACTCTTTGATAAGCAACATTTGATTTCTATGTAATAGAATGCCTGCTGATACTTCGAATACTTTAGTTTCTCCTAATTCGAGGACCAAGTACTGTAAAAACTAATTACATATTCAAATTAGTCATATAGGCATCAGTTTGTTCCAATTTCAGCTTTTGGCTCATACAGCTGCCCAATTAGAGAAAACTTGCAAATAGTCGGCACCTATTCTCTTCAGAACAAAGTGCTTATACATGAGAATAACTACTGCTAAACACATTTTGCATGTAAACACCAAAAAATACTCGGGATTTAGATTCGATGATGATTTTTCATCCATCTAAGATTCTGCAAATACGATACCACTTTATCTTGTATGTTTTCTATAGGCCACAAATATGTTGAGGTTCAGGGCTACTGTCTTATGACCTATAGGATATTCAACAATCTGCTTGAGAAATGCTTGAATCCTAACACCTTAAAGAGTATGTCTGTTGAGAATTTGTATGGTGCCACTCCTATTGACTTGCAAAAACAGCCAAGATATTTTTTGATAATCAAAAGAGATATTTTCAAATGAGGATGTGAAGTACAAAATTTGCAGATCCTGACAGCACTGATTCTAGCATGAAATTTCAAAAAAGCCTAAAACCAAGTAGACAGTGAGAAATCTTATCTAATTCCAAGGATTACTTGCAAATTAAAAACAAAGTTGGAATGTTCTCCATTGTCTTTCATAAATGCACCTGCATTTACAAATTTTATGCTGATTCTGGAATGAAATTAGAAAGAAACCTAGAACCAAATATTTCGAAAGTGGATGTGTCCTAGACCCATCTAGGCCTATCTATCTATAATTCTATATAAAGTGAAGTGCATATAATTGAAGGAAAGATCTATTTTCTATTTTAGAATTCATAAAAAAAAGTGCCTCCTTAGATTTTGATCATAGTTTGTTTGTAGTCTTGGGTCAGAGTTGTCTTGGTCCAGTTGCTTCAAGTCTAGAAACAACAAAAATTAGCATTCTGGACTTTGTTTTTTAAGAATATTATATATTTCAATGGAATTACCCTGTATCATAACTAATTAACAGAAAATTGCTAAAATGATAAACATGGAGCAAAATGCAACGGCAAAACAACATCTAGCTTGGAATATAGATGGTCCATAGTAATCATATTTGGTGGCCCCCCTATATTTTGAAGGCTCAAAAAATATGGGGACACATGAATTAGTATTTGCTCATAGATAACCAGCAGTACCGCATTCATCTCCCCCTTCATCCCAAATTCTCCCTCCCCCACCCATTTGGTGGCCCCCCTATATTTTGAAGGCTCAAAAACTATGGGGACACATGAATTAGTATTTGCTCATAGATAACCAGCAGTACCGCATTCTTCTCCCCCTTCATCCCAACTTGCCCCTCCCCCACCCATCTGCAGGTGTCAATGCCTTCTTCACAGACTGAGCATCCTGGACTCTATCCTTGACAGGACTTCTAATGAATACTGATGTCCCATTGTTACAGACAAGCATTTTAGCTTCAGCAATGTTTTCCTGAAGGCCAAGGCTGCCACCCTTGTATATCTTACTCTTTGCCTTTGCAAATTTAGCTTTTCAAACTTGTCTTTAATATAACCTTAGAACTCCCAATGTTTGTAATTTATAGATTTAGATAAGCCAAGTTCGAATACTTTGCAGCTCGCTTCAAACATATAATTTCATTACAACTAATCACTTCAATTCTTTCCAAGGCTTGATGCAATTCAGGACAAATATTCATGGATTTGGCATCAATTTTAATCTTTGCTTCATAATAGGATATCCTCTAATCATTCCCAAGAAGTTTGCGTATATTGTGGGCCTTCTGATATGTGAAATTTTCTGATCTTTAAAGCCCTCTTTTTCTCTGTTCATCAAACTTAATAATCCCCACCTTCCATAATTTATTCTTTGATTTCACTTTTTTGGTCTTTTTTATTAATTATCAATATTAAGTCCGTCTTTCATTAGATACTCCCAATGACCTTTCCAACTGAAGAATTTCTGCTAATATGGATAGGCTTCAGCAGTGTTATCATTGTTGTGGCCTGTACTTGACACGTAAGTCTTTATAATTCATTCTTTAGCATCCACAATGATACCTCCAACTCCAGTGCTACTGATTCTGGATGTGAGCTCCATTAAAACTGAATTTAATATAGGAAGGAGGTGGCTGGGGCCAATTTGCACTTGGGGGAATGGTAAAACATGGACAATGAAAACTTCACTGGGAAGCCCCACTTTTTATGGAGTGCATAATCAATGGGATTTTATACCACAAATGGCTCCTTGATTTTGTTGACTGTCATTGTTATCCAAGTTTCGTCTTGGGTAATAGACATAATGGATAGCTTGATTTATAGACTATAAAAATGTAGCATTTGCTTGTCGGCAGATACTCCAGCAGACCAGCATACAAAGTACAATATAATTTGAGAAGGTGGATGCGTATATAATGATTCGATTGTTTTTTTGGCCACAACATAATCAAGTCTAATAGAATACTAAAGCTGGGCTACTTCATCAAACTCACTGTGCATTCTTGCCATATTCAGTAAGATAGGGACCTGCAACAGTTAATGTGAACTATTGATTCTTTTGCCTCTTTGTGCTGGGCTTAGCCCTTGCAATCAAAAAAGGTTGGGTTCATTGTCCTAGGTATTCTGTATCTTTATTGCTTTGCTTGGAACATTTGTGTGATTATTAACACCAAATTAGGTGTTATGGTTAGGTTCTTGGAGGTTATCGGTGAGTGAGTGATCAACATGGACCGGGTAATCCAAGAACATCCGATAATACCTTCCAAAACTTGGAGAAGACCTCATGACTTCCAGGGAGTAGCCCTAAGTGGCTTTCATGTCAAACCACAAGGAATGAAAGGAAACAGGGCCAAGAAGCTTCACCAATTAACAAGTGACACATGAATTTGTATTTGCTAATGGATATCCAGCAGTCCTGCAGACATTGTTCTGGAGGTGTTGATGCCTTCTAACTATGAGCATACTGAACTTTATTCTTGACAGGACTTACGATAAATACTGATGCCCCAATGTTACAGACAAGGATTTTAGCTTCATCAATGTTTCTCTGAAGGCTAAGGCAGTGAGACTAGTATATCTTGTGCTTTGCCTATACAATTTTACCTGTTTCAAACATGTCTTTTAACATAACCTTAGAACTACCATTATTTGTAATTTATAGACTTTGATAAGCCAAATTTCAAATACCTTGGAATTCCCTAAAAATCCATATGGTTTCGTTTCAATTAATGCCTTGAACCTTTTGCTGGGCTCAATGCAATTCAGGGCATAAATTCATGGATTGCATTGGTGTTAATTCCTATATCAGAATAGGATTAGCTCCTCAATACCATTAACTTCAATCCTTGCCAAGAAATATGCATGTATTGTAAGCCTTGTAATATGTGCCATTTTTAGATCTGTAGAGCCCTCTTCTTTCTCTGTTCATTAAAATTAATAATCCCCACCTTTCATAGGTTATTCTTTGATTTCACTTTCTTGATCTATTTATTACTTATAAAGTCCCCATCTTTCATCAGATACTCCTAGTGGCCATTCCGACTGAAGACATCCTAATAATATGCAGAGACTTCAACTGTGTTATTACTGTTCAGGCCTGTACTTGACAAATAAGCCTTTATGATTTGTTCTCTAGCATCCATGATGATACCTCCGGCTCTAGTGCTATTGGCTTCTGGATGTGAGCTCTGTTAAAAGTGTGCTTAAGGTAGGGATGATGTGGTTGGGGCCACCTTGCACTTGGGAAAAAGGTAAATGTGGACAGCAAAAACTGCACTGGGAAGCACCAATTTTTATGGAGTGCATAATCTATGGGATTTGACACCACAAATGGGTACTTGATTTTGTTGAATGGCATTGTAATCCTAATTTTGTCTTGGGTAATGGACATAATAGATCATTTGATTGATATAGACTCTAAAAAGTGTAGCAATGCTGTTGTGAACAGATACTCCAGCAGACCAGCATGCAAAGTACAATATAATTAGAGAAGCTGGAAGCATATGTGATGATCAGGACTTGTTTTTGACCACAACATAATCACGTCTAAGAGAAGGCTATATCTAGGCTACTTTATCAAATTTGCTTGTGCATACTATTCCTATTCAGTAGGCTAGGAACCAGAACTAGTATATGTGAACTATGTAGGCAAACAATTTGACACATCTGCATGTATGCCATGCAAGAGTGTATGACTAGATGCGCGAAGGTGTGCACAAAAAGTGTTTGTAATTAGTTGTCATGTAGTGTTGTATATGTACGTGACAAAATTTTTGCAACAATGCACACTTGCAAAGTGTTTGTAATAATGTGTGTTAGCAATCCAACTATATTTGCCACAGGTTCAGTATAAAATATTCACACAATTCAATAAGAAACAGAAAATATTTTATTGGTAAATGCAAATATATCAACTTAAGCAATGCAAATACAACGTATTGCAAAGCTTCTTCAATCACATTACAATGCTTTGTCTTCAATATATACACACATGGATATGAGACTCTTTACATTCACAACCCTTGACCTTTCTACTTACACAAAAATTTTATCTCCGCATGGAGAAGCAACCCCGCAAAATTGTAATTGCAGTCTATTATTCCTGTTCACAACAGCACCTTGAATGCTAATACAATTCTGTCATTTGCAAATTATTTGTAGTCTGTGGTTTCTATTCCGTCATGCATATTGATGATATTACATGTGGTATTTTCTTTGGCTATTGTTGATAGTTGCCGACTGTAGTATTGTTGCCATAGTTGCAGGTTATAATAGTTCGCATACTGCAATAGTTGTAGATAAGTTGCAGGTTGCAGGTTGCAGGGAAGAGACTTCCAAATAAATATTCCAGTTACATTGGTTGCAGACCGTTACGAAGATCAGTTCATATGAGGGTTGCGTCGTACGAAGACAAACCGTACAAGTTGTATTGCAATCCCGGATATCATCATGTTGTCAGCAAAGGCTTTGGCATTGTATGTGTGATTACCGTACAAATTGCTGCCGTACAATAAGACTGGGTAAAGTGTTGCAGTGTCATTTGCAAGCTACCATCTTGTAGTGTGTCGTACAAGACTACATCGTACAAGTGAAACCATACTGTCTCAGGACAATGACATTACATGACTATGATCAGTCTTGATTGGTTCTTGAATTTGTCATTCCACCATTCCATTGATTGGGAATATTGTCACTTGTGCTACAACCTTTTGGATAAACTTGAGACACAGTTGAGCTCCAATTGGAGACTCAAACAAAGGCATAGGGAACTTATCAAGAGGTCCAGCATGATGAAACACTTAGTGATGTACAAGATCACCAGCAAGACCATGCTTAGGTGGAGGCACATGATGATCAAGAGTCATTAGAGTATACTCTCTTTGAAGAGGAACTAGGTCACATGGTGATAAGGCTAAGTTACACGAAACTAGGAAACAGCTAAAGTTTTTGAAACAAAAACACCTTAGGAAATGCTTGATTAAAAAAATTATGAAACATTTTTAAATTTGTAGACAAAATTGAATTAAGGAGATACAAATGGATGGAAACAAATTAAATTATTTAATCTCATATAGAGTACATGGGATAAACTACCAACTAAGCTCTTAAACTTCCAAGTCATCAAAATCAATGCTAAAACTGAATGATGACCTAACACCTTTGGCTTCAACAGCAGGTGTATGAGGACTTTCATCGTTCTCAAGATGCATCAATAGAAACATTTTAGTTAGGATTCTTTCTTGTGTATTGTTCGTTCCTTTTTAGTTTTCCTTATTTACTCTCCTGTGTCGTTCAATTTTTATTTTTTTTGTTTGGCAGGGGATGGCGGGGGTGGCAGGATGACAAAGATTAGAAAGCAAATAAACTAAATCCTCTACTCTTTTTTCACTTCACTAAATGAAGAGGATAGAATTAAATACAAGGTTTTTAATGTCCAAAGGCCAAAAGCAGCCTATGGGACACGAACTTTATAGAGAACCATGGCTGCCAACCTCAAAATCTTACCCAATCATTTTTATTTCTGCAACTTTGATATTTTGCTACTGGTTTGATGATGAATTTTTCTACTTGGTCTTCAAACAGTTCTTGCAATGATTCCACTACAAGAGTATCACCATCGCTAGCTCGAATATCACTATATGCCTCACATTCCAAAGTAAAATGCTTCTTTGTCTCAACTACTCGGATGTACAACAGGTACATATCCTCTACTCCCATTCCTCTTTTGGTTTCTTCCTTCTGCCTATTTCATATCTAAGTTGGTATAAGCTGGTCCTCAATTGGGCCATGAGCATTTTTGCTTTCCAACTAATGTTTGCCCCTATATAGACCTTTGGTTGGTAATCGTATGTAAGGTTAAATTCAGCAAGATAATGGTCTCTCTTTCTTCCTATGTTTTTTCCCACATAGTTGCTCTGAATTTTTCACTAACAAATGCCTTTGTCTTTATTATTATTTGGGCATTCATCCCAATTGATATTCCATTTGTTCATCCACTTGTTTTGCTTCATCCATGTTTTCTTTCTTTTGTTCAGATCTTCTTCTATTACAACTTTAGGCCATTTGTTTGCATCCATCTGTTCAATTTTTTTCAAATATCCTAGAAGACAAACCAGCTACCTCTAGAGGGAAGGTACCTATTTCTGTTAGAAGAATCTCATATGGAACTAATGCATTTATTTTGAATCTATTTGTAATCAGCCATTCTGAATCCTCTCTCTTTGCTTGCTTTTTGAGTCTGATCCATTGCTAGCCCACACTTTCACATCTAGACAACATCATTGGTACCACTAGTAACCCAAATAAAACCCGTATAGTCTTTTAGTCCTATAATTTAGCCTCTATGCTTCTATTTTGTAATGCAAAAGTGCTCTCCATCCTCCGAATGTTCTCTTCATTTTACATGTTTCCCAACTGAGCTTATTATTGAAGTCCATCCCAAGATATTTGTACTCTATTACTTCTTCCAAAAGACCCCCTTCAAAAAAAAATTAATTGATTCTTTTTCTTTTGATTAGAAAAGATCATGTTCTTAGTTTTACTGGTATTTACTTGCATGCCTACCTCCTTGTAAAAGTGCTATAAGGCCTTTATGTGCTCTCTCAAACCCTGTGTTGACCTTGCAATCAGAATGGCATCATCCGCATATAAAAGAAGACTCATCAGATATTTTCCCAAATGAATACCTTCCCTCAACTCAGATTTAGCAATTGTTCTAATTTGTCAAATAAGGCAGGTGTTAGTAAGCATCCTTGTTTAACCCCTGTCACTTCTAAAGCATTCTAAAAGGCCTGCTTGCATTCTGATTTTAGCTTGGACCTCCTCATAGACTATGAACCCATATGTGCTTCATTTCCTCTTTGTACTAAAGAGCTTGCTACTTGTTATTTTTTGGCTTCATTAATTCCAACATGTATTTATTTTCAACTTATTATTAATATATTTCCCCTCTTTCCTCATCCAAGAGCTTTTTTATGGTACCTCAATTATTTATTGAAGTGAGTGGTGTTTCCCATATGGCCCTTGTGCAATACCTATTAAACCTCTAAAAAACTTAATTTTGAACTTTTTTTTTAGTTCAAAATGACAAGAAAGATTGCAAAAGCCTTAAAGAACATCTCTTAGAAATGCCAAAAAAGGCAATAAATCAAGATGATGAGTTTCCTAGAGTTCTTGAGTTTTCAAGTTTCCAAAATGGGGAAACAAGGGCACCATAGGAGTTTCCTACAATATAGCAACAAGGAAGCGTTACATAAGATTTGGGCATAGTACATTGCCATTCCTCTCTTGAGTGAACCTCACGTATTTGGAGGAATTGAGGATTTAATGGTGACCACATTCTTCAATTAGATGATATATAGGCAATAGGTCATGCACATGATAACCTTGTAGACAACACTATGCCATAGTGGACATATTGGTCAACAACACTCATTTGTGAGATCAACATGTTCTATCATTGGGCTAGGCATGATAGAAGGGCTCAACTTGAAACTTTGAGAAAACTTGCATATATATGGAGTTCGACTTGAAACTTGGAGACAACCTACACATATATGGAGTTGTATGTAGACGATGTTCAAGCCACTGGATCAGTATGTGTTGCCAAATAACACCACAATTATCTCTCACATCTCACCCATAGTCTACCATACCACTTTCATTGTTCATATGCCCATCCTTCTGGAGTTGGAGTTCCAGTTGTGGCAGCTCAATTTCTTGTTTTAAATGAGTCAAAGCCACTACACAAATCTTCATATGAGTAATTTCATTCATGCGAAAGATAAGATAATTCTATTAATGTCCACAACTTGTAGGCCAAAGGGACTCATTGAAAAGAGGTTACAAATTACAATCCATTGTAGTAGCCACAAAGTACTATGAAAATAAGCTAAACTAAAGTAAATAATCTAGTGTAAACTACTCTATAGTGGAACAACTGTATGGCATAAAATTACAGCCTCGAGAGTTGCCTAGCTAAAAGTAATGGTTAATAGAGAGCTAGAATTTGAGGTACAACAGAGATAGAAAGGAGCTCCAATGGATGCAAGCTCCAACATTAATCTATAGTGGGATGCAAAAAAGAAGCACAATCGTTGTCGTCATCATCCCAAAAGGACCAACACAATATCTAATGATGCTCCCAAGAGAATGGCCAAGACTAAGAGGGCCTAGTTGGATAATCCTAGGAGGACATGGAGTTCGACCCCTAAAGACTCTTCTAGCATCCATGGTTATGGAACCAATAGAAGAGAATGAGAAACTAGTAAGATGCATTTGTCTACAACTCTTCGGTATGTGAGGGGTGGCCAAAACCTTACGTTGAAGAACTACAATCTTATCTTGACACAAGCAAGAGGAAAGAAATAAAGCCCTAATAGCCACTCTCTTATGCAGACAAGGGTGGACAGATCATTCATTAACATTTTGGATAGTCGTAGATTGAAATGAGTGCTTATTACTCTCGACTACAGAGATAGAGTGAAAGAATGAGGTGATACGTTGAGTAGTCTGTCTCCCCTATAATAATTGACATCAAAGAGTGATATCTTTCCTCAGGTAAAGAACCAAGCTATTTGGTTAGAATAGCTAAAAAAAGTGGCAAGCAAGTCTTTATACAAGCAATAGTGCTTCCCTCAAATCTCATAATAAACAAGACCTAAAGATGAAATATTCTTCAGTCGCCACCTCCCGAATAGAGCAAATATGCCATACCCTATCCTCGAGGAATGTGGTGGTCCATATCCACCCAAACTACTATGGGCATACTCTAAGTAGACAAAGAAAAATCCTAAGGCTATCTCCAATGTCGCTCGACATAATTAGTACGAGTAATAATGTCATTCTCAATCCTCATGAAATGCTTAGTGCAAAGGCCAACTTAGGACTAAGAGATTGATATGGAGTGACAAAGTGATTTGAATATATTGTCGATAAACATCCTCTCTGATTGCTTGATTAATTACCCTCTTATCAAGAAGAGAACAAGGAGGACCACTTTAAGGATATTTGAAAGGAGGTATTTGATCTATAGAGATGCCAACTGATTAAAGAAGATAAATAACTTCGAGTACCATCCACGGTGACAATCAAAAGAGCCCCTAGAGGTAATGCATTATGAGGAGCAAAGCGCCTACTATGGGTATCTCTCTTGGCCTAAGGTGCAATCACCAATGGATCTAAGGCAATGAAGCTGAAAAATAATTTGAAGATGCTCTCAACGAGAAGAGGATGAGTGCCAAACTCAGCCTGAACAAGGCATTGGGGAATTGTTCTTTTGCATCAAATAAACCGATGAAGCAAAATAATCTGGACCCTCTCAATGCAAGCCCAATCAACACACCTTAGACTTGGACCCCAAATCTAAGGTCCATAAAGGACTATGGGTTTGATGATGCAATCGAAGAGGTGCATATTGTTGGAAGCATTTGCATTTCAAGACATAGATGTGTATCCCTTGCAAAGACTGGACTATGAAGTTGGCCAAAGATTAAGGGAAAGACCTATAAACTAAACCCCCTAGTAGGTGTAAGCAATGGCGATCTCAATGGAATCACCTTTATAAAAGGACTGGAAGGTAGATAGGGTGCTAAAATGCAATGTACACACCTTAACTGTTGTTCCGAATGTACTCTGTTTTACTCTTTTTTTTTCTGATTTGTGTTTTTCCTGATTTTTTTTTATTATTTCTTTTTATGCTTTCAAAGGAAAAATGCTATGTATGAAATAACGTCGAAAACGCCACACTCGAACTGAAAAGGAACCCAAATGAAACTGCACACTAAATAACAATATTTTATTAAAATTTCTGACCTGAAATTGCAGGCACAGATCTGGTATTAAAGACTGAAATTGTACAATGCACTGCTAGAAATCATTAAAATGCTTGTAACTTCTTCAATCGAACTTTGATTCGCCTCCCATAAAGTGCAACGAGCTCATATTTACTTGTTGATCATATCTGGGTAGTAACATCAGAATTTTATGACTGTTTTCCTGTTGCACGCTTCCCTGGGCAGCTGTACAGTCTCCTTGGATGGTACGGTCAGCAAAAGAAATTAATGGCTGGACTTACAAACTCTGAAATCACCCCTAAAGGGGTCGCCCAAGCATGAGGAAGGTGTGATAAAAAACCCAGATCGAAACCCTTGCTGAATAATGAGTTATGAACCAAACACACTTTCCAAAGCCCTCCAAGCAGCAGTTCGATCTGACCCAAAAATGCAAATTTACTCCTTAGGATGTGAAACTAACTTCTACCCAGATGAAGATGGCCAAAAACTGAAAAACCCAGATGATCACTTTGCCTGGAACCCAAACTTCGAAAAAACCTCAAACCCTACTTCTGAATCTGTGATGCCCAAATGAACCCTCTGTGTAAGGACTCCAGTAATCTGACTAGGTGAAATCTTCCACCCACGAAATCATAGCTACTCATGGAGGTTGTCGTCTCCACAAGCCTCAAACTGCAATTTTCTCCATGGCAGAGTTTCTCCAAGATAGCAAAGATGTGAATGAATCCAAAAACTCCTCCTTTTTATGAAAGCTACGCCCATCTTGGATTTGGAACCAAAAAGCATAAAATTTAATATTGTTTTATTTCCTTATCTCTCCTTGGAATGGGGGGCCCAACTTGTACCCCATCCTAGTCGATATAACGTTGTTTTTAAAAGCGGGCCCTTTTATGTCCCTTTTTAAAGTCACTTTATGACTTAATAATATAACTTGAATTTATTAATTTATTTACTCACCAAGGGGACGCCAACTTAGACTTGGGCAAATATTGCATCCACAAAATAAATGACTGCGAAACTGGAAGAACTGCATCGGGCCCACACTGCTAAAAATAGCAATATCTATAAATAGCAACCCCCATGAATGGATGAATCTCCTAGCAAAAGCACTAATCAACCTACAGGGACTCTAGATAGGTTATTAGGACCTGTCTCATCTCATGAACGAGGAGGGGACATTACAATCCTCCCTTCCCAAGATTGTTTGTCCTCAAGCAATCGAAGATCTGGATGCTGTAAGATCTCTGCACTCTCCCACGTAGCATCCTCAATCGGTAGATTCCGCCATTTCACCAAGTATTCTCTCACTGTCCGCCTCCTGAGAGTATGCTCTCTAGTGTCCAAGATGGCCTCTGGAATCAATATCAACTTGCCTTCCTCATCGAGGGGAGGCAACTCAGCTGTTGGTGTCACCTTATGTCCTAGCGCCTTCTTGAGGCGAGACACATGAAACACATTATGCACCTTAGTGCCTTTTGGGAGCTCCAACTCATAAGTTACCTCGCCCACTCTCCTGATAACTCTGAAAGGCCCATAAAAACGAGGTTTGAGCTTCTCGACACCGCTCTTCTTGAGCGAGGACTGTCTGTAAGGCTGTAGGCGAAGATAGACCAAATCCCCAACCTCAAATGTGCGCTCTATCCTGTGCTGGTCTGCATACTTCTTCTGCTGGTTCTGAGCCTGCTGGATGTTATCTTTCAGAGAACGCATAATATCTTGACAATCCTATAATAGGTCCTTTGCTTTCGGCACTCTGCTATCTCCTATTAACAAATCCATAAAGCTAGGAGAATCATACCCATATAGTGCCATGAAAGGAGACATCGTGATGGTCATATGATATGAGGAGTTGTAGCAGTACTCCCCCAAATAGAGCCATCTGACCCACGCCTTCTGCTGTCCTGAAATGTAATTGCGAAGATATCCCTCAAGCCACTTGTTTACCACCTCCGTCTGTTCATCCGTCTGAGGGTGGTAACTGGTGCTAGGTGTTAATTCAGTGCCACATAAACGGAACAACTCCTGCCAAAACAAACTGATGAACTTGTTGTCCCGATCACTCACAATGTTCTTCGGCACCCCATGAAGTCTAAACACCTCCCAAAAAAACAAATCCGCCACCTGTGCAGCTGTGTACCCTGCTGATATGGCGAAGAAGTGCGCATATTTTTTCAACAGATCTACTACTACATAAATGCAATCCTTCTCTTGAACCTTGGGAAGACCAATGACAAAATCCATAAATATACTTTCCCACTTCTTGGCAGGAATGGGAAGTGGCTATAATAGGCCAGCTGGATTAGTGTGCTCATTCTTATTCTGTTGGCACACGTGGCACTCTCTGACATACTGTAGAATATCCCCCTTAAGTCCTTTCCATGCAAACGTCTCACGCACCTGCCTGTATGTTTTGAAGTAACTTGGGTGGTCGGCCATGGGAGCAGCATGAAAACAACTGAAAATCTGCCTCTTAAGCTTAGAGTTTGCCACAAGCCAAATCCTATCCTTGTAATAAATGATCTCATCTCTCACCACATACCTTTTGAAGTTTGGATCCTTCATAATATCAAAGATCTTTTGCATATCATGCCCCAAAACTTATAATCAACTGATGATGCCATCATGAGTTCAAACTTAACCACAGGCTGGCAAGAAAAAACTGCGCTCTGATACCACTGCAATGTACACCCTTAACTGTTGTTCCGAATGTACTCTGTTTTACTCTTTTTTTTTTCTGATTTGTGTTTTTCCTAATTTTTTTTTATTATTTTTTTTTATGCTTTCAAAGGAAAAATGCTATGCATGAAATAACTTCGAAAACGCCACACTCGAACCGAAAAGGAACACAAATGAAACTGCACACTAAATAACAATATTTTATTAAAATTTCTGACCTGAAATTGCAAGCACAGATCTGGTATTAAAGACTGAAATTGTACAATGCACTGCTGGAAATCATTAAAATGCTTGTAACTTCTTCAACCGAACTTTGAATCGCCTCCCGTAAAGTGCAATGAGCTCGTATTTACTTGTTGATCAGATCTCGGTAGTAACATCAGACTTTTATGACTGTTTTCCTGCGGCACGCTTCCCTGTGTAGCTGTACGGTCTCCTTGGATGGTACGGTCAGAAAAAGAAATTAATGGCTGCACTTACAAACTCTGAAATCACCCCTAAAGGGGTCACCCAAGCATGAGGAAGGTGTGATAGAAAACCCAGATTGAAAACCTTGCTGAATAATGAGTTATGAACCAAACACACTTTCCAAAGCCCTCCAAGCAGCAGTTCGATCTGACCCAAAAATGCAAATTTACTCCTTAGGATGAGAAACTAACTTCTACCCAGATGAGGATGGCCAAAAACTGAAAAACCCAGATGATCACTTTGCCTAGAACCCAAACTTCAAAAAAACCTCAAACCCTACTATTGAATCTGTGATGCCCAAATGAGCCCTCTGTGTAAGGACTCTGGTAATCTGACTAGGTGAGATCTTCCACCCACGAAATCAGAGCTACTCATGGAGGTTGTCGTCTCCACAAGCCTCAAGCTGCAATTTTCTCCATGAAAACTGGCAAAGTTTCTCCAAGATGGCAAAGATGTGAATGAATCCAAAAACCCCAAAAACTCTTCCTTTTTATGAAAGCTACGCCCATCTTGGATTTGGAACCAAAAAGTATAAAATTTAATATTGTTTTATTTCCTTATCCCTCCTTGGAATGGGGGGCCTGTCGGTTACGAATCTGCCATGAGGAAAGGATTTTGTGTTAACGCGCCCAGATTCGCACACCAGCTTGAAAGGCCGGAAGGAAGGAATGCCTTCCGTGCCAATCTCCGGAGAAGGCCGGCTACCTGTGGGGTTTTATGGTTTAAGATGAGAGTGCAGGAAAGAGATAAAAATGCGGAAAGAATTTACAGATGTGATTGGAGTTGGGTGGGGGGAACTAACAGTACAGCAACACATCAATCACCACTACTTACTGCATCATAAATACAAAGCATAACCAGAAACTGCAAAATCTAAGTATACCTTTTATATAAAGAAGTGTACGCACAGCTACAATGGCTCCCTAACAGACATTCCCTACAAGGAACTAACAATACGGCAGCGCATCAATCACCACTACGGACAGTAACATGAATACAAAAAGTAACCAAGAAATGTCAGATCCAAGTATGTGTGTTATGCAGAGAATTTGTACGCACAGCTACAATGGCTCCCTAACAGACATTCCCTACAAGGAACTAACAGTACGGCAGCGCATCAATCACCACTACGGACAACAACATAAACATAACACACAACTGAAGGAACTGCTACCTAATTTATTCTATGTATCCTCTGATCAATGAAGTCCAGGAGTACTTGGCCACCAAATGCTGAAGCGAATCAACAAGCCATGACACAAGAAATATGACAAAAGAGAGGCAGCATAAAAAATAAAAGAAGTAGAACAGAGCCAGGCATATACTTTATATTAAGAAGCAGAAGCACAGCTACAATGGTTCCCTAACAGACATTCCCCTTCCACCACTTTACAATGAAAATGTGGTGGGTATTTATAGCCCGAGTCCCTCCCGTTACATTAATGGGCACAAAGTCCCAACCAAACATTAGCCGACAAAAGCAGCCGCGGAACCGCCGATGCCGACCTTTGTCGGGCAGGCCGTACCTCGCAGCATGGTCTCCCTGAAGACCGTACAGATACGTGGCAGCGCGTTAGGTAGAACTTCTCATCGGCAGGAATGCGGGTAGCTGAAGCAGGTAGAACCTCCAATCAGCTTTAAATGAGGCAGCTGGCATAAGTAGTGCAGCCCATGCTTGTCCTTTTGCTCGGCACGTCTTGGCTCGGATCCCAAAGTTGGACACTTGTCGGATGATGCTGCTTGACACGTGTCTGCCTTGAAAGGCAGTTTATCCAACTTCGCCCAGGATCATAGCGCCATCGGGTTGCGCAGGCAGAAAACAACGCAATCGGGAAGGCCTTCATGCCTTGGGTGCATTTTCGAGTTTATTTCCCTACTGCGCACCTGTCAAAGGGCGCACTCCGACTTCGCTGCGAAGTCGGGTTGCGCACATGTGAAAGCTGATTTCTGCCGCCGTACGGACTTCGCCTCGGAAAGGGGCGCACTCCGACTTCGCCGCGAAGTCGGATTGCGCCCAAAGACTTAGTCATTTTTCCCGCCACCGTGCTACAAGGTGCGCCCGAAGCGAGGCGCACTCCGACTTCGCTGCGAAGTCGGGTTGCGCCCGTAACACTTGTTCTTCTGGCTGATTCTGTCGCACTGCGCACTTTGCACTCCTGCTGCGCTCCAACTGGAGGGCGCACTCCGACTTCGCTGCGAAGTCGGATTGCGCCCTGACACTTAGCCATTTTTCAGGGCAACTGCTGTCAAATTTGAGATCTGATTGAGGGGCTCAAAAGAAAGAGGGAAGAATGAGAATGTAGGGAAGAGAGAGAAAGGGGGAGAAGAGGAAAGGGAAAGAGAGGAAGAGGGAAAGGGAAGAGCAGCACTCTTACAAAATCTGAAAACATTGCACCCCGTGCAAAATGTGGCAACATTTCTGGCGGCTCGCGGGGTGTCGAGCTCGCCTCGGCGCAAAGAATCCATGCCTTCATCCATTGGGTGCAGAGGAACTTACTTCCCCTGCTTCTGCTGCTCTAGCCGTTCTCCTCGCGGCAACTGTTCTTCAGATCCACTTCCGGTAGCTGCCTCCTCAGATTCGCCTTCCGAATGCTCTCCAAAGCTGGCTTCTGCCTCGCAGATGCGCTTGTATGCGGCCTGGGCTTGGCCCCAGGCTTCTGCTTCGAATGGTCTGCGGTCAACAACTTCTTCTAATGCTGCGTGGAATGCAGCGACCGCGTGCATGTCGATGGTGAGGTATCTTTTTCCCAGCTCCTGGAAGTAGGAGCTGATCCTGCAAAGACTTGGACACCATCCCGGGTGACTCGACTTTCTTGAATTGGCTCGGTCCAGCTATCGATTTCAGCCGTATCTGCCTCAAAGGACAGCCAATTCTTTTTCACTTGCTCATGGGTGAGAAACTCACCATTCTCAACATAGCCCGGGCACCCTAGTTCGGAGAGAGCGTGAAGGGGAGCCAGACAAATGTCTTTTTCATGTTCGAATGCATCCAAGCATTCGTCTGGCAACTCTCACCTCTTCTGCTTTCTTAAAATATTTATGCAAGGTTACCCTTGCATCCGCCCATTCTGCAGCGAATGAGGACATGGGGGAGAATTGGAGGCCATCGCGCTCGTGCTCTTGAAGTTTTATCGCCAGGTCCAGCCATTGCTTCGCCTGGCGTTCGGCCTCCTCTACCACAGGCTTTCCCTGGGCATAAACTTCTTGGATCCTGGATGCGAAATCCAGGACCGACATGGCTTTACACATGTGGGGCTTGCATCCCCGCAGCAGATCAGCCCGCATCTCCTTAACTTTGCTCTTTGAAAAGACCGTCGCTTGAGATGCTTTCTCTGCAGATTGCGACTGCGCCTGTTTCAAAGACTCCTGGAGCTGAGAAATCTGCTCCAGGGCTGCCTGCTTTTCCGTTGCGGCTTCTTGCCGAGAAGCGGCCAGCCGGGCTTTTAATTCATCTATTTCTCGTCTGCGCCGATTCCAGCTGCTCAGTGGACCTAGACAAGTCCTCTTCAAGCTGTCTTGTCTTGTCCCGCAACCGGAAAAGCTCTTCCCCGTTCCTCCGGATTTTTGACAAGGAGATTATCCGCTTTACGAAGGATTCCCTGAATCTCGTATTGCGGGTGAATATCGTCAAAGCTCTTCTCCTTTGTCTGGAGCTCGTAGTCCGCCCTGGTCATTTCCCGGAGAGGCTTCTTCACTTTTGGAGTTATCTTTTCTGTCGTGAGCACTCTCCTCTCGAAGTCAAACTTGGTGCGCTTTACCGGGGCGGCTATCTCTTCAGGTCTCCTCCGCTTCAAGTTTTGGAGGAAAGAGATAGGATATTCTACGGCTCTCGTTGCCAGAGGCAAATCATCCGTGTTCTGGAGATCGTCCATGAAGTCCGGTTCCCCCAGCCTAGGGTTCTGCTGTGACGTCTCTCCTGCGAACAGGGAAATAGGAGGAACCGGAAGGACTTTGGAAGGAGCGGCCGCTTTTGAGGGCGACCGGGAAGTGGAGAGCGGAGCGGTTGATGCTGGAAGGGTTTCAAGCGGCTGAGGCGATGGATGCAGCGGTGAACGCGCGGCTTCAGCACTAACCACAGGTGAAGGGTTTGGGGTTTGACTCAGGGATAGGAAGGCGTTGGGGTCCTGAGCAAACTGGTCGAAAGAATGGGGGCCGCTAGAAGGGTGTGGAGATGGGGAGGAAGATGCGGCCATGACTTGCTCGGATTGAGCGGGAGATGGAGTAGGAGTAGGGTCGGATGAGATCTGAGGGAGCGGGGCAGCGAACGTACCTGCGGGCTCCGCCTGAGCCGATGCTGGATGGATGTCCTCGGTTCTGGTTCCGGCGGTTGGCTCAGGACTATCCAGAGAAACAACCTCTGGAGCGGCTGGACGCGGCTGCGGCTCTGCGACTGACTGCTGCACCGTCAGGCTAGGTCGCCTGACTTTCTCAACTCTCTTCCTCTTTTTCTTTTCTGGAGCAATGGCTGGTTCGGAAGAAGGAGATGAAGTAGGTGCAACGGGCGCTGATGTTCCCACGGTAAACTTGTACCGGGGTTTGACTTGCGTAAGACCCGCCGCGGCCGGTCCGCTCGCTGGCGGCGCTGGCGTCTTTTGTGCCTGAGGAGTCACCTCGGGCGTTGACTTGACTGATTTTTTCGCCTTTTCGGGCGCCACCTTGGAAGCAACAGGCTGCATTGGGTCCACTTGGATATCTGTTGGGCCCGCACTGGCAGTTGCAAAAGTGTACAACTGTTGGGAGGAAGACCCCCCTTTATAACCCTCGAAGGGACCTCGGGGAACGTAATCTCGGAATGCGAAAGGCCGCCAGCTGTCAATGTGCTGGTCATATAGAGCTGAAAAATCATCATCAACGGCCAGATTCCTCCCGATGGATTTATCGTGCTGCGTGCGGCACCTCATCTTCCAAAGATTCAACAACTTTTTCTTTGGCCAGTTAAGGCCTGCTAGCTTGGTGATGAATTTCTTAAATCCCGGAGAAGAGAACTTGTGGTCCGGGTTTCGCTCGGGGTCATATGCTACCTCCTCGCAGTAAAACTCCTGCCACGGAGGCCATGCTTCCATCGAGTCAATCTCCCAGTCGAGGTCAACATGGACCACATCGCATCTGTCTTCGATTATATCCGCCCGGGGGCAGATATGTGCAAACTTTCCCCTTATCCCGTATGGGTCGTACTTCCAGCGCTGCGGCAGCAGAATCAGGCCAATGTCAAAGAGCTCCCGCTCGAGATAGACATGCTGTCCTATCTCTGATATCTCGACGTTCGCCCAGGAAAGAGGATATTGAAAGATATGGCCCTTTTTCTTTCCCTGGCCGAACTCCTCTTCAACGTAATCCATCTGCCGCGCAACCTCCATCCCAAACCGATGATCCGTGCACCAGCAGGGGCAGCAGATAAGGCTTGCCCTTGAATCCGTAGATTCCGACCACAATCCCCTCGTCGAGTCTAAAAACGTCCCCGAGCTTGTGATTCAACAAATAGTTCGTCATTTCTTGCGGGGGGCGAGGGATCTCACCATCGCTGAAGACTGACATGACCAAGCCCAGAAAGTTGAAGTTGAACTTGTAGTAAGACCCTTTCCGGTATAGGTCATCCGTCCAGTCATAGACGGGCTGTGGCTCTCCCTTCTCATTTACCTTCTTCAGGTTAGGGATCGGCATCCGGGAGTGCAAATGATACAAACATAGCCAAGCCAAGAAGGAACTGAATCGAAATTCAGTTGACTGCTTTTTCTGTAGCTTCACCAGGCTGGAGTGAATGGCGTATGCAAGCCAGTCCGCCCAGTCAAAGAAGATAGGGCGCTTCCCACTTCTCTGCGCCGCTGGTTCATAAGATTCTCCGCATAGGAGACATTCTGCCAGCGCTAGCTGGTACGGCCGTACCAGCTCGTCAGAGTCGCAGCCGAGGACCCACGCCAGAATGGTGTATATGTATTTACTTTGAAACCTCTCCAGGGGTATGGGGCCGGTTGGCCATTGTCCAGCTGCGAGCGGGGCGTTCAGCTCTGAATTGAGGAAATCCCTCATCCTTTTTGTGTGCGTAAAGCGTCCCGCTTGCTCGCCAAGATTTATCTTTCTGACAATCGTGCTGGAGTCATACTCCAACCCTGGGGCGAAGGCCGGCTGGACAGTCTCTTTGCGAAGTGCGAACAAGGGTTTACCGCTGGAGTTGCAAATTTGCCGGGTAGCTGGTCTGTAATGTCTGACAATTAGGTCTACCAGCTCCGGGCATTGATGGACAGGAGGGCACAAGAACCGATAAAGGTTCGACTTGTACGCCGCCCCGAAATGGTGAGAGGGCGAAACTTTGTCAGCCCAATTCTCCACATTTATCCGCAGCTTAGTAAGGCTCATGGAAAACGAGCCGTCCTTGTACCCCGACAGGTAATTAACCGGTGGTGGTGGGGCTTGCCCACGCTGTACTTTCTTTGGCCGGGATTTTGACTTTTGATCCTGCGGCGTCTCACTCCTGAAAACACTTGACTGCGGTAAATCTCCCAGTTCGCGCCCTTCGCTGGATTGCGCTGGCATTGGCAACTTTCCCTTGTCCATCCCTCCGAAACAGCAATAATTACGACTTCTGGACGTCTGCACAAGATTTCGCAGTCACAGGAATAATCTGCACGATTTGGCATGTCTGGGTGCATCAGACCCCCTTTTCTAGATAATGATAGCATCATTAATGGTGCGCAGGAGGGGGTAGGTCGGCCGGCAAGTGAAGGCGTTATGTTTTTTGGTGGCCGCACAGGAGAATGTCTTGAAAGATGTACCCTGGTTGCCGCGCCATGCTTCCTTGATTGCGCTTTCCTTGAAGGTTGCGCAATCATTAAATTTGACTTTGAACGCTGCGCCATGGCTGACGTCACTGCCGCAATCTGGGCACACTGCTCAAGAAAAAACCCTTTGGTGCGGAAACCCAACTCTTACTGCCGCAATGCGCCCTGGGCCCACGCTTGGAGCATTAGAATTTTTTATTTATTTTTTTTTTTTTTTTAAACCATCCAAGCTGCGCCCAGGAAACAGGGCGCAATCGGACTTCGCCCCAAAATTGGGCGCGATCCGACTTCGCCCGCGCAATCGGACTTCGCCCCAAAATTGGGCGCAGTCCGAACCAACACTTGCGTTAAGACTGTTGCCGCCTTTCTTTTCCAACTGCGCCCTTTGGCTGGGCGCAACCGGACCTTGCGATTTTTCGACGAGGCTTCGGGCCCACTTGGAATTATCCGCCTTTTGTGATGGGCCACTCGAGCTGCGCCCGGAAAACGGGGCGCGCTCGGACTTCGCCCGAAGTTCGGGCGCACTTCGCACTTCGCGCGAAAGCCGGGTGTATTCGGACTTCGCGCGCGAAGTCAGACTTCGCTCCAAAATCGAGCGCAGTCCGAACACTTAACTCTCTTCGCTGCTTCTGCTTTCAAACCGCGCCCTTTGGCCGGTGCGCAGCCCGACTTCGCTGCGAAGTCGGGCAGCGCACCGCCACTTAGCCGTTTTTTCTGCTTTCTCAGGCAGCTCCCTTCTACGAACTTCGCTCCTTCTGAGGGGCGACAACAGACTTCGCTGCGAAGTCTGTGTTCTCTCCCTTTGTCCTACTTGGGCTCAAACAAATGGAAAAACTGAAAGCTGGAAAACTGTACATGCTGAAAAGTAAAATGCATAAGGGAAATTTGTACAAAGAAGGGCCCATTGGGCACCTTCAACAGCGGTAAATTTTTAAGTGGAACCCGTTAACGGGGATAGGTAGGAGCTGACCCTCCATATCCCGAAGTATGTAAGCATTGAACTGGTTCACCCGGGCAATCTGATAAGGGCCCTCCCAAAGGGCATCGAACTTCCCGTGGTTGCCCGGCTTCGCCTTAAATGAGTCCCACTTCAGCACCAGGTCCCCGATTTTAAAAACTCGGGCAGTGGTGCCTTTCGCAAACCAGCCTTGAGTGGCTTCAATATGCTTGGTGAAGGCCTGGTATGCTTTTTCTCTGTCTTCTTCCAACTGCAGAAGTTGGCACAGTCTGTCATCCACCGGGTCTCCACTGCTCCTGTCTTCGTCCAACATCCATAGGGCGGGGATTTCGATGTGGGCTGGCATGACAGCCTCTTTACCATAGACGAGCGCATAAGGGGACGTTCTGATGGATTTCTTGAATGAAACTCTGTCCGCCCACAGCGCCCGGTTCAGGAGTAAATGCCAAGTCCGCTTGTTCCTGTCAATGGTCCTTCTGATGATCTTCAGGAGGTTCTTGTTAGTAGACTCGGCAAGGCCATTCCCCCGCGGGTAGTAATTAGAAGACATTTTGTGATAAATGCCAAGTTTGCCAGTGTACTCCGTGAGTACAGCGCCTGCGAACCCCGGACCATTGTCCGTCACAATTGACTCGGAACCCCGAAGCGGGTAATCAGGCTTTCAAGGAACCTGATGACCGTTTCTTGGTCCGCGTTTTTGGTCGGGATCGCCTCTGCCCACCGTGTGAAGTAATCGGTGGCTGTAAGAATAAACTTGTGTCCGGCAGAGGAACTAGGCGAAATCACCCCAATGAAGTCTAGACCCCATTGCTGGAACGGAGTCTCGGCTTGAATCGGTTGAAGGGGCAGGGGTGCTTTCTCTGCTTCTCGCCAAGAAACCTCTGGCATTGATCACACTTAGAACAGACCGCATAAGCGTCTGTAAATAGAGTGGGCCAATAGTACCCGGCTCTAATTATTTTTAAGGCCGTAGGCCTTGCGTAATGATGACCTCCAGGCATCCCGGAATGAAAATCTCCGAGGACCCTGGACTGGTCTGATTTCATGACGCACCGCAACAGGATGCCGTCAATATTTTTGAAGTAAAGCCCCTCGGGGCGAAGAGTGTACTTGAGTGCACCTAGCCGAAATCTCCTTCGTTGTGAGGCGTTCGAGTGATCTCGGACATCTTCCGATGCAGAAATATCTCACCAGCTCATCTCGTCCAATCACTCTCCTCCGATAAGGAGTTGGCTAGGTAGATGCTTGTCGCCGTGTCCTCCCACTTACAGAGCGGAGATGCCGGCTACGGCGCTTCGGGCCAGCTCTTGACACAATGCTCGGCCCCTGATAAGCTTGGTGGGCCGCACTTCAATGTCTAACTCCTGGATTTTTGCAATCCATCCCGCTCTCTTGTGACCCGACTCTCCTTGTATGATGAAGCTTCGAACGTCCGGGTGAATCACAAAGACAGTCGTTTTGCTCTGGGAGACAAAATGCCTGAACTTTCGGAGGGATTTCATGACAGCGTGAACCTGCCGCTCTATAAAGTTGTACTTTTCTTCATGCGGCTGAATCACTTGGCTCAGGAACGCTATGGGGCGCTCCTCGCCATCGTCTCCCTTCTGAGTTAGGACTGCGGCGTAACTTTCCGGTTCTCCCACCGCATAGAGGATGAAGTCCTTGGAGTAGTCCGGGTTTATCAACACCGGAGCTTGCGCAATTCGAGCCTTGATTTCCTCGAAGGCTTGCTCTCTCTCATCAGTCCATTCGTAAGTTGTATCTTTTTTCAGCAGTTCGGCCATAGGCTTGATCACTCGTGCGAAGTCCGGGATGAACTTCCGCACGAGTTAATCTCGCCGAAGAAGGACTGCAGCCCTTTTTTATCGATTGGGGCTGGCAAGCGAAGGAGGGCTTCTGCTCTGTCAGGGTCAATGGCGAGGCCTTTCTCGGAGATGACATGTCCCAACAGCTTACCTTCTTTTACCGCGAAGACAGACTTCTTCGGGTTTATAGAAATGCCGAATTCTCGACACCTCTCAAATATTTGCCGCAGGTGGGAAACATGATCCCCTCTTTGGTGAGAGAAACAGTCATGTCATCAAGGTAGATGACAATGATCTTATTGAGCAGCTCTCGGAAGGCCAGGTCCATGGCCCTTTGGAATGTGGCACCAGCATTGGATAAGCCGAAAGGCATGCGCCTGATAGGCGAACGTCCCCCATTTGGTGGTGAACGCCGTCTTATGCCGGTCCTCATCCCTGACCCAAATCTGGTTGTAGCCGGAAAATCCATCTAGAAGTGAGAATCTCTGGGCTCCAGCAACGATGTGTAGAATTTGGTCAATTTGGGGAAGCGGATAGTGGTCCTTGAGGGAGGCCGAATTCAGGTTTCTGAAGTCGACACAGAGACGAATGTCGCCATTCTTCTTCCTCAATGGCACCAAATTCGCGACCCAGGATGAATGTTTGATGGGGTAGATGATTTTGGCCTCCAAACATCTTCAAGAGCTCGGCTTTCATCATGGCCTCAATTTTCGGATTTACGGCCCTCTGCTTCTGTCGGAATGGCTTGGCGCCATCCTCTAGCTCAATGGTATGCTGGATTACATCTCTGTCATACCCCTTCAAATCCTCGTAGCACCAGGCCACGATGTCGGGGAACTCTCGACACAGTGATCTGATCTGCTCAATTCCTCCGACGTGCAGTCTGTCCCGACCTTGATAGTTTTACCAGGTTCGAGTTCCATGTCGGCATATTGCTTCGGGTCTACTTTGATCCTATGAGATATAGCTCTGTCATTCTGATCAAATAGACTCTCCAATGTAATCAGTCCTTTTGGGACATGATTATTTTTCAACTGTATCAACCCCTCATATTGCTCGTCATCAGGGTCTCTACTCTCGATTGAACCTACTTCATTTACCAAAAATGTGACGATCTGCTCGTCACAATCGAACACCTGCCAGTGGGTGTCCTTATCAGGCACAGAAGGCCTGTAAATAGTGCGAACCGGCTTCGGTTTCTGGACAACGTCGTCAGCCGAAACGTACCTGGCTCCAACAGACGCCAGAATGTCAGCGTGTTTGTTTTTCTCACGCGATATCGCCTTGACATTCAACGAGTCAAACGACTCCATCAAGTCCCACACCCGGTTGCGGTACGCCTTAAGATAGTGCTATTTGGAGGCGCACTTGTTCGTAACCCGGTGACACACCAGCTCCGAATCTCCAAAGATCCGCAGTGTTTAATCCCCGACCTCTCCGCCTTTCGCAAACCCAAGCACAGTGGCTTCGTACTCCGCCGAGTTATTAGTGCAACTCCAGTGCCAACTCGTAGGTATAGTCCTTCTCGGATCCCGGTCGGAGAAACAGAAGCACCCCTGCACCGGCGCCATTTTTGCATCGCGCGCCGTCAAAGAAAAGCTTCCACAGCTTCTCAGGTGCAGGTCCCACTTCCTTTTCAGCTGACTTGTCAAGCCTCTCGGGCTGTACAACGGTGTAACAGCCTTGCTCTGTCTCAATTACGGCATTGAAATCCCGCAAAGAGAACTCATCTTCGAGCTGTAGCACTTCGAGGGCTTGCTCCGTCAGCTCTACCGTCACCAGTTCTTCCTCCGACAGCTGGACCATGCAGTCCGACTCTTCTCCGGGTATCTTCTCTACTAGGAAGGTGGAAGGCTTCTCATTAAAGATTTTCAGTCTCCTTCCTTTGAAGGGCACTTCCATGTGTGAGTAGTCTAGAGACAGGTACCCGCCCAGCTTCGCAGTGAACTCCCGGGAGAGACACATGCCGAAGTAGGGAGCCAAGTCAACAACCACGACCTCTTGGATGACCACGATGTCGAGAGCCTTATGCAGCCGAATAGGGATGTCCTTTATGACACCAACTGTCTTGACAGGGGTGCCGTCTAATTGCAACACGCCTTGGCTGCTCCTTGTGTACTCCATCCCGATCTCGTCGCAGACGGCTTTCGGCATAACAGTCGTGGAAGCGCCAGAGTCCACCATGCAAGCTTGTGTACTATGTGCCCTTGCATCCGTAAAGACAGATAGAAGGGAGGCGGTCCTGTTCTTCCCGATGGCCGAGACCGTCGGAGGTTGAACCAGGACAGCGGGCCGTATCTCGCTTGCCGTTCTTCATGTTTTTCGTAGATTCCCGCAGCGAGATCCACCCCGGCCTCGGGAGCGTAAGAGCATCGTACATGCCGATTCTAGCGGGTGTTCTTTTCAACTCGTCTACTATGTCGTAGCCCGAGGTGCTAGCTCCTTCTCGCTTCTTTTGCCGGCTCATACTTCGTCCGGCATCGCCGGGTGGCTCTCAACTCTCTCGTCTCTTGGTCGAGACGGGTACTCCAGCCTTCTCCCCGTGCTTGTTCTTTGGTTTCAGCCGGAGGCCGAGGTACGGGAGCTTTAGCCGGAACTGGAGCTCTTGCTATAGGAGGCTTGGCTGGAACAGGGGCTGCCTTTGCCGGAGGAGGCTTGGCTGGAGCTTTGTCTTTGGATGCCTTCTCTTGGGCTGTGTAGGGCCACAGCCGCTTGTATGGTGGCAGCCCATCGGGCCGCGCCTTTCTCTTCTCGGCATATACCCGCAAGGGCTTGGCAAGGATCTGCAGTTTTCTTTTCTTCCTTGGCGGGCGGCACTAGATTCTCCTCTGGGAGGGCAAAGTTGGCTTCGCCGTCCAGGATCATGTAGAGTTCATCGTCCTCTATGGCACTGCCGGCCAAAGTCTGGATGTAGTGCTGGTGCAAGTGTGCAGTCATCCTCCGAATGCGGGTCATTGCACGTAGTGCACCAGTTAACCTGGTCAGAAGGACCAGGTTGGTCTTCTATAGCAGCATTTCTCCGAGGCGGACGCCTCTGCAGCTGGTGTTCTGGGGGTTTGTCTTTTGTCAGCGCCGGGGGCGGATATGGCCTCCTAGGAGCGAGGTCCATCTGGGCTTGCTTCTTCTTCAGAGCGGTCATGTCATTGGACATGGCATGATAACCTGAGGCCAAAGCCCACACCTCCCGGAGGATTGTATTCTCGAATGTTATTGTCGGAGGCGGCAACTCGTGCCGGTGGAGGCAATGCGGCTAATGGAGGAGGATTGGAATAAGGTGCGTACTCGCGGGGGAGCAGGGGAGTGCTGGAAAATGCGGGAGAGGAGGAGGCGGGTGAGGATAATGCATTTGCGGCGGGCCGTAAGGAGTTACGACCGGCGCCGGATTCCATTGCTGCTGGGGTTGCTGCCCTGATGTGGACGGCGCACCACCAGAAGCCGGTGGATACTGGGATCTGGGGAAGTCGGGATGAATGGGTTCCTGCACCCTGGACGGGAGTCTGCCGATGGAAATGATATCCGCTTCAGCTTGCTGGGCAGCCTCGTACAGAGCAGGAAACGAGTCTATTCTGGCAATCTTCAGCAGCAGGCATATGTCTGAGTTGAAGGATCTCAGGTAGTAGTGAGCAGCCATGCCAGCTGAAGGCCGAAGTTCACGAGGTACCCGTTTCCAGGATCTCGCAAACCTGATGTTAAAGTCAGACACCTCTTGAGGGTGTCTCTGGATACTTTGGAACTGATGCAGCAAAGAAGTAGGGTCAGCAGACTCGTTGCATCCTTTCACGAGCCTTCTGGCAAGCTGGGGCCACCCTGTGATAGATCCCTCTGGCAGCGATCTCCACCAGTAGAGAAGCTTTCCCCTTAGGGAAAGGGCCAGCAGACGGGTCTTCACACTCTCGTCAGTAATGGAGTGCAATGCGGCCAGGGCAAGGATGTCCTGGATGTGCTCGTACGCCGTCTTGCCGTAGCCGTCGTACGTAGGGATGGACTTTAAAGCAGCAGGGGGCACAACTTGCTGTCCGACCAGGGCCAAGGGCCCTGTAGAGTCCACCGCCGGGAAGAGATCATCATCATTCTGCTGCAGGGCAGCCATTTCTTCTTCTTCTCCTCCGTCGGTTGTATACTCAGTGTCGGTACCTTCCGAGGATGTAGATTCCTCTTCTTCCTCGGCCTCTTCTATTTCTTTCCCAGCTCCTCCGACCTCGGCTTCGGCTTCTTCTTGGATTTCAGCCTCGGCTTCGTCGACACGAGCTTGTTGATCAGCCAGCCGGACAATTTCGCCTCGAGCGTTGATGTCTAGTTCGTAAAAGTCAGGCGGGTTTCTCGGATCCCTTGCTCGCCACCTTCTCGTTTGCATGAAGGTGCTAGGACCGGTCTTTCGGACTCAGAGGATATGTTCGTGCAGAGTCGCCAGGTGTTCTGATTTTGAACAGCAATGAAGCGAACACCGGTGCTTCGATTCCGTTTGGGGGTGGGAAACTTCCTTGGCCCACCGAGTGCTCAGAATGAACTGTCAGCCCGAGTGAACACGAGCCTGAGTTTTTTCAAATGTGGGACTCCGGGTCCCACCGGGCGTGCCAGAGAAACTGTTGGTTACGAATCTGCCATGAGGAAAGGATTTTGTGTTAACGCGCCCAGATTCGCCCACCAGCTTGAAAGGCCGGAAGGAAGGAATGCCTTCCGTGCCAATCTCCGGAGAAGGCCGGCTACCTGTGGGGTTTTATGGTTTAAGATGAGAGTGCAGGAAAGAGATAAAAATGCGGAAAGAATTTACAGATGTGATTGGAGTTGGGTGGGGGAACTAACAAATACAACAACACATCAATCACCACTACTTACTGCATCATAAATACAAAGCATAACCAGAAACTGCAAAATCTAAGTATACCTTTTATATAAAGAAGTGTACGCACAGCTACAATGGCTCCCTAACAGACATTCCCTACAAGGAACTAACAGTACGGCAACGCATCAATCACCACTACGGACAGAACATGAATACAAAAAGTAACCAAGAAATGTCAGCTCCAAGTATGTGTGTTATGCAGAGAATTTGTACGCACAGCTACAATGGCTCCCTAACAGACATTCCCTACAAGGAACTAACAGTACGACAGCGCATCAATCACCACTACGGACAACAACATAAACATAACACACAAACTGAAGGAACTGCTACCTAATTTATTCTATGTATCCTCTAATCAATGAAGTCCAGGAGTACTTGGCCACCAAATGCTCAAGTGAATCAACAAGCCATGACACAAGAAATATGACAAAAGAGAGGCAGCATAAAAAATAAAAGTAGTAGAACAGAGCCAGGCATATACTTTATATTAATAAGCAGAAGCACAGCTACAATGGTTCCCTAACAGACATTCCCCTTCCACCACTTTACAATGAAAATGTGGTGGGTATTTATAGCCCGAGTCCCTCCCGTTACATTAATGGGCACAAAGTCCCAGTCAAACATTAGCTGACAAAAGCAGCCGCGGAACTGCTGATGCTGACCTTTGTCGGGCAGGACTGTACCTGCAGCATGGTCTCCCTGGAGGCTGTACAGATACGTGGCAGCGCGTTAGGTAGAACTTCTCATCGGCAGGAATGCGGGTAGCTGAAGCAGGTAGAACCTCCAATCAGCTTTAAATGAGGCAGCTGGCATAAGTAGTGCAGCCCATGCTTGTCCTTTTGCTCGGCACGTCTTGGCTCGGATCCCAAAGTTGGACACTTGTCGGATGATGCTGCTTGACACGTGTCTGCCTTGAAAGGCAGTTTATCCAACTTCGCCCAGGATCAGAGCGCCATCGGGTTGCGCAGGCAGAAAACAGCGCAGTCGGGAAGGCCTTCATGCCTTGGGTGCATTTCTGAGTTTATTTCCCATTGCGCACCTGTCAAAGGGCGCACTCCGACTTCGCTGCGAAGTCGGGTTGCGCACAGGTGAAAGCTGATTTCTGCCGCCGTACGGACTTCGCCCTGGAAAGGGGGCGCACTCCGACTTCGCTGCGAAGTCGGATTGCGCCCCAGCACTTAGTCATTTTTCCTGCCAGCCTGCTACAAGGTGCGCCTGAAGTGAGGCGCACTCCGACTTCGCTGCGAAGTCGGGTTGCGCCCAGAACACTTGTTCTTCTGGTTGATTCTGTCGCACTGCGCACTTTGCACTCCTGCTGCGCTCCAACTGGAGGGCGCACTCCGACTTCGCTGCGAAGTCGGATTGCGCCCTGGCACTTAGCCATTTTTCAGGGCAACTGCTGTCAAATTTGAGATCTGACTGAGGGGCTCAAAAGAAAGAGGGAAGAATGAGAATGTAGGGAAGAGAGAGAAAGGGGGAGAAGAGGAAAGGGGAAAGAGAGGAAGAGGGAAAGGGAAGAGCAGCACTCTTACAAAAACTGAAAACATTGCACCCCGTGCAAAATGTGACAACAGGGCCCAACTTGTACCCCATCCTAATTGATATAACGTTGTTTTTAAAAGAGGGCCCTTTTATGTCCCTTTTTAAAGTCACTTTATGACTTAATAATATAACTTGAATTTATTAATTTATTTCCTCACCAAGGGGACGCCAACTTAGACTTGGGCAAATATTGCATCCACAAAATAAATGACTCTACGAAACTGGAAGAACTGCATCGGGCCCACACTGCTAAAAATAGCAATATCTATAAATAGCAACCCCCATGAACGGATGAATCCCCTAGCAAAAGCACTGATCAACCTATAGGGACTCTGGATAGGTTATCAGGACCTGTCTCAACTCATGAACGAGGAGGGGACATTACATAAAACATAGGAGCTAGAGAATGGCCGCTAAGCATAGCAAAGATGTTATAGAGGTGTTGGCAAGTGGTGACAAGTGTCAAGCTTAGCACGTTGAGAAGCTCTATGCATAAGAAACTAAGGTGACAAGAATTCAAGTTGATGAAAAGAAATTTCAGGGGGAAGCTCAAAAGAACAAGATCAAGATTGAGGAGTTGCATTGTCAGACTGCGAAGCATAGCTAATCCATTGTAGAGCGCAACTGGCACATTTTAGTTGCATTTGCAAATCTAAGTTTAGAGACCAAAGTTGCACAAATCTTAAGAGGCAATGGATCAAATGTTTCTAGAACAAAGAGCAAATGCATTAGCTCTACGAGCAGGCTTCTCATCAACCGCAACTATTGGAGGCTACTTCGGCAAGGCCATCCACTCCAACATCTCTTGCAGCCATGTTGCTATGACCATAGCCCCATCCATTTCTACATATGATATTCCTGTTGTTATACCTATGATAGATCTAGCTGCTCTATCAAGAAGGATGAAGACTGGCCTAAAAGATGGGTTAGATGTGAGCGAACAAGTTCGTCTGCATCATGAGCTACATCAGAAGTCATTTCATGTGTCGTAAAATCATGCTCCATGTGATCATGAGTAGTATGATTCTAACCATATATAGTTGTATCACATGTTATATTTCGGTGTTATGTCATGTTGCATTGAGAATAATTGATGTACTAAAGAGAATGTGATGTATATAGTTGTTAGGTGTACTTTAAATGTTTTGTGTTTATGCGGATATATTGATAGTTGGGTGGTTATCGTAGTTTATATTTGTCAACCTCCCATTGCACTTCTTTATGTATACCCTAGATCGGTCTTGAGCATGTCATTGTTTGTGTGTCAAACAGTTGACCAAGCCATCTTCCAAATGTATCAGAGACTTTTGGAAATGATGTTGTGTGTCTAATCTATTCATTGTGTGTTTTGTACTTGGTTGTGAATAATCTTCTATTATTGTCTCCATCAAATAGTGCAATATCTCTTTGCAGAGTACATTGCATGTTGGATTATGCATAACAAAGAATACTTGCTTATCCTACAATCCAAAGAGATTACTTCCTATTTTCTTCTAATATCTTAACCAAAGGTGTTTGGGTTCATACGTCTAAAAAACAATTATTCTGAAAACAACAGGCCCTGAAGGGGCATTTATAGGCTTGCTAGGCTGATTACTTCCTCCTTTCATCCTCTTCTAGTTGCAAGTGGCACTAAATGCCCCCCAAACTATATGTTTTGTATCCTTCTTAGTTGATTTGAACTATAAGACAATGCCTTCCCCATACAGCAGCTATCAAGGAATCTTCTCCATTATAGGACAAGACAACCTCACTAATGCCTATAGCTTAGGTGGTACAGACGGGCATGCATTTCTAGATTCCTCTCTACATCCTCCTTTCACAATCTACCTCTTCCTGACAATGGATCTCCTACAACAGTTTGATATTGTGCTAGGCCTAAATGTTGCTTGTATTTATACATACTATATGAGATGTATATGTTCCACACAATGCCATCTACATAAAGACTCTCCCACCCATATCAGGCCAATTTTTTTCTTCTCGTACTTTGTATTTCTGTATTTTCGGAAGTACTATTTCTGGTTCTGCCCAGGCTATTATAAGCAAGTGTAATATTTCAGTGCCATTGACCTGCTTTGGTTACCCATGGACATTATTAAATTTTCGTTCTTTCTTTCTCCCACTAGATGGTCTCTCCACATTACATTAGTGTTTTGCTATTATAGGATTGCTGTAATTTTATTCCCTTGCAGTTTATTTTAGTTTTGAGTTGTTTAGGAACCATTCTTCACACTAAATAAAGCAATTCAAAGGAAATATAGTGAATCTGTAAATAAAATCAGCATATGTATTAATTTTCAATTGTAGAACAACCGCAGGATCCATTTAATGAATCCTGATCTTCTGAGAATAACTTGATGCTGGATCACTAACTTCTGTCCACTAGAATTGATGACTATTAGAATATTTCCAGAAGGGATGATACTCTTAGCTCTCTCCCCTTTGATGTAATATTCTTCCTTCTGATCAATAAATTAAATATGTAGCTGGGTCCACATTTTATCTAAATTTTCACAATTGGTATCAAAATTAGAATGGTCCAGAGTCTCCAGACTTCAATCCTTTACCAAGCTGAAAAACAGCATTAAGGTGATAATATTTTATTTCTGAATTCATTGAGCTTTAAGGTCTCTTCCATCACTAATGAGAAAGCCTACTGTTTAAATTCTTGGACGCAGTCTTTAAACTAATCACAACTATCACGTATTCCACAAATTTTTTCAGCCCCCAACTTACTTGCAGTAGCTAAATTTTTTGGAAACTGCCAACATTTTCAAGAAAAGAAGTGAAAAGAATAATGAATTTTGCCAATCTTTTCCCAACTTATTGCCGACCCAATTTTTTGGGGACTTTGCCAATAAATTGTCAATCACGATTTTTCAACATTGCGTGGAAGAATAACTTTTCTTATAAGGACCCTTAGAGAACCACTTTGAGGCAATCAGAAGGGCATTCAAAGGTCACTCACAGAGACAAAACCATCCACGCGGAAGATATGCTGTAATCTCTATTGTATAACTTTCTTTCTTCAAAGGATCAAATCATTTAGGCTGCATGGAATGGTGTGCCTAGACAAAACCATCACAATAGCTATTTAATTCTTTGGAAAAATATTTAGACACTTCTTGAGCATGATGTATGCTTGAATATTTAGTCATAGCAGCCTCTTCACAAGATAGCATCCTTATGATTGGTTGCTTGACAACTTGAAGCTCTACAAGACTTGGTTCTTCCATCTTTTTTTCTATTATTGTATTTTTCTAACAAACTATCACTTGTTTTATCTTTTTAACGCTTGTTTATTAAAAAAAGATGCCTTACAAACACATAATCTTAGTTGAAATATGCATTTTTCAAGGACTACATCCAGTCATTGATGGAATACATTTAAACCAACATAGCTAATAATGAAATAAATTAAAATAAGTCACTCATTTAATACTATAATATTTATAAAGGACGTCATGGGAGGGACGAGGGAGGAGAAAGGCTAGTTGTAGGAGCTAGTTCTGACGAACCTCAACCAAAGAAGTAGAAAGCAAATAAGTGCAATGCGCACAAATGCAAATGTAATTTTGTAATGTTTGTTTGATTCTACAAGTGATGACGTAAACAATTTTGATAATTCAGAGTTTGTAATGTGTACGGTATAATGCATGTAATTAAGTATCTGGAAATGTAGGGTAGTTGTCACCTAGTTTCTTATTCACAGATTGAGGCGAGACACATTTAGTTGTCATCAGCTACGAGCAAACGAGATTTGGGCTACATCCAAGGACTACTACAAATCTAATTTATCATATGAAATTGTTCCTCCAAAAGTGGAGTACTCACTGCCATGCTACACTAGTCTCCATTCAAAGGATGCTAACCCATAACGAAAGAAATGTAGCAAAGAAAGATTTTTGTGCTTGGTCTCTTTCTGTAACTTCAAATCTCTCTAGGATTCCATGAGAGGATAATACATTTGTGTCTGTCAAATTCCTAGAATGTCATTGGCATGCTTTACTATGATAATATTCATGGCAAATATAATATCAAACATGGATGCACCATATAAATAAAATTCAAAGAAACAAGAGAATGATCATCAAACCTCACACTCACATTTACCTCATTAAAAATATAAATTTAAATTCATTTATCAATGTTTTAGGCAAAGTGTTGTATCCATAAGCATATAATTTGCAATGAGAAGTAACTGCTCACAATTAAAGTGTATATACCTCAGATGGTTGATGCCCTCTAACATGCATGTCTTCGAGAGTACGCAGAGCAAGATCATACAATTTCTCCTTGCAGAAATATGAAATAAGAGTACTGAATGTATTCCAGTCTGGAGAAATTTTTAAATCATCCATTTTTTTTAATGTTTGCATAACACGCTCCATGTCACGCCCTCTAGAGTAAGCATTCAACAAAGTATTCATCATGACCAAGTCATATTTAACTTTAATATTCTCCAACTCCTCAGCTAGCTCTCTCACCTCTTCAGTTTTTCCAATCTTCGAATAAGCAGAGATCATCGTACTGTATGAATAGCCATCTGCAATAACCATTTTTTTCTAATGAAAGAACAATTTCATATGACATAAGAGGCCAAGTATACAAGACAATTTATGAAACTGCATTCAACTTACAATCAAAGTTACTATGAGAAAAGTATACATCATCTTTGATGTTTACAAATTGACAGTCATAAGTAATGCATTGCCTCCAAACAACTCTACCAAGTCTCTCTCTCTCTCTCTCTCTCTCTCACACAAACAAAAAAAAAGAGGGGTGTACAGGATAATCTTCCAGAAGGTGCCTTAACCGAGGTTGCTTTTCTAAGGGTTAACAACCGTATGTGCATATCCCATTTAGTATGGATATGAGAAGAGACCTAGAAAGATATAATCATAGACATAAATGATAAAAGTTAAAACTAATATGAGGCAATCAATGAAGTAGAAAAAGAAGGTGCAAATGCATTAATAGTTCATGCGATATAATGATATGTCCTTAGAGTATGTAGGTGCTAGTTTTGACGTGCCTCCTCAACGAAGGAAATAGACAAGTTACAAATAAAATATGCTTGGGATGTCAAGTACACATATGTTAAGTTTTGTAATTTTGAATAAAAAATGTACGTTGTACTTATGCATGTAATAAAGACTCAAGTTGGACTTATGTGCGAACATAGTCATGCAAAGGTAGTTAACACCCAGTTTGTCTTGTAGTTAGGAGGTGACATGTCAGGGGTAGTAGTTGTTTGTAACTACAATCCCCATAATTTAAAAAAGACCCCCTTCATTCATTTGAGAGGGTACGCACGCACACAAGGGAGAAATTGTATATGCTAGAGAGAATACATTGTAGTTGCATTGTGTATGCTAGAGATATTGTATATGCTAGAGAGAGTACATTGTAGTTGCATTGTGTATGCTAGAAGAGAGTGAAAAGTGCATTGGAGGCATTCTACACAAGATCACACACTGTGTATGTAAGAGAATGGTGTATGTATTTCACCGTATAGGCTATCATTAATGCAATATCTGTTCATACTTGTTCATCATTTGCTATTGCTATTGTGTGTGATCTGCATTTACTACTATTGATTGATTGCTGCAGCATATTAGATTCAATCCTGTCATTTGTATTATTTTTCAAGTTCTATCGTACAACGCCATCTGGGTAGTTACTAAGCCGTCCAACATAGTTTCCAAGTCGTACAGTGAAGTTGCTAAGTCATACAGTGCAATTGCCAAGCCGTCTAGTTAGTGCCAGTCGTCTGGGAAGTGTGCAAGCCGTTTGGTTCTTAGATTGAGCCATCTAGAGAGGTGAACAAGGCTGTCAAAGACAAGGAGATGATGCGGGCCGTACAACTGCAACACTTAAAATTGTGAATAGTTAATCTATCAATCGAAATTGTTCCTCCAATGGTGGAATACCAACACTATGCTACATTTGGCATTGTTGTCCTTTGAAGTTTGAACCAACACTATGCGAAGATTGGAGAGGTGGATGACAGATAACTTATAGCAAGGACGTGGGAGACGTGGACGCGGAAGATTGAGAGATCAGCCAATACACAAAATTTAGAGGATTACACAACAATAAAAACGAGAAAAATGTAAGTGTGGTGAGAAAGACTTGCATGTTGTTGACGAGGGACTGCATGAAAGAAGAATACTGACAGAACTTGTTGATGAAGAGATACAAATACCATAAGCAAAGCAAGTTTGAATCCTCAAATGTTGGATGGTTCGGACAAGAAAGGAGAAAGGTGGAAAACGTTGTTTTTAACAATGGAAGATGGAGCACAAGTGGAAGCACAACGAGCAAACGAGATTTGGGCCAAGTTGAACGTTTGCTTGAGTTGTGAAAAAGGCGCAAAAGTGAAGAGTGTGCAAGATGAGGCAAAGCAACTGGTGATGCCAACACAAGTGTGGGGGAGAGTGCCTAGAGGTGCAGAGGATGGGAGTCAAGCACAAAAGTGACCACAAGAGAGTGTGCTCAAGATACCAGATGTGATACTCATGTATTTGTGAAGGAGATTGTAAAGTGTGGGGCGCAAGGTAGCGGCCAAAGATTGTTTGCAAATGAAGGTTTGTCAAGTGAAGGCAAACAGCCACAAATGGTTAATATTGTTATAGTTGTCGGCAAGTAGAAGTGTCCAAAGTTCATGGCTAATGGGAAGGAAGACCCAAAACGCCATATTGGAACATGTGAAACAATATGGAGAGCCAATGGCATAGATGATGAAGGTTCATGGCTACAATTGTTTCTAGCCACGTTGTGTGGAATAGCAATGGATTGGCACTTAAAACGAGAAGAATCCTTCACAACTTGCAATGAATTGAAGATTGCATTTAGTAAAGAAATCAGATTGCTTCGAGATGATACAAAGATCATTGGAGAGAATTCGGTTACAGTTCAGAACAGGATGCAACAGCAAATTGATCAACACCATTTAGAGCATAGCTTCAATGTAGGAGATATGGTCTTCCTTTGACTCCAGCCATACAAGCAATCATCGGTTGAACTTCGTGCTCACCAAAAACTTGCCACAAGGTTTTATGGACCCTATCAAGTATTGCAACGGATTGGACAAGTGGCCTATAATCTTGCGTTACCACCTTCCAAAATACACCCCATATTCCATGTCTCTTGTCTGAAGAAGGTACACGGCAACCATGTTCGGGTCCAATTAACACTTCTTGAGTTGGATGAAGAAGGTTTGGTCATCTTGGAGCCTGACAGCATTCTAGACTGTAGAGCCCGCAATCTCCATAATCACACCATCATTGAAATCTTGGTCAAATGGCGGGGTCTATAGTAGGAAGATGCCACATGGGAGTCTCTTCAATAGCTTCAGCAAAAATTTCCACATCTCCATCTTTGAGGACAAAGCTTTTTTGAAGGGGAAGGGCATGTTAAGACCCCATTTTAATATTATTACTTATATTTTTATCATGTGGTATTTCAAGTGCCTAGACTTACATGCCAGTATGATGTAACCATTATGTATTATAAAAAGACGTTATTTAAAGATGTAATGGTTATTAATTAAGAGTTACTAGCTCAGGCCCCCACTTGCACTTGGATGGCAACCCTTGAGCATTAGGGTTAGAGTTAGTTGGAGTCTTTAAAAGAACCAAAGGGGCAAGAGGAAAGGCATCTCATATTTTGTTGTAACAAAGCTCTGCTTCTAAGGAGGTTGCCCCCTCAAAAAGGCTAGTGATTCTGTAATGTGTTTTTGTTTTCTGCAATATAATATGTTGCATTTCTATTTCGTATTGCAACATTGTTAACTTCAAGCTTATTTTTCTGTTATAATTGCAATATTATGTGGATGTGCTTTTATTTTAGTGCAAGGTTCCTAACATATCATTTGACATTCAAGAAAGGCCAACAAAATATGTGATTAACTTGAAGAATCAGTTTGTAAGTCAAGAATTGGTGACATTCAATGAGTTCTGGAGTTCATCATCAAACAATAAGAATGGACAAGAACCAAACAAAGGTGTGTTGGAGTTGGAGGAGTGCATGGAGGATGAGAAGCACTCTGATGGCAAACTTCTCCATTTGAAAATGAAAGACTATGAATTCTTCTAGCCAAATTGTATGTGTATTGTGTATCAACATAGAAGAAGACCAAGATGAACTAGTACAAGGTATATATCAGATCGGAAAATGCAATCAATCTGCAACCAAGGCTGAAGAAGAGAAGTAGACTTTTCCAGAAAATTTTGCAAAATATAGTGTTGGCAATGCCTTGATTGACAAAAAGCAACTAATCCATCTAGTAACCATCTTTTCTACAACCCATATGTTGGTTTTATCTCCATTTTATTGATTTTAACAGTCAATTGTATGACTTGATGTTTTCATGTTTCCTTTGCTTTGTGGAATATATCTCACCAATGATCTTCGTATCATCGCAAAGCAATCTGAATTAATTGCTGAATTCAGCCTTCAGTTAATCTCATTTTGTGAAAGGATGTATTCTCTTCAGATGCCAATCTATTGCGGTCCCTCACAATGTATCCAGAAACAACCTCAACCATGATCCTTCATCGTCCACTCTGTTTGCTCGCCATATTGTTTCACATGTTCCAATATGACGTGGGTCCTTGTCATCACCTAGGAATTTCAGGCACATTTGCTTGCTCACTACTACCGCAATATTTGCCATAGGTATCCGCGTGAGTGTGGTCTACCGACAAGGATGCCACTTGCATTATCGGTGATGTGACCTGGGTTCAATCCCCACGGTAGATGTGTATAAGAAGTATTACTCAAAAAAATATATATATATTTGCCATAGGTGGCTACTCTCTTTCACTTGATGACTCTACAATTGCAAAGAATCGTTGACCGCTTGTGCACCTACACTTTGCAACCTTTGTGAATACATGAGCGTCAGTTCTGGTCTCTACACAATCTCCTTCGATCACCCTTGTGCTTGACTCTTGTCCTTTGCAACTCTAAGCACTCTCCCCCACACTACTAGTGTCGCCAGTTGTTTCGCCTCATCTCCTCGTACACACTCCACGTTGGCACCTTCTTCACCACTTACACTCAACGTTGGCGCCTTCTTCACCACTCGCATAAACGTTTTCCATGGCATGAATCCTCATTTGTTCAATGTGCCTCAACTTGTGCTCCCTCCATTATTAGAAACAACGTTTGCCACTTTTCACTTTCTTCAACAAGGAGAACCACCAAAACAAAAGCCTCGTAGTGAGGTTAGCAAGTATGAAGGCATGATTGTTTGCAACCATTGGTCATTCACAACAATGAATGAGAAAAGAAACACAACAATTGTGAGAGCAGAGTGAGCAACTAAATAGAAGAATGGAAGAACTAAGGAGACAACATGCATGAAAATTGTTAAGAATGCAGCAAAGCAATGGGTAGGAGAAGTTCTTTTGGGAATGGAACAAGTCCAAAAGAAACTCCAAGAAGTGCATAGCAAACAGGTGTTGGGAGTTGCTAATGGTTGTGCATATAAAGCTTAGTTTTTGGAGACAAGCTACTAACCCTGCAAAAAGACATGTTGCAAATGAAAAGTATGGAGGGTTGTACAAGAAGTACCTTTGCCAAGAAGGGGAGGAGAAGTTGAGACTTTGAGGCAAAAGTCAAGTAGTCTCCTTTGACAAGTTCAAGCAGTAACAATGAAGATTGGAGAAATGACACTTTAGGCTTGGAACTTGGGAATAGAACAAGAAGAATGACACCACAAAGACACCAAGATGATCAACCCAAAGGCAATTAACAACAATAAGCAACTCAGCGCCTAAATGCCTTAGAAGTAGGTAGGCGAATGAGTTGGAGAAATCAAGATCCACCAAATTTGAACGGTTCCTTGGGAAGTCAAAGTAGTCCACAAAGACTACTAGGCAGCCTAAGGCGTACTTACGACTTAGGCAATTCAGGCAATCTAGGAAGGCCATAAGGTGCCTTGGGCCATCTAGATCTGCCCGGTCTAGGTAGGAGGTCATCTGGCTTCACTCAGCCATCTAAGGGAAATTTATTTCGCTCAAACTACCCCTAGGCCATATAGCCAACAAGGTGGGCCATTTGGACCAACCCCTAGCAATCTGGGAAATAGGAGGAGACCTCAAATGACCCTCAGATCATCTAAAGTTTGAACTAAGGGTCAAGCCATCAGAGGATGTTGAAGATAGTTCAGAAAGAAGAAATGAGGGATTGAATGCAGATTGACCATATCGAGAATAGGTTCAACCAACACTAAGGCAGTCTAGTAGAATTGAAAGAGAAGGACAAAATGTCGGGCCATCAAAAGAAAGAGCTATGGGAATGCCAATTGATAGACAAAATGATGGAGTTGAACCTGAACCTACAAGATCATTAAGAAGAAACTGACAACGGAGAAGGCAATCTGGACGAGCTGGTCAACAATCAAGTCAACCAGGCCATACAAAACATAGCATGAGATCACGAGGACAAATGGTCAGACAAGGTCGTCTGAGGCAGGGTTGTTCGAGACAACAGTCAAAGTCGTCCAAACAAAGGAACCGTCAGGAGATGCAATTGTACGACAGCGAGAGTATTCCACCCTTGGAGGAACAATTTGATATGATAAATTTAATGATCAACTATGATTGCATTCATCTCAATAGTCAACACTTCAGTCTATGAATAGGAAATTTTATCCTCTTCTAGACTGCTAACCTTCAATGAACAAGCTTATCTCTCCACATTTTATGGCAATCATAGTACAACAATCTTAGTACGACAATGACGGTACAAAAATTAGCAATGTATGGCATTTGGGCAATGCACTATACAGCAATGGCTATACGGCATTAGTTGTAAGAAAGCTCTCGTACTATGACTTCAGTCCTACATACAGAACTTAGAACGAACAACTACATATATATCTACTATAGTAATAAACAATGACAACACATACAGGAAACATATAATGGCAATAGATGAAGGATGAATATGAGTAGATATTGCATTAACTTTTGCCTATACAATGGAATGTATACGACACTTGTCTTACACACAATTTGCGATCTTGCACAGAGTATCTCTTCCACAACAATGTTTGTGCAAACATATCTACTCTCTACAATACCAACATGTTTAAGGTACCCACTTAATTGAATGAGAGGGCCTATTTATCATTGATGGTTGGTAGTTAACAACAACTATCACCCTAAAAAGCTCACCTCTAACTGGGCGATAGCTACCCTACATTCACACATAACAAGTGATTACATTCATTTTATCATACAACTTTATTTACACCACAAACTTTGGAATATCAAAATGCTTATGTCATAACTTATGACATCAAAACAAATAATAAAAAATTACATTACACTATGAGCACTTGATTTCAACGCACTTATTTGACTTTTCCTACCTGGTCTACTTCTTTGGCTAAGGAATGTTAGAACTAGCACCTACAGCTGTTAGGAGATTTGGACGAACCGTCTAGGAATGGATTGTATGAATAAGGACAAAATGCAATTAAATTATGGTCATAAGATGGACAAAGTGTGAAATAAATATGCGCAAGGAGATAAAAACAAAGTGGAAAAAAACATGCACAACGTGATGACGATAAGATGAAAAAAATATGACATCTAGTTAAAACAATTAAAGGTGGCGAAGTGTTAGTTGAGAAACAGTAGCTGCATGTAAGACAATTGTCCCTCTACCACCTCCATCTTATAAATACATGATGGAACATAGCCATAAGACACTCAAACGCTCAACACCAGAAGGAGCCAAAGGAGTTAGATCAGTCCGAGCTGAATCAGCCAGAGCGTGAAGAAGTTATAGCTTGTGCAAACCATACAAAGAGAGGAAATGCAACTAGTGCAAACCATACAAATGGAGGAAGCTACACCAAATGTATGGACGAGAAGGGTTCGAGAAGTAGAGAATGTGTGAAAAAAATAGTAGACTAGAGCAGGAGCGCGCAAGAAGAAAACCTTGAAGCAAGACGTTGCATTGCATGCAAAAACTGCCAAGGAGAAGTTTTGGATAAAGTTTCTACAGGAAATCCCTCCCTAGTGCTGGAAAAAAATAGATTTATTTTACAAAGATTGCAATTTAGCATTGCCAAAAGAAAACATTGAGAAGACAATTGCAATCAACCGGAGCAAAGGATGAAAGGTTCAATTGCAGAGGATCAAAATTTTCCAAGTCGTATGGGCTGTATGGGTCATACGAACCATAGTTGAATAAATCACCAAAGAATCGCCAAAATCACGATTCTTTTCTTTGAAATGTCGAGTCAAATTGCCATGAATTGCCGAGTTGGCGATTCTTTGGCGATTTTTTCAAAAAATCGCCAATGGTGATTCTTTGGCGATTGTCTATTTTTTCAAAAAATCACCAAAAAATCTACAATGAATCGATCGCGGCCGCATAGGTAGAGGATGCGGCTGACTTAGGGGAAAGCTCACTTTTTCCCCATTTTTTCCCTATTTTTTCATCCTGAGCTCTTCCAAACAAAGAAAATACTCTACCTACCTGCTACCACCCCAACCCAAACACGCTAGGCATCTTAAGAGAGAGCGATTGTTGTGTGAAGGAATCCAGCAACCAGCACCAACCACCCAAAAGATTCATCCAAGGTAAGAAAATCTTTGAAAACTCTTTTTTTTTTCTTCTCCAACATGAAACAATGTTTAGATTCTAGATTAGGGCTGTTTGCAAAAAATTTTGTGATTTGTCAATGTTTGAACTTTGAAATTTAAAACTTTAAACCCTCAACGCAAAACCCTAGTCTAAGGTTTAGGGTTTTTTTTTCTCTTCTCCTTTTAAGTAGATACTAAATTGATATATGCAAGCCAAATTATTAGCTATCAATATTTGTTAAACTTTAAACCCTAAACCCTAGTCTAGGGTTTTGGGTTTATGTTTTTTTTTTCTCCCTTTAAGTAAACAACTAACTATTGCTTAAGGCTGCTTGATAACCATGTATGCAAGCCCATTTTTCAGCTGTTAGTGTTTGAACTTTGAAGTTTAAACCCTAAACCCTAGACTAGGGTTTCGGATTTAGGGTTTTTTTTTTCCTTCTTTTTAAGTAAATATTGCTGCCTAATAACTATGTATGCAAGCCCATTTTTCAGCTGTTAATGTTTTACTTTGAAATTTGAAGTTTAAACCCTAAACCCTAATCTAGGGTTTCGGTTTAGGGTTTTTTTTATTTTCCTCCTCTTTTTAAGTATATATTGATGCTTGATAACTATGTATGCAAGCCCATTTTTCAACTGTCAATGTTTCAATTTTAAACCCTAAACCCTAGCCTTTTGGTTTAGGGTTTAGGTTTTTTTAAGTGATTGTTTGTAACTTTATTGTTACTTGTTTCCATGTGCAAGCATATAAAAAATGAAACCAAAAGATGCAGCATGGGCGTATGGAACGCCAAGGGCAAAGAAAGGGGATGTGACATGCAATTTTTGTAATGAATCTCTTACTAGAGGCATTTATCGCCTCAAATTCCATTTGGCAAAGAGATCTTACAAAGATGTCAGGATATGCCCTAAGCTGCCAAAAGAAATTAAAAATAAAGTAGAGGCCATGATTGTTGAGTCAGAGGAGAAAACTAATCTCAAAAGAAGTCATATCGATGCCATCTCACCCCCCACCTGAATTCCCCGTATCGACAACAGCTTTAGCCAGTTTCAACAAGAGAGTTAGAGTCCATCGGATGCACAAGCAACTAGTGGGGCAGGAGAGTCCTATTTAAAGACCGTTCCGTGCTAGGGGCACAATCCATGCTTGAGGGTATAGCTACGTGGAACCAAGAGAAGCACAATGCAATAAGGGCAGCCATTGCCACGTTTTGGTATTATTCTGACATTCCCTTCAATGTGGCAAGGTCTCCATACTAGCGATACATGATAGATGCCATCACAAGTTGCGGTGCAGGTTTTAGGGCACCGACTTATGATGACCTTAAGGGCACTCTCCTTCAACAATCTGTGGATAACATTTAGGTTCTGCTTGACTATGTTTATATATAAATGGCATGACTAATTTTTTTATATATATGATAGTTAAATATCAATATGCAATGTGAATGACTAAATTTCTTTTTATACTTCAGGTTGTGCTTAAATACCAACGTAGGATATGGAGGAACAAGTGTTGCAGTATAATGTTTGATGGTTGGACGGATGGGAGGGGAAGAACCTTGATTAATTTTTTGGTTGCTTCTACAGGAGGAATTGCATTCCTCAAGTCAGTAGATGCATCGGCACATGTTAAGAGTGTCGAAATGCTTGGAAGGTTGTTGGAGGAGGTTATGTTGGAGGTCGGGGAGGAGAATGTTGTCCAAATCATTACAGACAACGCAACAACATATAAGGCAGCCAGTAGGATTTTGGAGTAGAGATTACCCACTATTTTTTGGACCCCATATGTAGCCCATTGTCTTGATTTGCTCCTCAAGGACATTAGGAAATTACTTTGGGTGGAAGAGGTTGTAAGGAATGCTAAGGCTATCACAAAATTCATTTACAACCATACATGGGTCCTTAGCCTCATGAGGCAATTTACTAATGGGAGGGAGCTAGTGCGGCTTGGCATTACATGCTTCGCCACAAACTTTGTGACATTGTAGAGCATTAATTATACAAGAGGGTCAATGAAGCAAATGTTTGTGAGTGATGATTGGAATTCTTAAGCAGCTACACAATATCAAACATCACATTAGGGGCATAATGTATATACTTATTTGTTTGAGGATGACTTCTGGATGGCCATGGATGTGGCCATCAAGGAACAAGACTACGCTCATTAATTTATTTTATTTTATTTTTGTTGTAAAATTTTCCTTTAAATTATTTTTTCTTTTTTTTTTTTTCCAGTCTCACAGCCTTTGGTGAAGGTTCTTTGTCTTGTTGATAGAAAACAATTTTCAATGGGATTTGTATATGAGGCTATGGACAAGGCAAAAGAGGCAATAGTTGCATTTTATGGATATGCCCGCACCAAATAAGATGCCATTTGGATTATCATTGATAATCGATGGACATCAAAAATCCATAGCCCTCTTCATGCAGCGGGTTACTATTTGAATCTCCAAATTTTTTATGATGCTACATTTCGTGTTGATTATGAGGTGGAGGTTGGCCTCCAAGATTGCATTGACCACATGTTCTTTGTCAGTAAACAATTGCGCAATAAAACGCATGCAAAGATACAAGATTATAAGAAATGTTGTGGCCGCCAATTCCCATCTAAGCAATGCAAGAGTGCTAGGTCAACATTGAGGCCAGGTAACCCTCATCAGATTATTATTTATTGTCTTTTGATTTTGTTTTAAACTTCTAAAAATAATCTGAATTCACTATTTTACTGTTACGTGTGAAATATTACTTTTTTTTTTTGTTGTTGTTTCTAGATTTATGGTGGGATGACTTTGGTGATTTTACACCCAATTTGTAGCACATGGCCATTAGAATCTTATGTTAAACCATTTAGCTCTTCAAGTTGTGAGTGCATATGGAGTATGTATGAGCACATACACTCCAAGAAGCGCAACAGACTTACACAAGAAAAGTTAAATGATCTTGTGCTTGTGCATTACAACCTTCGTCTCCACCAAAGAACTTTTGAAAAAACAATTACTCAACCCTTTGACCTAAGTGACATTGATCCATCATCTAAATGCATCACAGATGCAATGCAGGAGCAGCAAGAAGAGCCTCTATTCTCCATGGATGAATTTCAAAACTTTGAAGACCTAGAGGAGGAGATAGCAGCCAAGGACCAACAAGAGGCACATGCACAAGAAGCGGCAAGCACATGTCAACAAAGAGAGACTAGGTCTTTTTTTAGGGCAAAGGAATTGCAAGACATTAGATAGTGGGCCTATTGAGGCATTTTGACACATTTTGTAATTTGTACCTTTCAATATTATAAGCAATACAAGATGTGTTTTGTCACTTTCATGTGTAGTTGAAGCTTGAGCCTTGTATGATGTCCTGACATGAATTACTGCTTTTATTGCAATATTTGATTTGTATAATGTTAATGTATTGTAATATGCATAAAAAAACATTTTTTCAATGAAAATTGGGTTTTCTTTGGTTTTCTTTTTTGCCTATTCTTTGCCAATTCCCAATTTTTTCCAAGTTGACCATTTGTCGATTCCATGGCAATTCCGGTTTTCTCCACTATGGTACTAACTATCAACGCAAGAGCAAAGAAGCTTAACAGAAGCATATGGACCATCTGAGGGTTTGCAGGCATTGTTATAAGGAAGATGGAGAGACACAGGAAGAAGGTTGTCTAGAAATCAGTTGTCAAGGATAGAACCCCCGGAAACCAGGTAGTCTGCAAGTTGGTCGTCCAAGATTGGGCCATCCAAGATTGGATCGTCCGATAATGAACCATTTGAGACTGAGCCATCTGGTAGGAGGCCATTCAAGGCAAAACCATCTGGAGGCAAGGTGTCAATAGTTATACTGTGCGGATAGTCAAGGTCGTACAGCGAAAGTTGAGTATAAGCACAAGAGCGATGAAGTCACGTGCCAAGTGGAGCTACGCAATGAAGACACATCATCAAGTATTTGCATAGGATCAGATATTGTGTAAGTAAGAGAATGGCATACGTATTTCACCGTACAGGCTATCAATAATGCAATATTTGTTCCTACTTGCTCAGTATTTGATATTGCTATTGTGTGTGATCTGCATTTATTGCTATTGACTGATTGTTGCAATAGATTAGATTCAATCTTATCATTTATATTCTTTTCCAAGTTCTATCGTATAGGGTCATTAAGGTAGTTACCAACTTGTCAAGCATTGTTGCCAAGCCATACAGTGAAGTTGCTAAGCCGTACAGTGCAGTTGCCAAGCCGTCAAGACTGAAGGCAAGTGGCTTGGCTAGTGCCAGTCGTCTAAGAAGAGTGCAAGCCATTTGGTTCTTAGACTGTGGAACGTGGAACAAAGAAGTTGCAGTCCAAAACGCAGTACGAGTGGAATTGCCAATGGTGTCGTTCCAATAGAGTGACTGTGGTCGTTCTAGTGTGAGTATTGTTCTAGTGGCGTGGAGCACTTGCAGTACTAGTAAAGCTTGATCCTGCTATTCCAACACTTGTCATTCTAAGTGGAACTGCTATTCCAAGAGTATGATGTTCTAGTGGAACTATCATTCTACGTGTCATTCCAAAACTTGTTGATCTAGCAAGTGTCATTCCAAGTGAATGTCATACTAGTTGAAGTGTGATTGTCTTACAAAGTCAATTTTGATGTTGTGCTAAGTGCAAAGTGATAAGGAGAACTGCAATGACTGCAATCTTGTTTGGCCCCTAATTTGTCATCCTATTCCTCTATCTCTAGAATGCTTGTCATATGTGCTATAATAGAAACATCTTCCTCTAAGAGACATGGCTCATATCGCGTTAGTCAGCTGACATTGACATCATGAGTGCCAAGTTAAGCTAGGAGATCTAGGCAAAAAGTATTTGTTCCCATTGCTTGGAGGATTGTTAAAGGCCCATATCAAATGAGCTTCAACTTATGATGGTGTCGGTTATGAAACTTGTGATCATCTAAGTGAAGCCAAACACAATCACCAACTTCAAAAGAATGAGGAACCTAATGTCGTGTAATGCCCCCCCCCCCCCCCACCTGTGTGTGGTGTTTTTGCAATAACTATGGATTAATTTGAACATGCAATAATACCCAAATGAAAGAAGCCATTAACAACAGCATGCAATTATACCCAGATGGATTTAACACTAAATAATCGATTTTTATGCAGAACCCATAATCAAAATAGCTTATTAATTCATATCAACAAATTACAACAATGTTTAGAAATTCCGGATGGATAAATGTCTTCAGAATATCATTATAAACATACCAATTTGCTATTATCTCTAACTGATGGACTATAAACCTCTGAATCTTTGATTGAATCACAAAAGCGTGAATCCCGAGTGAATTCACCAGCCAAGAACCGGGTTTTCGTCCAGCTCCCTTCTCCAATACTGAGGGTTTTCGTCCTCAGAACTTCAACTATCTGTACACTGTCGATCCCTGAAATGGAACCGATCTGCCCTTCGGGGTTTCGTCCGTCGGGTTATCGATTGGGGTTTCCATCCCTTTCGATGAAGAAATATCAGCCACCGGCACAATTCTCCAAAATAAAAACAATATCCAACATGCCGAAATGAGACCAAGTCACTGAATAAATAGGCTCCTCCTTGGCAAACTCTTTTTTTCGCGCTCAATGTGGGATAAACATATTTCTTTCCTTTTAATTATAATATAAAGTTTTAACTTTATAAAATGAATTTAATAATTCACTTAATAAAGCCAAGCTTTGCGCTTTAAAAACTCTACCTTATGAAACTCCAAATGACCAACTGAAACATGTTCTCGATACCCATTTCGTTGTAGAACATCCCCTTGTCCGCTCGGTAAGAAACCCTAAAACCCGACACTGCTAAAAATAGCAATTCCAGCATCCAAGCTCTGTTTGACCCCGAACGACCACCAAAACTGAGCTCTAAGAATCCAAAAGTTGTCTCAAATATCTCCAAAGGCTCTCATCCATATGACATAGCCTACGGGAACCCGTGTATAGGCTAGTCTCTATGTGCTCCCACTAGCTGATTAGAAGGGAACATTACATGTCGGTCATGAGGTACCTTGAATTTGACTTGCAATTTCTTTAACTTTGGCATGAATTTTAGCCAAATGTTGCACAAAGGAAGAAGCTTTGTCTTGCTCCTTCTATTCATGGGATGTATGTGAAACTAGAAGAGAAACCTATATCTTATAAGGTGCCTATCACTGAGAAACATAACAAACTTCAAAAGGAGATTGCTCTGTAAGACATAAGTAGCCCATTTGTAGCTATGCTGCAAAATATGCAGATAGTTTTCCCATTGCTTGTCTTGTTCATGATAAATGTGCAAAGAATGGACTAGAGTGCAATTGACAACCTCAGGCTGGCCATTAGTCTATGAATGAAAGGAAGTTGAGAAACACTACTGACAACCAAGAAGTTTCCACAATGATTTCCACAAGCGACTCAAGAAATGAGAGCCACAATCAGAAATTATAATAAGTGGTAGCCCAAAAGTGCTCCAAAAATGTTTGAAAAACAAGTCAGCTACCTGGGGTGCATTGATAGACTTGGTGCATGGCATAAAAACTGCCATTTTTTAAAATCAACACACCATATCAAAAAAGCAATTATGCTGCCTTTGAGTGGTAGGCAAGCCACTAATGAAATTCATGGAAATAGATTCCCGTGGTCAAGAAGGAACTATTGAAGGTTGATACATTCCAAGCTTTCCATTGGAAGGCTTAGATTGGCTACAAAGTGACCATCAACATATAAAATCTTTAACTTCCTTCGGCATATAAGGCCAATAAAAATAGAATTGAAGATGGTGCAAGGTCTTCTACACACCAAGATGTCCACCTTAAGAAGAGGAATGAGCCTCCTTGAGTAGAAGTTGACAAGAGGGGCCAGCGTGAACACAAAGCTGGACTAACCTGTAAAATAACACAACTTTCAAGCTATAATCAAGGAAAGTGTCTAATTTACAACTGTCAGTTGCTGCAAAGCAAAATACTAGGACCCAAGAAAGGATCTGTTGAGTAGAAATCTTTCCACTTATCATAAGTTGCACATCCAACATCCAACATCCAACATGTTAAGCACAAGAGGAGGACAAATACAAAAATATGCCACTTTGTTGGCGATATTTTTCTTGTATTTTATCACCAAATGAAACTACTGCATGTGAGCTGTCTATTTCAAATGTCGATGTTTTGAATTTTTCATTGAGAGTTCAAGAAATAAAGGGGTTGATGATCCAAGTACAAAATGATCTCACGAAGAAGACATAGTGTCATTGTTTGGGTGCTTTAACTAAGACATAAAATTCCTTCTGATAAGTGCTATAATTAAGCTTAGCTTGTGACAAAGCCTTAGAATTATAGACCACTGGATATCCTCCCTGCTTACAAACTCCTCCAATGGTATATTGAGAAGCATTAGTATCAAGCTTGAAGGTTGTTGGGAGTCCGAAAAGGCAATCATAGGAGTAGTGCATAGAGAATCTTTGATGGGTGAGCTGATGCAGTGGATGTGCAACTTGTGAGTAGTTGTTAATGAACTTCCTATAGAAGTTCATACTCCCAAGAAAACTCTTCAAATCTGAAATAGTGGATGGAGTTGGCCACTCATGAAGTACCTTGACTTTATCTAGATCCACATGTACCCCATGCTCATCAATAAGGAAGCCCAAGTACTTCACTAAAGTCTGTCCAAATATCGATTTCATCTTCACTTGGAGTAGGTGTTGGTGAAGAAGATCCAAAGCTGTCTTCACATGGTTTAAGTGGTCTCCCCATAGCCAACTATAGACCAAGAAGTCATCAAGATAGATGACAACATAGTGGCCAAGATGAGGCCTATAGACATCATTGATGATGCGCATAAATGTAGCAGGTGCATTAGTAAGGCCAAAAGGCATGACCAACAACTTGTATAGCCCAAACTTTGTCTTGAAGGTTGTTTTCCAAACATCATCATGAGGCTCCATGTGACCTTGGTGACATCCAAAAGTCAAGTTAAGCTTGGTAGAGTACTTAGCTCCTCAAAGTTGATCTAGAAGATCATCAATCTCAGAAAGCAAGTAGTGGTTCTATACAATGATTCTATTGAAAGGCTGTTAACCATGACTAACCGCCACTCCGTATGTTCTTTGCTTGGCACCACAAGAGTAGAACATTTGCAAGGCAAAGAGTTGGACTGAATCTTGCCATCCTCTAGCAATTGCTTGATCTGGCGCTCGATATCAACACTTTTGTGGAGGTGGTGTGATATGGTGGTTGATTGTGCAACTGAGATTCTGGCATAAGATCAATGGAATGTTGAATGTGTCCCAAAGAAGGAAGCTTCTCAAAAAGATTGGAACAAGCATTGATCAAAGATTGAATTGTTAATGGGAGAAGCTTGTTAGCAACGTCTTTCTTAGCTTCTCCAATGGTGCAAAGAGTCAAAACATTATGCAAATTAACTTGTTGTACTACAGGTCTACCAGAAAGCAAAGGGGTACCAAAAGAAATAAATTGATACACTTTACCATCTTCTTGCAATTAATAGGTCTTCTGAAAGCCATCAAAAACAGGCTTGCGATCAAATTGATATCGTATTCTAAAGTAGCAAACTACAGCAATCTAGTGAAATGGCATTGCATACCACCATGTCTTGGATTGGCTCAATGGCAAATGTCATCGAATATTAGCAAGTGACAAGGTTGTCCTTCCTCTTTGGCCCAACCCAATTGGTATGGGTGTGGATGCTTTGTAGTTGGCAAATGAAGATCATCCATCAACTTTGGTGAAATCATATTCTTTTGGCTGCCATTATCAAGGATCAGCTCCACCAATTTGTCCTTGATTTGACAATTTTGTGTGAAGGCTTCACAATTTATAGTATAGTTGTTGACCATGACAATGAACTGAGGATTATAAGTGTTGGGATTTGTTACCTCAACTATGGAATCGTCATCGCATGGCAGCATCTATGGCTCAACTAGAAGGGCCTTTGCTTTCTTGGATTTCAAGACACAACATTCTTTTGTAGAATGTCCTGTGCGCTTATGATAAACACAAAAATTCTTCTTCCCACTACCAAAACCCTTAGTAGATCCACCTTAGGGAGAACTCCTATGCTTGACAGGATTTGAGGCATTGGGTAAGGTAGAAGTGCTCTTTTTCTGAGATGCATAAGACATATTGGTCTTCTCCTTTTGCTGCCTCACTTCCACCTTTAGTGCAAGTTGGCAAGCATGCTCCAAGGATGTTATGGTGATAAGCTTTATCTCCTCTCAAAGATGAGAAAACATTCTAGCGACAAATTTTATGCAGAGGACATCATCAAGTTTAACCTCACCTAACTTGATAGAGAGCCGATTAAACTCCTCAATGCACCGTTTGACTGACCGACAAGATATTTTATGAAGATAAAGCCAAAATCTTGTCAGCGTTTCCAAGAGGATAAAAGCTACCCAAAGAGTTGTTTGCTCTTTCCATATAGCACTTATTGACTAATTTGTTGCTTGCAAAAGCTCGACATGCAATTGCTATCAAGTAAGGGTTTGATAGTCCATATGGAATTACACCACCATGATCTTCTACGCATCTGTGAGCTGGAGTTTGTGTCTTGAAATATGCCTCTAGACTATGAATCCAAGCATCCTCTTTATCCCCAATGATTGTGCCATCGAAATGAGGAATGGAGATTTTAGAGTCCAACTTGAAGGAAGGTTGAGCAATCAAGACAACTAAAGAGGGAGAATTGGCAGACTGTTGTCCCATGAGACATTGGAAAATATTTGCCATTTGATCCATGAGTTTCAACATTTTGTTGTTGTCACTAATCATTCAACTCTTGGGCCAAAAAGTGAATCAAATCAAAGTTAGGTGCAGACCTGCCTGAACTAGCCATAACAAGAAAAACAAACGGCAGCCTAGGGTGGAACCTCCCTTTATATTTTTTTCTTTCGTTCTTTTGTGTTCTTTTTTCTTTTGTTCTTTTGTGTTCTTTTTTCTTTCTTTCTTTTTTTATTCTCAAGAAATAAGGCCAATAAAAAGAAGAATACTAGTTTGCAGGTGAAAAGCAAAAAAAAAAAGAATTTGCAGAAAAAGCAAAGTCCCCTAACAGCTTGGTTAATCCCGAAAACCATATAATACTTGAAACTCTAGATAAGAAATTTGAGTTTGAATAATTAAAACTTTACATGAAAAAGTTAAAATGTTAACTAAAAAGATAAAAATAAATAAAATAGTTTTTAACGAGATGACTCTCACACAAAATATTATTTACCTAATTTTCAATTATACTCCACATATATATATATATATATATATATATATAGAATCATCATTTTGAAGAAATTAGAAGGCACATTACAATGCCTTTCGTCTGGGAAGAGTCTCATATAATTCAAAGGTGTAGTGGGCCATTTCAAGTGAGGTTGGTACAATCTTACAATGAACATCATATTACCTGCTCTCATGGGACATGATGCCATGATGACTAGACAGCTTGGGGCAGCAACTGCAGAAGCAGGAAACTAGACAGCAGGGCAGTATGCTGAAACCAATCTCAACTTGAGGCTGAGCAAACTCAGCAAGGATGGATCTCAAGGGGAGGGTGCAGCATCCAATCTCAACTTGAGGCTGAGTAAACTCAAACAAGCAAGGATGTATAATAATAGCCACATGTACTCACTGAAATATAAGCTGTGGATAGCAAAGACTGAAGAGTAAATAAGAGAAGATATCCGCCAAAACTGATTGTTTACACACTATATTGGAAAGTATTATATAGATGTACAAGAATAAAGATGTGCTTGCTGGATAAGGCAAAAGGTGTATTATATTGGAAGATAGAAAGCTGCAAAGCAGAAAAAGGAAAGAAAACTAAAAAGGAAAAAAAATTATAATCTTATCATATAATATCCCTAAATCTGATTACGTAATTGTTTTCCTTTTTAGCATGAAGAAACCACTTTCAAAAGAGAGAACAAAAAGACACAAGAGAAAGAACTTTCCTCGAGAACGGGAGAAGGGTCAGACGTACAAATGGGCCTAGAACATATGCCGGGCACTTCTATATTTATATCTTGAAATTAAAATCCATGACAACCACTTTATAAAATTTTCACTTCACAGCATTCTAGTTATAGTGCACCATTAACAATAAACTATGTTCATGGCCAGAAGCAATCTTCCAATTTACATCCTCCTCCATTTGGAATCCCATTATTTACCATTATCCTTTGGATTGGACAATTTATTCTTGCCAACAAATATGTGGCCCAAAAACCCCATACCTAAAATAATTGCAACCTTAAAGGATGCCTACACATTGATTAGTGTTAGGCAAACTTCAGATTATATACCTGCAAGTATAAACACAATAACAAAAAACAAAAACAGCAACACAAGTAACACAGATATTTACGTGGAAACCTGCAATGTGCAGGAAAAACCACAGGGCAATGGCAACTTCTCCTTTTTATTATTTTCAGCAAAACTTTACATTCACGTTTTCACGTTTCAACATTACTTTGATATGCAAGGGATCAAGCCCCTTTTATAGAGCAGAAGGAAGACTCCAAACTGTTCGTTTCCTCTCCCAAAGGAAGCCTCCAAAAACTGTTCATTTCCACTCCCAAGGAAGGCACCTGAACCTATTCGTATTCCGCATTTCGACGTTTGTCCCAGACGTCTGCTGCCTAGACATCTAGTACTGCTGCCTAGATGTCTGGCAGTGCTACCTAGACGTCTGCTGCCTAGACGTCTAGCAGCAGTCTCTGCTGGCTAAAAACACTGCATATTGACTTCACCTCCTAACAATTATTGGAATGTACATGACAATAGGCACTATGCAACTCTTTAGAAAACTACATCTAAACACGATGTTAGGTGTTATTGCAAACAGTGCTCTAGCAAAGAAATTATATAATTGCTATTTGTCATAGATGACAAGCAACACAAAGGATGTTGATTGCGAATTGCATTGCCCTATAACATTCCAAAACACTTCTACTAATTAGGATGCCTCATCTTTGATTACTAGAATGCACATGCCAGTAGGCACTATGCAACTCTATAGAAAACCACAGCCTAACAGGATATTAGGTGTAACTGTAAAGAGTGCCCTAGCAAAGAAATTATATAATTGCTATTGCAAGACTCACTGTCATAGATAAGAAGCAACACAAATGTCATTGATTGTGAATTGCATTGCACAATAGCATTCCAAAACACTTACGCTTGTTTAAAGCTTAAACAATATTTTTAGTGGATAAGTTCCCTGACCCTCAGATTTAACCAATGTTCTCGTCTTTCTTAAATGTTTATGTGTTCCCATTAAAGCACTTAACCTATAAGGAAAACCAATCCTCAAAGCCCCATATTTCAACAGTTAAAACCTTTCATTTCACAAAAGTAACAGATTTGGTGAAGTAAAAAATGCTCAACATCCGTATAGCCTTTTGTCTCTCATCGAATCCCCCTTCCAACCTGGAATCAAACTTTGCACGTGTGAATGTTGAAGAAAAGCCTATAGAAAATACTTATGGATCAAATATAAGTTGAATAATATCCCAACCTAAAGGCAAACAAAAAAGGAATGTCCACAACAAAGGAATTCGGAAAATTTGTCCAAACAAAAATTTGCCATGAAATATAAAATAACAACATGAATCAGAAATTACACTAAACAAAGTGGCTGCAAAGTTGAACACTGAGTGGTAGGGTATAATTCTTTATTTCCCTATTCCCAGAGACAGTTACTCTTCTAATGCTTGTTTCAAAATATTATCAAATAGCAGCAAAGATAGATTATCATCACAAATTTCGAAGAGAAAAGATGAAATTGAATATTTTTATGGTACTAGATAAAATTACTTGATTTTATGCCCTTGGCCTTCATTTCATCAAATATCTTTTGGGCCTCTTGTAATTCCCCTGCCTTGGCAAGTCCATCCATTATTGTGCAATATGGCATCTACATACAAATATAGCTCGTCAGGCTTCTAAAAATTTCTTAACTCCATAATTGCCAATATATGATTTACCAATAATTGAGTTTCTTTTTTATTGTTATGTTAAATGTCATAACACTTCCCTTAAAATAAAGAGTACCAACCAGCCTTTACCCATATCTTCCATAAAATAAATTGAATGTATGCAGTCCTAACATGACATTAGATTTGAAAAGTTGTACAAAAGGATAGAAAAATTCACTACAAAGAATAGCGAATGTAAAATTACATATATTGTTGCAAAAGAGAACAGCAGCATGCACAAATAGTGAAAGCCATGCTTCTTCCATCAAAATAAACGTTTCAAGCAAGCATAGGCCTTAGAAAAGTACATTCTTAGGAGGACATTATTAGACAACTTATTGGAGATTATGAGTCACTAGAGACAAAGATAGAACCAAAGACAAAAGTCTAATAAACTTACACGATTGAACATTCCCACTAGTTGTAACTTCCTTGCTCCAACACACCATTGGCTTCAAGAACGTCAGCACTAACTCTAGGATAATTTTCTCTTGAAGAGTTTTTGTCTCATGGAAAGGTCATTTTATTATTTTTGCAAATCAAAATTGCTTAGTGAAATATCCTTCATACTAAGGTATTTGAACAAGTGAATAATTTGCAATTAAGTGAAAAAAGTTCTTGTTATTTTTACAGGAGCATAACATCAGCAAGAACATTTTCTTCCAAAAATTTAAGACCTTGTGAAGTACCTGAAACAACATGAGTCACTGCAAACAAATTGGTTCCAAAAACTGTAAGAACCAAGTTTGGTTAATATTCAAAAAACAAGCATTTCCATCTAAGAAACAGGCATTTACATGTTTTATTTTGGCTTTGCCTTTGCTATTTGAAACAAAGTATTACCAAAGTAGTTATATATTGGATATTCAAATTTGCAAAAAAATAATTATCCGACAAGCAACTTGGAGGTCACAAGATTGCTGTCCAAAAGGAGGAACAGACAACAAAGCAAATTCAAAAACTCCAAAAAGTGCAATGGTATACCAAGGGTGCTAAAGATGCAAAGGGTACCATAATCACCAAGAAAACTTGAAACACCAAAAGCTCTAGAATCACGCAATGTTCCAAGGTTGTCTAGAGGCATCAAAATCTCCAGGGGCATCAAAATCTTCAAAGGCTCCAGAATCTCCAAAGGTTCCAAAATTGCCATATGCTTCCTATCATCTGTGCCACTCATGTTGTCTGTTTTTTTTTTCTTATTACTCTAAGATGCAAATAGGCTATGTTTATGGCCTCATTTGCAAGGCGATCAGCCACTATATTATGCCTCCTTCCAATGTAGGAGTATTGTATATATTCAAACTTCTACTCCAATTCTCTTAGTCTTCTCTAAACTATTTGTAGTTGGATAGATGAGAAATCCTTCCCCTTAGATAGGGTAGAGATCACAAGTCTCGAATCACCATATACATGGAGTTGTTTAATGCCTTGTTCCTGAGCCATTTTTTGGCTCAGTTCACAGACTATCAATTCTGCAACATTATTGGTTGTTTTCCCTAAATTGATTTTGAACTGAAGCATTTCATAGTGTGGTGCCACTAGTATCAAACCACCAGCCACTGCACTGCCTAGGTTTGATTTAGAGGCTCCATCAAAAAAATATGCATGGAACTTTATCTCTGGAGGTTTGATTGGTCTAACCTGTGGCCCAAAATTCATGAGATTTTGAAGACCCATTTGGTGTAACAATTGTATCTTCTTTTTTCTTAATCTCCTAATGTCTTGTTGTTTATGATATATAGCTTTTGTGTTCAAGACTATCTCCCTTAACACTCTATTGGTTAACACTCGAAAATTGGTTCTTTTGTCATCAAAAATTATCCTGTTTCTGTCCTTCCATATGTTCCAAATGATGAATATTGGCACTGAATACAATATCTGCTTGATAAGGTGCTTGTCCTTCAATCCCCATTTGTACATTTGGCCCCAATTGGTTAGGCAATTTTTTGAAAAGGTTCCTCAGAGTGTTGATCCTAGCTGTCGGGTTATTTCAATCCAGATTTTAACTGCTTCTGTACAGTGAAAGAATAGATGTGATATTGTTTCATTGTTCTTAAGACACCTATGGCAAATATGAGGCCCCATGATATTCCTCTTAATGAGGTTGTCTCTAGTAAGAATCTTGTTTTGGAGCACCAACCAAAGAAAGGCTTGAAGTTTGGGGGGAACCTTGTAATTCCATACCTTACCTATGGTTGAGTTCTTTTGACCCTGTCGCTGTAATAACACCCCTTGGCTGACTATGTAAACACCTCACCCACTGATAGAATCCCATATAAGCTGATCTGGAATTTGGAGAGAAAGTTTAATCCCTTGAGTTTGGATGAAAGTATTACCAAACTTACAAGCTATTGATTTAACATATTATTACCAAACCAATAAGACCATTACATGGTTCTTTTTAGATTCTCTAAAATTCCATCATTCTTATATTTCTTGTTTTTTTTTCCCTTATTTTGATGAATTAACTGTTCTAAACTCTTTCCATTTTGAAATTTTTTCTATAAAACAGACTCCAAAGAAAAGCCCATAGTAAAAAGCAGACAAAGTCTAAGCATATTTTTTAATGCATTATTTTTGGTTCTAAAAAATAGCACTCAACTTCTCTATTATTTTATGATCTTCCTCATTTTCTTTTCAGATAAAAATTTATGATTGCAGAAGTAACCTCATATATTGGGAAGATGGGATCTATCATGAGGTTGGTCGGGGAGTGAAAAACAAAAGAGGTAGGCAATTGAACTAATGTAAAATATAAATTGAAATTGGATCTCATACCAAGAGGAATGCTGGCTTGGCCGTGACCTAGAAAAGCACCTTTACTTTTACCTAAATTTTTTTTTTGTTAATTTTATTTTTAAAATATCTTTTACAAAATGCAAGAAATAAGCAAACCTCGCCTTTAGAGTTTTGTTCCAAATCATTGGAGAAATTCAAAGAATCAAGGATTTTCATAAGGAAAAGCTAGGTAGCAAGGAAGGATAGTCATTTATGGAAGCCCTGGTTGGAAGTACAAATGCCCTAGTTGGAAGTAAGAACACCCTAATTCGAGACAAAAGAAAAAGTGAATCTATGGTAATCCGTATCCATGCAATAGATATTCAACCAAAAGTGATTTTCAAGGATGAAATGATCAAGCACGATATAATTTTTCTTGAAATACAGGATTAATATCCAAGTTCAGTGGATACTAGGCAACTTATGTGGACATTCAGAAGTGGATTAAATGCAAATGGGGATTGAGTTCACATTATCCCATGATTTATTTATTTTTTCCCTTTCTTCTTCTTCTTTTTCTTTTTTTTTGGTTAACTTCTCCAGTTTTGAAGTCAATGATAAAATAATGGGTAGTGACCCATAGTTTAGAGGGAAATATGGTTTGCATTTAACATGGAGTGAAAATTTTTCTATGAAGACATAGACTCTTAAAAGGCTTCCAATGTGGGTTAGGCTTTTTGGACTTCCACATAAGCTTATCAATAAGGAGGCTTTAAAAAATATTGGTAATACTCTAGGGGTGTTCATCCAAGAGGGTTGAACTGCTATGGAGCGAAAGAATGTTGTGTATAACTATGTGTTGCCATGGATATTTACAAACCTTTGCCAAAATCAATTAAGATTAAACTTAAATGAAGAGAATGGGATCAACAAGTGGATTATGAAAACATTCCATTGCTATGCCACAAATGTTATAAGACCAAACACATGCCAAGAGATTGCAAAGTGATAACAATCAAGAAAGACATGGAAAATTTTGGTTATGAGACAAACTTCAGGATGAAGCCTAGCAGTTGGCTCAGGTCAAGCATTTTTCAATCTCAAATAAGTTGCAAAGAAACCCCCTCTACGTCATCAGATGGCAAAGGCCTCCATAGTTCATTCGAAGAAAACATAATAGATATTGAGAAGGATGCAAGGTGTGAGAAATTGTAATGTGTAAGTTCAAATTCAGAAGGAATTAAAGGTGTGAAAGAAGATGTAGAGGCAAATTTCAAAGCGAAGGTGGAAGAGATCAAGCTCAATTCCAATAAATCTTCTCCATTTTCCTCAAGTTGTAGAAAATCATCTCTCGCGATAAAAATGCAAGTAGTATAAATTTTGTTTCTTGTACTTTAGGGTTTCAAGGGTTACTCAAAATGGATAAACCCTAACATGCTAAAAGTAATGGATAAACCCTAAGATGCTAAAAGTAATAATGAAGAAAGAGCTAGAAGTCAAGATACAATAAAGATAGGAAGGAACTCCAATGGATCCAAGCGCCAAGATTAATCTCTAGTGGGATGTAAAGTGTCATCGTCGCCAACTACCCCAAAAGGGCTAACATAGGATCTAATGATGCTCCTACGAGGATGACCATAACTAAGAAGGCTTGGTTGGATAATACTAGGAGGACGTGGAGTTCGACCCCTCAAGACTCTTCTAGCATCCAAGAAACCTGTAACAGAAAATTACAAGAAACCTGTAAGTTGCATCTGTCGACAACTCCTCAATATGTGAGGGATGGCTAAAACTTGACATCAAAGAACAATCTTGTCCTGTTTCAAGCAGGAAGAAAGAACTAGAGCCCTAGTAGGCAACCTTGTATGCAGACAAGGGCACACTTATTTGTCATTAACATATTGGAGAGTTATAGCTTCAAATGAACATTTATTACTCTCTACTGCATAGATAGGATGAAAGAATGAGATGAGAATATTGGCTTGTCTCCCCTATAATAACCTACGCCAAAGAGTCATAACTTACCTAAGGTATGCAACCAAGCATTTTGGGTTAATATAGCTGAAAAAGTGGTAAGCGGTCCACCTAAGTCTCTATAAAAGCAATAGTACCTCCCCCAAATCTCATAATAAACAGGACATTTGAAGATGAAAAAGCAATGACGATATGCCTTAGCCTCTTGAGGAATATGGCGGTCGGTCTCCGCTCACAACTGATATTAGTAGATTCTAAGATGACAAAGAAGAAACCTAAGGCGATGTGTCTAATGTTGTTGGACAAAATTAGGACAAGTAATAATTTCATTCTCAATCCTCACGAAATGTTTAGTCTAGAAGGCCAACTTAGGACTAAGAGGTCGAGATGGAGCAACCCAAGTGATATGAATATAATTTCAATAAACATCATCTCTGACTGCTCGATTAGATACCCTCTTATCAAGAAGAAGGCGGGGAGTATGATTTAAAGAGTATTTGAATGGAAGTAATTGATCTATGGAGATGCCAACTAACTGAAGAAGAGAAATAACTTTTAAGTATCATCTATGATGACAACCAAAAGCACTCCTAGAGGTAATGCATTTTGAGGAGCAAAGCGCCAAATAGGAGTATCTCTCTTAACCTAAGGTGTAGGCACCAATTCTAGACAGCCTAAGTCCTACTGTACATACCTAGAATAATAAGTCTAATGCACATGAAATATAAATGAAATGAAAGTTAGTGTAATTGTAATGCGTAAGTGATGTAACTAGAACAAATGAGAACCAAATGGAATGTTGGAGTTGGAGGAGTGCACGGAGGATGAAGGGCATGCGGATAGCGGACTTCTAAATTGACAAATGGAAAACTACAAAGTTTTCCAACCTACCTACATGTGTACAAATGCAGAGGAGGATGTCGAGGATGAAGGACCTCGAAGTGTACATGAGGTTGGAGAATACAATCGAAGTGCCAAGCCATCCATAAAAGTCGAATAAGAGGAGAACATGACCTTTCCACCAAATTTTGTTGAGTATAGTGTTGATGATGCACAGAGTGAGAAGCCAACACATTCGTTTGATGTGACAAAAGTGACGAAGGAACCTAACACCATAAAGAATGAAGGAGCAAAGATGGTGTAGGTGAATCCCAAAGAAGGTGAAGAAGAAAAGATAATCTATTGCAGGGACGAGTGGGATTCAAATCTTCATGTAGTATAAAGAAATCTTTGCATGGATATATAAAGATTTACAAAGGATTCCACTTGGTTGATTCCAAGTGCACAACCTACAAGAAGAAGATCAAGCAGAATGAACCCAAAGTATATGGCCTTGGTCAACACAAAAATCGAGAAGATGTTGGATGCTGCAATAATCTTCAAGGTGGCGATGAGCAAATCGGTGTCACCTATCGTCATCAGCCTGGAGAAGGAAAGTAAGCAAATCCACATCTATGTTGATTTTCAAAGTCTGAATATGGTGACCATAACAGATTGATTTCCAATACCTTTTACTAATTCAAATCCTCGAGGAAGTAGCAGACCAAGAGATCTATTAATTTTTGGATGGATTCTCGAGGTACATTTAAATTAGTATTGCTGAGGAGGATCAATTGAAGACATGTATCGTATAAAACGGAATTTATGCATTCGACCAAAAGCTTTTAGATTCATGCAATGCACCAGCCACGTTTCAAAGGATTATTTTGTACATTTTTGAATGGATATTGACGGGGAAATTCAAAGTGTTCCTATATGGTTGGTCGTTGTACAAGAGAAACAACTAGCATTTGAAGGCGTTGGAGGAATGCATGAGGTCAAGCATGAATACTTGGTTGTCCTTAAAGCCAAATAAATACAAGTTGTTGGTACCACACAAGAAGTTGCTAGGGCACATAGTGCACAAAGAGGGGTTGAAGACCAATACTGACAAGATTTGCAACGAAATGAGCATGGAGGAGCTATAAGATGTGAGCTCATTAAAGTCATTTTTGGGGCATGTCAAGTGTTAGAGATAATTCATAATGAATTTTGACAAGTTTCACACCTCTTGATGCATTCACACGCAAAGGTGTTCCTTTCAAGTGGATGAAGGAGCACCAGAAGGCCTTTGAGGAGGTGAAGGCAAAATTAGTTTGCATGCCCCTTTTGGTGTTTCCAAATTGGGGTCTTGTCTAGGAGGGGCAGTATGGGTTGGATCAGCCCAATATATTTTTCAAGAAATTTGTTCTTAGCGGTGAAGAACTATAGCACAACAAAGCAAGAAGCATTAGGGATGGTATATGCAATACAAAAGATCAAACATTACTTGCTTGCCAACCCTTTTGCCTTCTATGTAGACCATCAAGCAATAGGATTGTAACATTCCAAGAGATCATGTTTCAAGTGGTGGTGGATCCATCGTCTTCCTAAAGTCAATTGATGCCTCACAAGAGGTGAAGAATGCACAATTGTTATTCAATTTGTTGAAATCGAGATAGAAATCGAAGTAGAGAATGTTGTTCAAGTAGTGACAAACAATGCAACAACATATGTATCTACAAGTAGACTTCTTGAGGTGAACTACCCCTTTATTTTCTCAAGCCCATTGCATTGACCTTTTGCTTGAGGGCATTAGCAAAATGACATGGGTGAAGACCATAGAAGAGACAAAAAACATTATAGAGTTTATATATCATAGTAGCGAAAATCGGCAAAGAATCACAAAAATCATGATTTCGTAGCGATTTTTGACTTCTTGAGTCAAATCGCCACTAATTGTTGAGTCGGCGATTCTTTGCACATTTTTGGCGAGTCAAAAAATCACCAAAAAATCGGCAATAAATCAATCAGCCATAGCCTCAAGGGGAAAGTTATTTTTTTCCCCCTTTTTTTCACCCAAAGTTCTTCCAAACAAGGAAAAGACTCTGCCTACCTACTACCACCCCGACCCAAACATGCTAGGGCATCCTAAGAGCGAGCAATTGCGGTTTGAAGGAATCCAACAGCCAACAACAACTGCCAAGAAGATTCATCCGAGGTAAAAAAGTCTTTGAAAACTCCTTTTTTTTTTTAATCCAACTTGAAACAAGGTTTAAAATTTGTATTAGGGTTGTTTGCAAATAGTTTTGTGATTTGTCAATGTTTGAACTTTGAAATTTAAGGTTTCGAGTTTAGGGATTTTTTTTCCTTCCTTTTAAGTACATACTAAATGATATATGCAAGCCAAATTATTAGCTATCAATATTTGTTAAACTTTAAACCCTAAACCTTAGTCTAGGGTTTTGGGTATAGGATTTTTTTCTCCCTTTAAGTAAATAACTAAATATTGCTTAAGGTTGTTGGATAACTGTGTATACAAACCCATTTTTCAATTGTTAATGTTTGAACTTTGAAGTTAAAACCCTAAACCCTAGTCTAGGGTTTCGGGTTTTTTTCCCTCCTCTTTTTAAGTAAATATTGTTGCCTGATAACTATATATGCAAGCCCATTTTTCAGCTGTTAATGTTTGAACTTTGGACTTTGAAGTTTAAACCCTAAATACTAGTCTAGGGCTTCGGCCCTCGGATTTAAGGGTTTTTTTTCCCTCCTCTTTTTAAGTAAATATTGTTGTCTGATAACTATGTATGCAACCCCATTTTTCAGCTGCTAATGTTTGACTTTGAACATTTAACTTTTAAGTTTAAACCCTAAACCCTAGTCCAAGGTTTCGGGTTTAGGTTTTTTTTTTCCTCCTCTTTTTAGGTAGATATTGCTGCCTCATAACTATGTATGCAAGCCCATTTTTCAACTGTCAATATTTCAATTTTAAACCCCAAACCCTAACCTTTTGGTTTAGGGTTTAGGGTTTTTTTTTATAAATTAATTGTTTGTAACTTTGTTGTTACTTGTTTCCATGTGCAGGCATAGGAAAAATGAAATCAAAAGATCCAACATAGGTGTATGGAACGTTAGGGGCGAAGAAAGGGGATGTTACATGCAATCAATGTAACGAACATTTTACTGGAGACATTTATCACCTCAAATTCCATTTGGCAACGAGATCTCACAAAGATGTCAGGATATGCCCTAAGGTGCCAAAGGAAATAAAAAATAAAATAGAAGCCATGAGAGGAAAAGAATAATCTCAAAAGCAGTCATACCGATGCCATCTCAGGCCCCCCTCCTAAATTCCCCGTTCCAGTAGCAACTTTAGCCGGTTTCAACAGGAGAGTTCGAGTCCATCGGGTGCACAAGCAGTTAGTGGGACGAGAGAGTCCTATTTTGTAGACTGTCTCATGCCAAGGGCACAATCCACGCTTGAGGGTATGGCCGCGTGGAACCAAGAGAAGCACAACGCAGCTAGGACAACCATTGCCACTTTTTGGTATTATTCTAACATTCCCTTCAATGTGGCAAGGTCTCCTTACTGGCGGCACATGATAGATGTCATCGCAAGTTGCGGCGTAGGTTTTAAGGCATCGAATTAGGATGACCTTAGGGGCCCTCCTCTTCAACAATCTGTGGACAACATTTAGGTTCTACTTGACTAAATTTAAATATATATATGGCATGACTAATTTTTTTTATATATATGATAATATCAATATGCAATGTGCATGACTAATTTTTTTTTTTATACTTTGGGTTGTGTTTGAAGACTATTGTAGGGTGTGGAGGAACGAGAGTTGCAGTATAATATCTGATGATTGGACGAATGAGAGGGGAAGAACCCTGATTAATTTTTTGGTTGCTTCTACGGGAGGAACTGCATTCCTTCAGTCAATAGATGCATTGGCACATGTTAAGAGTGTCGAAATGCTTGCAGGGTTGTTGGAGGAGGTTGTGTTGGAGGTCGGGGAGGAGAATGTTGTCCAAATCATTACAGACAACGCAGCAACATATAAAGCAGCCAGTAGGATTTTGGAGCAAAGATTCCCCACTACTTTCTGGACCCCATATGCAGCCCATTGTCTCGATTTGCTCCTCGAGGACATCGGGAAATTACATTGGGTGGAAGAGGTTGTAAGGAAAGCTAAGGCTATCACAAAATTCATTTACAACTATAAATGGGTCCTTAGCCTCATGAAGCGATTTACTAATGGGAAGGAGCTAGTGCGGCCTAGCATTACACGCTTTGCCACAAACTTTGTGACATTAAAGAGCATTTATAATGCAAGCGGGTCACTGAAGCAAATGTTTGTGAATGATGATTGGAATTCTTAAGCAGCTACAAGATACCAAACATCACCCGAGGGGCATAATGTATATACTTATTTTTTTGAGGATGACTTCTGGATGGCCATGGATGAGGCCATCAAGGTACAAGACTACGCTTATTAATTTATTTTATTTTATTTTTGTTGTATAATATTTTCCTTTAAATTATTTTTTCTTTTTTTTCAGGTCTCACAGCCTTTGGTGAAGGTTCTTCGTCTTGTTGATAGAGAACAATTTTCAATGGGATTTGTATATGAGGCTATGGACAAGGCAAAAGAGGCAATTGTTGCATTTTATGGATATGCCCGCACCAAATACAATGCCATTTGGACTATCATTGATAACCGATGGACATCACAAATACATAGCCCTTTTCATGCAGTAAGTTACTATTTGAACCCCCAAATTTTTTATGATGCTACATTTCGTGTTGATTACGAGTTGAAGGTTGGCCTTCAAGATTGCATTGATCACATGTTCTCAGCCAATAAACAATTGTGCGATAAAACACATGCAAAGATACAAGATTATAAGGAATGTTGTGACCGCCAATTCCCATCTAAGTAATGCAAGAGTGCTAGGTCAACATTGAGGCCAGGTAACCCTCATCGAATTATTATTTAGTCTTTTGATTTTGTTTTAAACTTTTAAAAATAATCTAAATTTACTATTTTACAGTTACATGTGAAATATTTTTTTTTTTTTTGTTGTTGTTTCTAGATTTATGGTGGGACGAATTTGGTGATTTTACGCCCAATTTGTAGCACATGGCCGTTAGAATATTATCTCAAACCATTTAGCTCTTCAAGTTGTGAGAGCAATTGGAGTATGTTTGAGCACATACACTCCAAGAAGCGCAACAAACCTACACAAGAAAAGTTAAATGATCTTGTGTTTGTGCATTACAACCTTCGTCTCCACCAAAGAACTTTTGAAAAAACAATTACTCAGCCCATTGACCTAAGTGACATTGACCCATCATTTGAATGAATCACAGATGCAGTGCAGGAGCAGCAGGAAGAGCCTCTATTCTCCATGGATGAATTTCAAAACTTTGAAGACCTAGAGGAGGAGATAGCAACCAAGGACCAACAAGAGGCACATGCACAAGAAGCGGCAAGCGCATGTCATTAAAGAGAGACTAGGTCTTATGTTAGGGCAAAGGGCAAAGGAATTGCAAGACATTAGATAGTGGGCCGATTGAGGCATTTTGACACATTTTGTAATTTGTACCTTTTCATATTATAAGCAATACAAGATGTGTTTTGTCACTTTCATGTGTAGTTAAAGCTCGAGCCTTGTATGATGTCCTGACATGAATTACTGTTTTTATTGCAATATTTGATTTGCATAATGTTTTTTTTTTTTTTTTTTTTTTTTTGTGGAAAACATCCCAAAAGGGATGCCACTTTCGGGTAAGACCCAAGGAGGCAGGGGTATCCATTCCGCCAAAAACGCCCAGGACTCGGACCTGGCCTACCACCTTTGACATACTCAAGGAGCAAACAAACACACAAAACCAATTTAAAAATAAGTAAATAACAACAAAAATAATAAAATAAAATAAAAAACATGCTCCTTGAGTGTGTCAAAAACAAAAGCACAACCAAACACGCACAATAAGATAAAAGAAACCACAACACAAACCACATAGAAAAACACAAGAACCACATAACAAAACACAAACAAGACAAAAACAACAGAACACTACAAAGACATAACCCAAAAAAACATGAAAAATAAACACAACCAAAACCTAAAAAATAAAAAAATAAAATAAAAATAAAAAATAAAAAACAACCAACAACAAGACAATAAACAAAAACAAAATACATAGAAAACACTCACACATAAAAACACGAAATAACACAAACAAAGAGAAACCCAAGAACAAGAACGAAAAAAACACAAGAACAATAACAAAAAACATAAAAAAAAAAAACAAAACAAAACAACAAAAACACAAGAACAACAAAAAACAACACAAAGAACAAAACAAAACAAAAGAACCCACCCACCTTAAAAAACTAAACAAAAAAAACAAAAAAAAAAAATGAACAAAACAATGACCTATCTAGACCAGAAGACTATTAAGGCAAGAATCAACAGAGGAAACAAAATAAAGAATAGAATGAGCTAGGGAACTAAAAAAAAACTGAATGAACCAAAGAGAAGCAAAAAAAAAAAACAAGAAGAAACTAGGTACCTTCAAAACTGGAGCCATCCAAAGAAATGATAGAAAGAAGAGCTTCCCTAATTTGAGAAGCCCACCATATAGGAGGGTGGCCATAACAAGTAAGATCACCTTTGTCCAAAGCCCAATTAGCTAAAGCATCAGCACTCTTGTTTTGATCTCTAACCACATGATTGTAATCAACTTTCAAAAATCCCATCCGGATTAACTGAATCTTCTCAATAATTCTTTTTATTCTCCAATCCACCTTATGATTCTTAGAAGGAGTCTTCAAGAGATTAATCATAAGTTGAGAGTCGGACTCAACTAACACCTTTTCCCATCCAACCTTAGTAGCCTCCTGAAGACCTCCGAGGATACCATACCCCTCAGCAAGGTTATTGGAAAGAATACCCAAATTCTCAGCAAAAGTAAAAACCAGGGAGCCATCCGAAAGTATACCAATTCCTCCCACACTCGGCTTTTCCGGGGTTCCCTCTAGAGGCTCCATCGGTATTGACTTTTCCAAAATCCTTAGGAGGAGGTTGCCAATTTCTAGTCCTATCCATCTTACTAATACTCACATTCCCTTTAAGTTGGTTGCCCTTAGAAGGTTTAATCTTCAATCTTTGCATCACTTGATCCCATCTTTGGTGGGAGTTTTGGGGGTGATTAAGGAGTTGATGGACTGATTCAACTAAGTTGGCTATGGTCTTTTGCCAAATATAGTGAATATCCTTCCTATCTTGATTAAAAATTCGGTTGTTCCTTTCATTCCAAATATTCCAAAGAAGAATGGTAGAACCCATCCAAACTAATCGCCTAATAAAATGATCAACACCCTCTTGATTAGGCCAATCCCTCCAAAGTTGTTCAAAAGTAAAAAAATTGGACCACTATAAGCCAAGTAAAGTGGCCATTCTCCTCCATAGCTCAGAGGCTAAAGTACACTCAATAAAAAGATGGTTGATATTTTCTACATTCTCTTCACACATTTCACATCTAAAAGGGCCATGAAAACCACGCTTCATAAGTTGCTCACCAATAAGCACCCTACGATGCAATAAAAGCCAATTAAAGAACCTCACCTTAGGCCAGAGCTTTTGAGCCCACAATCGAGAAAAGATGTCGGAAGAATGGTTGGGATTATTATGGCATAAGGTCAAATAACCTTGAGCAACTGAATACTCACCCTTAGTAGTGTTGTTCCATCCAAAACAATCTTTTTCATGGGACCAAGAGAGGGATCTCATATGAAGGATGCCTTGGATATCTTGTCTTTGCCTTTATGGGATTTGAATAGGCCAATCCTCAATAGGGATCCAATATCTACCAACCTTTGAATTACCGGTATGGTACCGACAGATAATTAGCCACCTTTATCCAATTAGCTCGGTGAAGCTCCTCCATCCAAGGCCTCCAATCGGGAAACCGAGTTATCAAAGGCTTGTGACCATCCCAAGAATCTGTCCAAAAATTTGCATGTTGACCATTATGAATGATCCAAAATAATTTTTTCTTTATCAAATCCTCACCAGTCTTAAGAACTGCTAAAATGGGAGAACCTTTGGTAGGAAGTTGATAGCGAACAAGGTCTTCAGGACTTTTGTTCTCGGCATATTTAGCATGGAGATTATTGGCCCAAAGAGCATTGGGGTTATGCAACATCCTCCAATATAATTTAGCAGCTAAAGCTTTGTTGTTATTAATTGAAGACCGGAATCCTAACCCCCCTTCACTCTTAGGAAGACATAAAGTATCCCATTTCACCAAGGCCCATTTTCTTTTCTCCTTAGTACCACTCCAAAGGAAACGATGACTGATTTGATCCAATTCTCGAAGAACAGCCTTTGGGATATTCAAAACGGAAGAAACATAAATAGGAATAGCTTGAAGGACTGATTTTACCAAGGTGATTCTACCCCCGGAAGAAAGCCACTTGTTGGTCCACTTTCCAATTTTCTTCTTGACTTTGTCCAACAACCAATTCCAATCTTTATTTTTCTGCCTTTGAATATTTATGGGAATACCTAAATAAGTGATTGGAAGAGAGGTCTTCTTATATCTTAATTTATCCAAGACCATGGATTCCTGTCTAGCAGAGCAGTGAAAGAAAATAACTTTAGATTTGTCTTCATTGATCAACTGCCCAATAGCCTTAGAAAAATAGCTAATGATTTGCTTAATATTAGAAGCTTCCTTAACTGTAGCTTTACCTAAAAGAGTAGAGTCATCCACAAATTGAAGATGAGAGATAGGTCTAGCTCCATGAGCAATGGTAACTCCCTCAAGGGTTTTGTTTTCCCTCTTTTTGGTTATAGTCCTACCCAAGCATTCAGCAAGAATGATGAATAAATAAGGGGATAGCGGGTCACCTTGCCTAATACCTCTGGAAGCTGGGAAAGACCGAGAAGGCCTGCCATTGATAAGAACTAAGTAGGAAACTGAAGAGATACATCCCATAATCCAATCCATCCAATCCTTAGAGAAACCAAATTGCCTCAAAACTTTGATAAGGAAGTGCCAATCCACTCTGTCATAAGCTTTGGATAAGTCTAACCGAATGAACATGGAAGGAGAATTTTGCATATCCATGGAATGGATGGCTTCTGAGCAAGAACTATCTCATCTACTATTTGACTTCCTTCCACATAACCCCCTTGCTCGCGGGAAATAATCTTATGCAAAAGAGGCTTCAACCTTTCTGCCATGATTTTAGTAATGATTTTGAGAAGAACATTACATAAAGCAATAGGTCTAAAAGCTGAGATATGATCAACCTCTTGAGCTTTTGGAACAAGAGTAATATAAGTTTTATTGATAACCTTCAAAATTTCTTTGGCTTTCCTGGCTTCTTCCACCACCTCTAATAAATCAACATGAAGGATATCCCAGAACTCTTGGTAGAACTCAATAGGAAAACCATCGGGACCTGGGTTTTCCCTTTTTGCATTTTAAAAACTACTTGTTGAAGCTCATTGATAGTAACAGGAGCAGTCAAAATAGAGTTCTCCTCGAAGTGATAAGAGAAGGGATTGCTTGAAGAACATTATGTTGAGAAGTTGAGTCAAGAGGAGTAGCAGCAAAAATATTGGAAAAGTAATCAACAACAATAGAGTTCATGCCATCCCAAGTATAAACAACATCTCCAGAATCTGATTTTAAGGAAGAAATAAAGTTGTGAGATCTTCGAGCTAGAAGAGATTTGTGGAAGAAATTTGTGTTTCGATCTCCTTCTTTGAGCCATTGAATTCTAGATTTTTGCTTCCATAAGATTTCTTCTCTTTTTTCCCATTCCTCTAACTGAGTTGTGAGTTTAATTTCATCTGCACTTCTCTTCTCCGTGAGGCCATCTAAACGGATTTTCTTATTCAAATTTTCAAGATGAGCAATAACTTCATGTTTTTTTTTATGAACATCCCCAAACTCTTTCCAGTTCCAAGTCTTGATTTTGGATTTAATGTATTGCAGTATTTTGGCAAAACAGAACATCTTAGTCCCATGCCTAGGTTTACCTTCCTTCCACCATTGTTGCACACGAGGTCTGAAGGAAATGTCTCTAAGCCACATTAATTGAAAACGAAAAGGAGAGAAACTCACATTGGTTTTCCACATTTCCACCATGACTGGCCAATGATCCGAACCAGCATTATTAAGAGTCTTCACTTTAGGAATGTGACCATGGATTAAGAAATTTTCAGAGAGCAAAAACCTATCCAATCTCTCCATTATACAAGCTAAGCCTTGCCTTCTGTTAGACCAAGTCATAAGGCCATTATCCGGTTGGATATCCACAAGATGGAGGTTTGCAATATATTCGCTCATGAGGTCGGTGCTTTTGTCCAAATTTCTATTTCCCCCCTTTTCTCATCCAGAGAGGATGGTATTGAAATCTCCTCCGATCAAGATCCAAGATTTAGGAAAATGAGAGATAATATGAGTAATATCCTTCCACTGTCTTCTTTTTTCCTCCAAAGAAGTCGGAGCATAAACGGTAATGCTAAGCATAATCTGGTTGGAATGTCTACTTTGAATAGCTATAGCCAACAAACCCCAACTGCCAACCATATGGTGAATAACTACCTCTTTTGGGTCCCAAAGACAAGCAATGCCACCCGAAGTCCCTTGGGAGCCGAGGGAAACCACTTTTCCAGCTGGCCAAATTTTATCGGCAATTAAGTCCATATCCTCCATTGACATCTTTGTTTCTTGAAGGAAAACAAGATGTGGATGATTTATCTGAATCATTCTTCTAATTTCATTTTGTTTTGAAAGACTCCCTTTGAGTCCTCTAATATTCCAAGTGATGATCTTCATTAATACCGGGGCTAAAAAAGTTGGGAAGGGCATTAATATTACCTTCCTCTACAAGCTTTTCACCTTCTTTTACCATATGATATTGATTGGTCTTGCGACCTACTTTTTGATTAGAATCCATCTTCAATTTTTTTTCCCTGTTTCTTGACTTATTCCAATTGAATCCGAGATGGCTTCTAACCTTGAAGAATGCTCGTACACAGCCAAAATTTTACTAGATGGTTCAACGGAGTCTATATTGGGACCTGCATTATTTGAAGTTTTGACATTTGAAATATTGTTTTTCTTGTGTAAATTTTCTCCTTTTTTTTCTGTTGAAAACCTTTGATTTGTTGGTTTGTCTCTAGAGTTCTTCCCTTCATATTTAAATTGTGTTTCTAAGATTTCAGTTTCCATTATTTCCTCTTCCTCACTTGGGACATCATTTGTGGAAAGGATTTCAAACATATTAGCGAGATGACTTTGATTGATCCTTCATAACTGGTTTTTCTGAGTGTTCTTCTTCTTAGGTATTTGGAAACCTGCTGAGTTTATATCTTCTTTCTTTTGATCAGGAATTTTATTTGGGCAAGCACTGGCCAAATGACCATATTCATGGCAAATTCTACAACGAAAAGGAATGTTCTCATAGTCCACTACTTGCTCCCAAGTGTCTTCCCCAAATTGTAATGTGATCTTTTTAGGTAGGGGTTTGTCAAAATCCATTAAAACACAAATCCGAGCATAAATAATATGTTCAAAATTTTGAGTACAATCAGCAGTCATCATAAAAGTTCCTAAAGAGTTTCCAATTGAAGAAAAAACAGTAGGATTCCAAAATTCAATAGGGAGGCCAAAGAGTCTAACCCACACGGGAGCTATAGAAGGCATCTCTTCTTCGACTTTAAATTTAGTATGCCAGGGCTTCATGAAAAGCCCTGCCCTTCCAAAAAACCAAGGACCCCCTTGAAAAGTTTTCTCTCTATCTTCATTATTAGCAAATAAAACAAGAAAATAACCATTTGGATAAATAGAGATTTGTAACTCACCTTTAGTTTTCCAGCTTTTTGCAGCCCTGACTTTGAAAGCGGATAGGCTCGGATGAAAACCCACAAACCAATAAATTAGTCCTCTTTTTTCCAAATCTTCAATTCCGGTCTGAATGTTACCCATATCAAGCTTAACAATAGGAGTTCCATCAACTGCTTTAAGACATCCTGACTCCGTTTTCCTGGGATCAATCTTAGGCATTCTTAGAGGTTTATGGGAAGCCCTAATATTGATATTAGCATTGGGCTGAGGCTGTCCACCACGAAGGGCATCCCTAAAATTCATTTTTGGGACCGAGTCTTCGAAATTCTTACCCTTGACAGGGGTTTTCACGAGTAGAATTATTTTGTGGGTGCACCTTAGCACCAGATTCACTTGAGATATGAGCCATTTTTTGATCAACGACTTGAAACTTGTTTCGTGATCTCTTTAATCCTTGCCCTAGACGGCGTGGAAAGGTATGGTTTTCACTTTTCTTTTGTGCAGCAAATTGGAAGCCGTTGTCACTCAAGTTCATAGTATGATCCGTTGAAAGATAAATTTCTAACCCATCTTGTATCCCCTGCAACATTTCCTGCTAAAATATTGAGCATAAACCACAAAAATATTGGCCGCTAGGGCCCGAAGGCCCTAAAAACCAACCTCTAGAGCTGCTTGCACTCAACCCAGATGAAACCCTCGCATAGCCACTTGCCAAATATATCGTTCACACATAGGGATGCGCTAGGATCTGTGTTGCTCCAAATGATATGAAAATTGGTGGAGACGTTCTAGGGTTTTTCAGGCATCTACCCTCAAAATTTCAGCTCAATCCGAGTCCGGATGAGTGAGATATGGCCGAAACGAGTTCGGCAGTTTGGGCAGTCCTGCGAAAAACGTCTATTAAGAAAATATTGAGTCAAGGGAATTGATCCCACCTGATTTGCATAATGTTAATTCATTGTAATATGAATGAAAAAAAAAAAAAAATTCAATGAAAATTTGCGTTTTCTTCGAGTTTTTTTTTGGCCGATTCTTTCCCCATTTTTTCCCCGATTCCCAATGTTTTCCGAGTCAATCATTTGTTGATTCTGTGGCAATTCCAATTTTCTCAACTATGTTATATATAACCACACATGGGTGGTCAACTTGATGAGGGAGCATAATAACGGGAGGGATTTCATCACCCAAGGATCACTTGATTTGCCTCCAATTTCACCACCTTGCAAAGCCTTCTAACGACATCACCCGCTTGGAAGCAAATGTTTGTAAGCAAGGAATGATATGCCTCACTATTTCATTCAAAAGAGGAGGGGTAGCGGATCCTAAGACAAGTTTTTGATGATTCATTTGAGCATGTGTCCAAGAAACTTTCAAGGTAATTGCCTATTGATTTCAAATTTAAATTTTAAATTCAAATTTTGTACTTGAAAATTTTAGTATTTCTTTTTCTAAAATTTTTAGTATGTATTGTTCAACAGTAGGAGACATGACCTTGGGTAAGGGTTCTTCGCCATGTAGATGGCAAAAAATTGGCAATGGGTGATGGATAGAGCCGAAAACGCCATCGAACACTATTACCATGGCAACAAGCGCAAGTATGAACCAATTTGGCGCATCATTGATAAGAGATGGACAATGTCCATCAACCTATTCATGCTGCAAGGTGCTTTTTGAACCCCAAATTCTTTTATACTAGCATTCTTAGTGGTGATGAAGCAGTCGAGGTGAGGTTCTATACTTGCACAAAGAAAATGATAGATAACCCTGCCAAACATAGCCTCATCCTTGTTGAGTTGCAACTTTCTAAGGCCGCAGGGGGGAGCTTGTGTGCATCCTTGTTCGCTAAAGAGGCAAGGTCAACCTTGCGACCAGGTAAAATATTAAAATATTTAATGTTTAACATTTTCTTATTTTTTCTAGTACTTTACAAATGTAAGTTAATACTTTGAAAATAATTTATTTGTACATTTATGGTGGGAGGACCATGGTTCCAAAACACCTATTTTGAAGAAGATGACTCTCTGCAGCTTGAGTCAGCCTTATAGCACTTCTGAGTGTGAGCACAATTTGTCTCTTTTTAAGGCTGTACACACCAAGAAGCATAATAGGTTGACCCAAAAGAACCTCAATGACCTTGTGTTTGTAAAATACAATCTTTGGCTTCACACCAAACAAGTATAGACTAGTGAATCCTATGAGGCAATTGAATTGGATGAACTCTATCCACTATCTGATTGGATTGACAGGAGTCCACCGAAAACCAAGTTTACTACAAAGGACATTGAGGCACTTCAGGAGGACACAGAATGTTTAAGAGGATTGGAGGAGATATACCATAATGATCCTGTACCTAAGGAGCCTCTAATTTGACCGCCTGTTCAGATCCAGGGCGAACCATCTAATTTGAAGGGGAAGTGGGGAAAACAAATAGCAGTTTAAAAATTGCTTTATATTTTGAAATGTTGCATTTCTATGATGTATTTTGTTGGATTCGAAAATCATGAACTGTAATTGTACTATTTTTATGAATATCTGATATAAAATCAGCTGGCTCTCCAATTGTTGTTTAAAATTTTTCTTTTTTTTTATTTAAAAATTTTCTTCCTTTTTTCTTTTGCCTTCAGGGTTGCAGATAAAATCTCCAAAATTGAAGGGCCGATTTTATCGCAAATTTCGAGTTTTCCAACTCTAATAAATCCAACCAAGTATGATTGGTATACACATATTCTGCAGAAAAGAATGACCAAACTGGAATTGGAGAAGATGGTGCTGAATGAAGACAAGAAGCAGTTACAGGCTACAATCGTCTAAACTCCAAAGAGATTAAGTATTGACTCAGGCCAAGGCAATCCATGAAGCATATAAAAAGGAAAATGAGAGATTGACAATGGGAGCCAAAAATTTCAAAAAAGCTCCAATAAAGAAATCAGATGCACTAGCAAAATTGAAGGCACAAATGCCTTTTACAAGCCTTCCAAAGTATCAGATTTGATGGACATGCCACAAAGGAAGGATAGATATTGAACTTGGAAGCAGTTACTCCAACACATTAACAAGCATCCGTTGGTTCAAGAGCTATGGCAGCATTGACTAAAAGTTGACAAAGATGGAAGAATGGCAGCAACAGCAACCTGATCAGTTTTAACCAAGTTGGATTTGCTAAACACTTAACCTTGATGGTCATTACATTGCCCTAGATACAAGTACTACTGCAGAAATTGAAGTATGGGTAGAAATCCTTTCTTTTATTTCAGTGGATGATCCAAGAGGGGATGGCAGGTAGTGTAGGTAGCATTCAAGTGTTTACTATATTTTGCATGGTCCACAGCAAAGGCCGTGTGTTATAGAGGTTAAGTGTTGGATATGAAGCCTGATTAAGAATTTAATTACGTTAATGACAGTGTTGAAGTGGTGCCACTAAAATATTTCAACCAAAGCTGCCCTTTTTCCTTAAGGTTTGGATTGTGTGTTATGTGAACTGCTTCTGGGCAACCCCAGCTCACATATGCATGCAGTTGATGTTTACTTCAAATAGAATAAATCAAAATTCTATTCTCTACTGCTAAGGAACAATTTGAACCCTATCTATATGAACTCTTTATAGAAAGGATTGTGTGTTTCTACCTCATTCAAAGCATGGCCAATAGCATCCAGTTCAGAAAGCACCTCCTTTGCTTTTTCAAAATGCCCACTTTTAGCATATACCTTCAGCAAGGAATTCAATACAACCTACAGAAGCATAGCAGTGATAAATCTCATAATGATTACAAACAATTCCGCCAAATGGCACGAAAATTTCTTCATTTCTAACAGATATCAGGTTATATGTAAGATTGATTCATCATAATAAAACAACTTAGAAACACCCCTGTCCAGCTACACATTATATATAATAGCTGATATAGTTTTCCTTTACTTATTCACAAATGTCCCCATAAGGAAAAAAAAACGCAACACCTTAATAAAGATAAATAAGAATAAAGCATAGATAGCCTATATCTAAGGTAGAACTGAACTGTTAACATCATTCATAGTGTATTGCAATTGTATTATTTACCTTTATATAGCAAGTCAATCCTGTGACTCATTTAATTTGCCAGTAATACTGTGCTTTTTTTATATCGTAAGTAAATGAAGAATTGCAATCAGCTATCAAAGGATTAGACCTGAAAATATACAAAACCAAGGCATTTTCATGTTGGATATGGGCCTGTAAAGCAACCAGTAACCCAAAACCAAATTGAGACATAAGGAAATGAAAGAGAAGGATAGGTGTTAAAAACCCATGAGTGATCACTCGAATAATACATTTGTTACAATAGCCCAGAGGGAGCCATAGAGTAGTGCTACAAAGAACACAAAATTACAAAGTACAGAATTACAAAGTCTCGCCAAAAATAGGCCGATCATAAATGTAATTATGCAGGCATCATGTGGAAATTGGATCATATATATCTCAATCATAGTACAAATATAGTACAACCAAAATACAAGGACAGTACAATGGAGGCTTAAGCTCCCACAGGATAAATGCTATTGAGCAAGCAAGGGTCATGTCTTAAGAGCAGTATCACTGGTCTATGTCAATCTGTGCTGAGTCATTGCCAACCTCTGTGGATGAATACCAAGAATCCTTAGAGGAAAGCAGCAGTTTGTTTAGTAGCACCAATAAATGGAACAGCATGAAGCAGTCTTCTTCTGTCCAGAACTGCAATCAACACCAGGCTCCAAGAGGCGGCTGCAAAAAATGTCTGTTGCTCCTATACATAAATTCTAAAAGGTAGCATGAATAGTCCACTTGCAAAGTTAGAATTTAAAAATACGATTAACATTCTATGGTGAATTTAATTCCTACTTATTATTATACATACCCTTACATGTTACAATATATGTTACCTCAAACCTATTATAATATAACATATTAAAAGGTAGGTAAGATAGGTCATGAGTCTTAAGCTATACCCTAGAGAAATTATACATCTCCATTTACCATTTCATTTTAAATGGAATCCATTCATTCTTTTTAATAAATGGTATCATATTTTGAATACATTATGGATTTCTTGTGAGACAACTTTTGGTCCCTACAAATGGCAGTAGAGGCATGCTCTCAAATCTATGATTCGAATTCTGGTATCTCACCAGAATAATTTTTCTGGACTTGTACCCTATACGCTTTTTAAGCCATAGCCTATGTTTCATAGTGTTTGCAGGATGGGGACAGTGAGACATTGAGATGAGTTTCCAGAACAGCCAGACATGTTTCCAAGACAGCCTCGATACTGCAGCACACGTCTCAAGGACGTATCTCAGAAACAGCTCCCAAAACCTATGACGTGTCCCCATATAACATAGCAGTTGTAGCCAAAATAATTTTGGACCGATGGCCTTATATCGTTTTCTAGTTGCAATTAGCACCCATCTAGAACCAACCAACACCCACTCAACATTCACCCGGTGTCAAATTAGCATCCCACTACAAAAAGATGCGAAAAGGCTCAACCTAAGATGCAGAATGGTGTGACACAAGATGCAAAAGCATACAACCAAAGACGTAAAAGAGCACAACCCAAGACGCTAGAGGGTGCAATCTGAGATATCAGGAGGTGACACAATTTACTAAAGGACATCCAAAAATAAATAAGTAAATGACTATCTAAACCCTCTGAGCAATTTGCAACCCACAAACACCACTCGGAACAGCCCAACAAATAGCAACTGCCACTCCCCCTCTATAGTCATCAATTTATCGATGCCATGCACTCAATCCTCTAATGGCGTCAGCACTTTGCTAACTTCTCCTGATGCAAGCCTTTCTTACAACTACTCTAGGGCATCTAAGTGACAAGAATTTGCCTATGTGAAGTGCCACACTAATTTTCTTCTTCCCTAGGCTGGCAGTGAACATAGTTCACCACCTAACACACACATTGTGATACTAATTGATTCTTTATCACCTATCAGATGTGTCATATAGTATCTAGATTGTATGAATGACTCTTTCCTCCAGCAATTGACAAATCCTGGCAGCGTTCCTCTTGAAGGCTTGATTCTGGATGGATAGTTAGTGGTTGACTTTCAATATAGTAGAGCCTTGGTCTACCTTGTCTCAAACGTGTCGAACACCACTTTGTATGGCATTGTTGGACAACATACCTTGTATTGCAATGTTGGACAGAAAGGTGCCTATCAACACTTTGGATGGCAAGTTGGATGATATCTTGTCAAACAGTAGGGTACCCATTGACATGTTGGTTGGTCGAGTGTCCATCAAATCTGACAATCAAATGCCTATTGCCATGGTAGGCAGCAAGTTGCCAGTTGACAAGCCTATGATAGACCGTCAATCAACGAGTGTGATGGCAAAACATCAGTTGGTTCGTCCGACAACAAGGGGCAGTTGAACATGCCCAAAGGCTAGGCACCAATCAGCTCATCCAACACCAACATCGAGGCATCAATTGACACGGTTGACATGTTAAGTGTCAATCAGCTTATCGAGTAACAAGGTGCTAGTCAACTCGTCCAATGGTGAAGAACTAGGCAACTTGTCCAATGGTGAGCATTGTTAGGCATGGCTCGCAAGGAACCCTAAGGCAGCATTTTTATAACAAGCAGCCTGACAACCAACTCCTCTTCTTGGACGGTGTGCCATAATCAAGCGACACTTGACTAGAGTGCACCATGGCTGAGAAGCATACTCTTGAATGGCATGCTAGAAGAGCAGGACAATGCCAAAAATGTTACCCTTTTTTGTTCTCTAGACAAATTGCTTCCAAGATTGAAATATTGCAATCACTCAGGTGACGTACGCAGCACGCTCCACTCAAACAACAAATTAGACAATACACATACCTAGGACCATGCAATTACCTTAGATGATTGTTGAAACTCGAACGCCAAAGGCATTCCCTACTTGATTGATAGAGTTCTCTTGTTCCTTAGCGGCCAAACTCAGAATGCCCATTCGTCAAATGTTGATGGATGACTTCATGGCTCACGTGGCATGTGCCTAGATGGAACCCTCTAACGGCATATGAATGGCATCAGGTCAGTTGTATGAAAATATGAATGATGTCCTTCTTGTCAAATTCCTCATCCGTATTGATGGCATCTACACCTGTTAGGATTGAATATGCACCCTTTTGATTTTTTCCTTTGTGACTAGAAACCCTTATATTCTTCTAACAACTTTCCCCTTTGCTTAACGTTTTAAATTTGTTTCCTCATGTGCACAACTTTGAGGAATGAAAATGGCATCATCAATATATTGGAATGTTAACCCTAGCTTCCATCTCTTTTCTATGGTGTTTTATAATTTCAAAGTTGATAAGCTAGCTTAGATAAGTGTACTTCTTTCCCTTCCTTCGTAAAAATATTCATTCACTCGTTTGATGATTTTTAGAATACCATAATGTCTTGTTTGGAAGGAGGTCAATTGTGAATATGAAAACATGGGAAATGGTGACTGCCAATGAAAACTATGCTCACACATTTTGTATGGCGTGTGGGAAGCATCATAACAAATTGCTAGTGGTAAAGCACACCAGTAGAGGAATGACAAAAAGTATTATGATTATTGCAGCAGTCAAACTCATCCTTAATGGGGTTAACAAGTGACTGAGGTGGGAAGGGCAGTAGTCCTGGGGGCTAGGAGAAGTTTTTGGTTTAAGAGGGAGGATTTGGACAAAAGCAAAACACTCACAATCACGTGCATGATAGGATCAGAATCTAGGAGCATGGGCACAAAAGGCCCTTATTGTTAGGCGCATTGATGTGTTCTTGTCAGTCTTTTATTTTCATTTGTTAAATACATGTGATTATGGATGTAGATAAGGGTGACCAATTCATACCAAGTATAAAGACTTTGTTGTAAAGAACCTGCCTAAGATGCAGAATAAAAACACACAAAAGTAGGCTGCAACAAACTAATTATTTTTTTTTGTATTTTATATTTATGAAAGAAACACAGTAATAACTAAAATGATAAAAGATTACAAATTTCAGATTTGCAAATGAACACAGAACCTTCATACAATTCCAGCCAGATGAGGGTTTTCGTCCTCAATGGCCTGCACTCGACACTTGGGGTTTCCGTCCACAAATGCCTTGGAGAAAGGGCTCAATGACTTGACATAACAAGAATGATTCCTCCCTTTCCTAGCAGCCCCTTTTATAACCTTCCTCTTCTTAATTAGGGCCAACTAATTGCTACTGCATCACTAACTGGCACCAGCTGGCAAATCTGCCTTATTAACAACTTCCTATTTTAAGATTTATTCTTCTGCTTTAGCTGAACTGCTGCCAACTGGCAAATCTGCCTTATTAGTTCACTTTCTATTACACTCTTTTCTGCCGCAGCTGGGTAGAGTGGACCCCACATATGGATATGTCAAGAAGGGGATATTACAAATCCTCCCTCCCCAAATTTGCTTGTCCTCAAGCAAGACAAAGCTGGGTGATCAAGTATCTCAGCCGACTCCCAAGTGGCATCCTCCTGTGGCAGCCCTTTCCATTGTACCAAAAACTTTGTCCATACACGGTTTCTCAGTCGTTTCTCCCTTGTGCTAAGGATCTGTTCCGGAATAAGTACTAGTTTTCCTTCATCATCCAAGGGTGGAGGCTCAATCGAAGGCACTATTTGTTGGCCTACTGCTTTCTTCAAACAAGACACATGGAAGGTGTTGTGGATTCGGCTATTTGGGGGTAACTCCAACTCATATGCCACTTCCCCAATATGCCTAACCACTTTGTAGGGACCATAGAAGCGGGGTTTGAGTTTTTCGGCCCCACTCCTTTTCAAAGAGGATTGCTTGTAGGGCTGCAATCTGAGAAAGACCATGTCCCCTACCTCAAATTGCCTTTCTGTGTGCTGCCTATCAACATATATTTTTTGTTGATTTTGGGCACGCTATAACTGATCGCGCAACCCTGCTAAAATTTGCCTGCTCTGCTCTATAAAATCACCTGCTGCAAGAACACGTGTCTCTGGGAGGGTCAACTCTGTGAAGGTCGGTGCATCATATCCATAAAGTGCCATAAAAGGGGACATCCCTATTGACATGTGGTAGGTAGTATTGTAACAATATTCCCCTAAGTGCAACCATTTCACCCAAGTTGTCTGATGGTCAGTCACAAAACTCCGCAGATATCCTTCAATCCATTTGTTCACAATCTCTGTTTGTCCATTGGTCTGGGGGTGATAACTGGTACTTGGAGTTAATTTTGTCCCTGTCAATCTGAATAACTCCTACCAAAATGTACTCATGAAACGTGCATCCTTGTCACTGACGATGGTGCGAGGTATCCCATGAAGTCGAAAGACCTCCCTAAAGAACAATTTTGCCACCTGTGGTGCCCTGAACTCACTGGGAATGGAGAAGAAATGTGCAAACTTTGTTAGTCTATCTACTACCACAAATATGCAACTCTTTCCTCCCACTCTAGGCAAACCTGTAATGAAGTCCATGGACATTGAATCCCACTTTTGTTGTGGAATGGGAAGAGGTTGAAGTAATCCTGTTGGATGTGTGGTTTCATGCTTCATCCTCTGGTAGACATTGCATTCCCGTACATGTTGAATTACATCTTCCTTTAAACCCTTCCATGCATATCTACTCCTTACCTGTCTATAGGTTTTAAAGAATCCCATGTGTCCAGACAATGGAGAATCATGGAAGGCTGCAATTATTTTCCTTTTGAGCTTTGACCCCGGTACTAGATAGATTTTGTCTTTATAAAAAATGATGCCTTGCCTCACTTGGTACCTCTCATCCCTGTCTGGAGTGGCGATACTATCCTCAAGCAACCCTGTAGCATAAGCATCTTTGGCATATTCAGCCATCAACTCCTCCCTCCAATCAACTTCTACTGAAGAAATAGCACCTAATTCAGGTCTCCTGGATAATGCATCAGCCACCCTATTATTTTTTCCTTTGACATACTCAATGTCAAAGTCATATGCATGTAGTCTGCTTACCCACTTTTGTTGTCTATCATTGAGATCCCGCTGTGATAGAAAGAACTTCAAACTATTGTGGTCCGTTCTCACCACAAATCGCCCACAAACTAGGTACTGTTTAAATTTCTCCAAAGCATACATAACAGCCAGCATTTCTTTGTCATAAATGGAGAAGTGCCTCTCCACTTCTGTCAATTTTCGACTCTCAAATGAAATAGGTTGCCCTTTTTGCATAAGGACAGCTCCTAAACCTTCTCCTAATGCATCACACTCGACCATAAAAGGTAATGAAAAATCAGGAATGGCAAGAATAATACCAATACACATTACCTTCTTAAGATGGTCGAACGCCTCCTGTGCCACTGTTGACCAATGGAAAGCTTCTTTCTTAGTCAACTCAATCAACGGTGTTGCAAGATGTGAGAATCCTCGTATGAACCTCCTATAGTAATTGCATAAACCCAAGAATCCTCGTAGCTGAGTCAAGGTCCTCGGGGTGGGCCACTCTTGAATGGATTGGACCTTAGTCTAGTCCATCTCAACTCCTGCCTCGCTGATGATATGTCCCAAATACAAGATTTTCTGCAACCCAAACTCGCACTTGCTCTTTTTGGCAAAGAAGGTCTGCTGTTGTAAAATTGCCAAAACGATATCTAAGTGCGCCAAGTGCTCCTCCCATGTTTTATTGTAAATCAGAATGTCATCAAAGAATACAAGGACAAACTTCCTTAAGTGGGGTCTGAAAATCTCATTCATTGCAGATTGAAAAGTTGTCGGTGCATTAGTGAGCCCAAAAGGCATCACTAGGAACTCAAAGTGCCCATAATGACACCAAAAGGTTGTCTTATGGGTGTCCTCGGGCTTAACCCGAATCTGATGGTATCCAGACCGTAAGTCAATCTTCGTGAAGTATGTTGCTCCATGAAGCTCATCAATCCTAGGAATTGGATACCGGTTCTTGATGGTTCTCTTGTTCAAAGCCCGGTAATCAATACACATCCTCATTGTACCATCCTTCTTCACAACTACCACCGGAGCTGGCAAATGACTTGCTTACAAGCCAATGAATACACATCCGCCACTGCTACCTCAAAGCCCGCAAACTCCTCTGCCTTCAACCTAAAACGAGTTACCATTGCTTGGTCAATGAAGTTGTGGGTCGCTCCCCCATTGATGAGAGCTACTATGTGTTGCCCACCAATCCTCCCTTTGACTCAAAAGGAGTGGTATCTTGGAGCTCCTGACATAGAGGCAATAGTAGATGATTGTTCTCCTCCCTCTAGAGATGGAAGACCATATGTGATCATGCCTACTGGCGCTACCTCCTCTAATGCACTATGTGTCTCTATGCATGGCTCTGGCTCTTCCTCATCATCTAAGTATACCTCAATCAAGTGTACTTGCCTCTTTCCCAAACACCTATGTGATGGATCCCAAGGTTCCTTGCAGTTGAAACATAATTGTTTCCTCCGCATCTCATTACGGGTCATATTAGTTGGTTGCTAACTCCTAAACAGTTGTCCCAATCCCTGTTGACCTGCAGGTCGAGAGGGTGCAGCCCCTAATCTCGATGGAAAGGGTTTGTGAGGAACCTTTAATTGCTTCTGCAGCATTCCTATACTCGCATTTCTAGTGGTAGATCCTTGAAAGGATCTACTAGGTGCAAAAGTCTCTAGTGTCAAAGCCCTTTTGATGGCTGCTTGTAATGACTCTGGGTCAAAGGCCTTGATTAGGCCTTTAAGGGGTTCTCTCAACCCTTCCATGAAAAGGTATGTCAATCACCTCTCAGATATGTTTGGTACCATTACAGCTAACCTTTGAAAATCAGCCACATATGTATCACCGGACATGGTGTTGCTGGTTTCTCTAAAGTGTTCTTTGGATCTTGCCTCTAATATCCCACCTCTCAAACTCTTCATGGTCGTGCTTTGCTCCCGTGTCCACCACTCATATGCCACTCCTTCCAGGTGAAGGGTTGCAAATTTTATGGCTTCTTCTCTCAACCCTTCCATGAAAAGGTATGTCAATCACCTCTCAGATATGTTTGGTACCATTACGGCTAACCTTTGAAAATCAGCCACATATGTATCAACTGAGCCATGGTGTTGCAGTTGTGCCAATTCTCTAAAGTGTTCCTTTGGATCTTGCCTCTCAAATCTGTCAATCAACCTACTACAAAACTCTTCATAGGTCGTGATAAGACTATGCCCTTAAGTGACTAGCCCGTGATACCACCACTCATATGCCACTCCTTCCAGGTGAAGGGTTGCAAATTTTATGGCTTCTTCCTCGTACATAGGGCTCAATGAGAAATATGTATTCAGTTTTTGGATCCATGCTTGGGCTGAAATTTTGTTGGACCCATCGAATGAGGGGACAGTGAGCTTCCCCAATCTGTGTTGTAGATCCCTATGAGGCTGGTTATGGGTGGCTCTTTGTCCATTTCGAGCCTTTGGTTTAGACTTCAAGTTGCAGAAGTCCATGAAGGAGATGTCCCCTCTGCACTCTTCACAACATATTCGGCATGGAGGGTTTCCAAGTCATCCTCTTGTTGCTCCACCCCATCCTCTCCTTGTTGCATGGCTTCTCTCTACAAAAAAGTGACTTTCAGTAACCCGGAACTAGTCGCTGATTTCAGTTGGGTGTTATGGTTTGCCCCGAAAGCTAAGGTTTTCCCTCATTCACCATGTCCTAAAAGAATAGTGATAGGGTTTGAAAACTGTACAAGCTGAGTGAAGAGATTGATTAACTGCTGTTGTCCATCCTGCAAGTGCTTCAGTGTGCTGGAGAACTGTTGGACGTTTCCTCTAACTTTTCTTGTTTTTGATACCAGTGTAGCTTCTTTTGTTCCCTCTGCCTTAGTCTTTGTGTTCTAATGTTGTTTGGCATGCAACAGTTTTTCCTCTTATATCTCCCCTAGGCTGGCGAGATCTCTGATACCATTATAAAGAACCTGCCTAAGATGCAGAATAAAAACACACAAAAGTAGGCTGCAACAAACTGATATTTTTTTGTATTTTATATTTATGAAAGAAACACAGTAATAACTAAAATGATAAAAGATTACAAATTTCAGATTTGCAAATGAACACAGAACCTTCATACAATTCCAGCCAGATTAGGGTTTTCGTCCTCAATGGCCTGCACAGTTGCACTCGACACTTGGGGTTTCTGTCCACAAATGCCTTGGAGAAAGGGCTCAATAAATTGACATAACTTCCTCCCTTTCCTAGCAGACCCTTTTATAACCTTCCTCTTCTATCGTATCCCTAATTAGGGCCAACCAATCGCTACTGCATCACTAACTGGCACCAGCTAGCAAATCTGCCTTATTAACAACCTCCTATTTTAAGATTAATTCTTCCGCTTTAGCTGAACTGCTGCCAACTGGAAAACTGTCTTATTAGTTCACTTTCTATTACACTCTTTTCTGCCGCAGCTAGGTAGAGTGGACCCCACATATGGATATGTCAAGAACTACATTTGTGTTTCTTGATGACTGTCAGGTCTGGTTTGAAACCAACAGACCACCAGAACAACAAATTTTTTCTTAGAAGTGTGTAGTTTCATAAATTAATATTATATTCACTCTTAACTATAAAAAAGCATAAAAAATAAAAAATAAATGTTTTCCCCTCTCCCTTTTTCAGTATGGTAGTAATGATGAAACTATTGATGGGTTACTAAAGTTTTAACAAGAACTTTATTAAAAACATGAGGTTGAGAAACTGAAACAACAATTCATCATAAAATATGAGGGCATTCGATTTCTATTAGCACTATATGACCAAGTTGTTAAGCAAATTGTAGATAAGGATGTAACCATGACATAACTACAGAACCTAAACCAAGCTGAAGAAAAACACAATTGATCTAGAATTACTAAATTGAGGATTAAAACAATGGGTTCAACAAGAGGACAACTAGGAAAGCATGAGCAGCGAATGTGGGCTCCTACTGAGACAAAGATACTTCCATGTATGACTCATATGCATACTGGCTTCCATGATATGGTTCAAAATGAAACCATCAAGGTAAATGTTCATAGCAACTAATTGGAGAGGACTTATGAACATTGTTCCATGTTGCATTTATTATTATGGAAAAGGACGGCTATGTAAATAAAATAGAAATTGAAGTCAGTATTATTTACATGTTGAATGGCAAGACAGTGTAGTGCCCCACTTGGTGGCACAGTTTAAAACATCTTATTTTCATGTTCTCAGACACGTATATCAATGTATCTTGTTAGTATAATCATGATTAGATGAAATTTTATTTGTCCAGAACTGGGTTGCATTATTGAAATGCTAATGGATTCTGTTGTTTTATTTTAAAATATTCTACAGCATATAATGGCATTTCCTTTATATGTTGGATCTGTCATGCTGTCTCAACTTACAAGCTTATCAGTATTTTTATGCGTTTCTATTTCAAGGTCCCTCTCAACTACATGCTTTTGTATTAAGAAATTAATATTAACATTTATGATTTTAATTATTGTATGTATTAAACTAGCAGCGCTTTGACCCTTCTAGTAGAATATGAAGGTTACAAGGGCCCATGAGAGACCATTCAAATTCTGGGGGAAAATGAGTCAAGCCACTCAGTGGAGCCACACTGAGCAAACAGTGAATCATGATGAAAAAATATCATAGTGGTAGTGTACATTCCAAGGTATTTCCAAACATATCTTAGCGATACCATTCCTGACAGTTAGAAAAACAACTGTTTTAGTTGGTAATCTGCCTAGTTGGGTAACATGGTGGGGTATTGAAGTAGTTGGAGAAGAGGAGTTTAGATATTAAGAAATTGACTGATTTCAGATTTACAGAGCAAGATTACTTGGCTGAAATCTTCACTTTGTGAGAGGCTGTGGGAGATCTTGGAGGCATAAATCGCTCCCACTTAATCCATTTTCAGCAACTTGAAGTAAGGACACATGACTGGGAAATTGAGGCAAAAAAACCTTTCAAGAGGATGTTTCTTTGCTAATCTAAGGGAGATTTAGGCTGTTAGCCAGGGTTTGGTCATGGTTGTCAAAGCTAAGCTTGCTTGTTTTAGTAAAGATGTTAGGACCTTCCCCACTAGGAGCCAGGCTTAGGCACTAGCTATCCTTGCTTTTATAGAAAGGGGTCTCCCTTGTAATTCAATTGTACCTCTTCTGTGGTCTTACTTTTCTCCTTCTGTAATATAAGTTGCATTTTTCAACCAAAGAAGAAGAAGAAGAAGAAGACATGGCTGGGAATAGTTTCTGCTGTTTTACTTTTGAATATAAAGTTTCCCTCTTTCCAATAAAAATGGAATTTAAGCGCACATTTCTCAAAACTCTGCCACTTGCTTGGTAAACTGTGACGCCTATATTTGAGCGCACATTTGTCCCTATCTGGATGTCTGTTTTCCATCATCTTACATTTGTTAAAAGATAGTATATTTTTTGCAGAACAACTTAGAACTCCAGAAAAGTTAAACTTAAATTTTCTGAACAGACTCTCTAGTATCCTTAACTTCTTATTTCCCTTAACATCAACTTTTCACAATCAGTGAGCTTCCCATAAGAGAGCAATGTGTTTTGAATCCATTTACAATGTGCAAAATTAATTTCCTTGGTAATTAAAGGATGGCTTCAGGAACAACTTTAGGGTTGACTTATGACACTACTTCAAGGCTAACTTCTAAGACATATCTGAGAATGCCTTCTTGCTTTTGCTGGCTTTATCTGACTATTTTAATGGCTTCTTGAATCGTGCAATTCGGCCCAACATTTTCCAATATTTCGTCCAATCTTTTGTCCAAATTCCAACCAAGAATTCTCTCACCAGTGAAAATCCTTTTGTCCAAATTCCAACCAAGAATTCAGAATGCTAATCCTTTACTTTGACAGTGCCAAAAATGCAAAGGTGGTCTTTGCAACGCAGAATAGTACAGGAGTAATCAACATAACATTCATATTACAATCATTTTATCAAATTACAATCCTCTAGCAATGATAAGCCACATGCATATACTTAATTCGGAAGGGATAAGTTCAACTGGGTTCATGAAATATGCCATACATGTCAATCATTCTATATCATAATGATAGAGTCCCCAAATGTGCACAGAAAGACCCTTTGCAAGATTGTTGGGCAGTAATGTATGCACAATGTCTGGGAATTGCTGACAGCTAATGACAAACTTTTGCACACTCCTCATAATGACTAATGGAATAACAATCATGAAAATGAAATAGTAAGCTTGGTTCTCAAGCATTGCCCCAGTTATTCTCTTTATGGCATTTTTATAATTCAGAAACATATAATTAATTAGAACGTCATTATGCCTCAAACCGGTTGCACCACCGAAAGGAAAGAAGGAAAATTTGACATCTACAACAAAAATGAAAATATCCATCACATGCTGTTCTATGCAAAGGAAGAAAATACCTAATGAAAACAAAAGAAAGTAACTTCAATGCTATGTTTTTAAAACTTTGCAACAGTAAAATAAATATCCTTAGCATAAAAGTAAACACAAGATTAACAAACACTACTATATGAAAAATTCTTAATTTTGCAAAACGCAAAATCTAATACGTTTTTTTCATCTTGATTCTTTTTTTATGCCAACCCTGTGAGCGTTATAGCAGCTGAGAGACATATAGTGTATACAAGCAAAAAACAATATATATATGTAGTTGTCCTTGAGAAATGCTCCAAAAAAATGTAGGAAACTCCAGGAACAAGTTAATAACAGGCATTCACAGATGATCAGAGTTCAAGAAGTGTGAAACTAAGTCAATTGTATACTGCAGGAGAAGGAAAATAATTTCACAAGATTACCTTGTTTGGTACTAGGCCTCCAGACTTCATATCATCTACTAATCTCTCAGCCTTTTCATATTTTCCTTTTGTTGCATAGGCATTTAAGAGTGAGCTATAATGAAACTCATTGGCAGAAAGACCTTCATTCTTCATCTGGTGAAAATAAACTTCAGCTTCTTCATCATGACCATGTGAAGCACAAAGAGCTAAAAGGGATCCATACATCACTGAGTCAAGTTTGAATCCCTTCCTTTTGAACTCTATCAATAACTCATGAGCTTTGGAATAACCATGACGAGCTTTTACACATCCAGCAAGCAACTATTCTTACCACAAGCATAAAGACAAGAACATAGATGTCAGCAAAATTTCATCTGGTGTGAGCAGGATGCAAATCCCCCCAAAATGTAAATTAATACTTGTTCCAGACCATGAATATTATAACGAATTCCATGCAAAAGTCTAAAATCCCTAAGCATTTCCAGCAGCAGAACTCAAACAAAAAGTCACTATTTATCATTAGCTGCTGAAAAACAAAACAAAATAAATTTATACATATCCAAAAACAAAGAGAACAAGACCTTTATACAAAAGCAGACAACTTTGTTTACAAACAAAAATATGCTGTAATAAATCCAACCATGAATGCAACTAGTAATTCCAGTTTAATAAGGAAGGTCTCATCCTAATTGTCAGCGAAAAATAAAATAAATATGGAGTCATTTCTTCCAAAGTAATCCCTTTCATATCACATAAATCTATCACAAAAAACTTAAGAAATTTTGAGCAAAAAAGGGCAGAAGATTATACCGTGGAGTATGTAACAATATCTGGAATAAGGCCCCCTTCCTGCATCTGTTTGAACAGCTTAAAAGCACTTTCAACTCTCCCATTGGAAATAAGACATTTTAACATCGCATTGCAGATGAACACATTTGATTTAATATTTTCATCTTTCAAATTGCAATACATCTCCAAAGCATTTTTAGGTAGGCGCCCTTTTCCCATTAACGTAATAAAACTTGTATATGAGGCAGCACTAATGTTGTCATGCTTCTGCATCCAATCAAACAGCTGCAACAGATGAAAAAGGAAATGTACGAGTGAGAATGGTCATCAATATTTAGTAGACCACACCTCCTCTCACACATCCACAAACTTATTTCAAAAACAAATTTATAATCTGACCCCATAGTGTGGAGCTTTGAAGAAACATTATAGAGATCAGATAAGAGATCGTTTTTCACTTAAATCAATTAATATGTTTCTTCTTTCCGCATTAGATATCAAATGAAATTGTTTCACAGATTTTATTAGTGCCTTACAATAAATTTTTAATTCCAATCCCCTCTGGCACTTGCAGACATTAATATAAGTTCTATCTTCCTGTCATTCTTAATTACTTTGTTGTCGTAAATATTCAATGCCTGTCCCTCCCTATATGTCCTTCACCTCCTCTCTTTGTTTTTATTAAAGTCTATAAATGTAGCACCTGAAGTACATGTTCAGCCCACTTCAAGCTGAATTGCCTTGAAGAAACATTATAGAGATCAGATAAGAGATCGTTTTTCACTTAAATCAATTAATATGTTTCTTCTTTCCGCATTAGATATCAAATGAAATTGTTTCACAGATTTTATTAGTCCCTTACAATAAATTTTTAATTCCAATCCCCTCTGGCACTTGCAGACATTAATATAAGTTCTATCTTCCTGTCATTCTTAATTACTTTGTTGTAGTAAATATTCAATGCCTGTCCCTCCCTATATGTCCTTCACCTCCTCTCTTTGTCTTTGTTAAAGTCTATAAATGTAGCACCTGAAGTACATGTTCAGCCCACTTCGAGCTGAATTGTCTTTGATGCCATGCATGAAAAAATGAATATGTCAAAACAGAGCCAACTTCTGTTGAGGCAACAACAGCAAAAGGGTTTGTAGATGTTACAAAGCCATCAATGCAGGCTTCTAATATGCAGGGAAACCCACAGTGAGAAATAAAGTTTGGCCAAAATGAAGAAGGGCCACGATATAAAACATAAAATAAAGCATTTCGTGCTATGACATATGCTACTATGCGTTATTTTGGTTTGGAACAACAACAATATCAAATCTAAAATTTTGTTGTAATTGTGAGGACAAAACGGTCTAGGTCATAGTGAAATTTAAAAACACTTCAAATTTCCATGGAATACTCTAGAAGGGAGGTGTCTTGCTTTTTGAGATTCTTTTCAGTATCTTTGGGTAAAGTAATTTGTTTTGTGTATGTTCTCACAGTTTCATAAACTTTGAGAGGAAGATGATTTGTATGAAGTTATGAACTATGAAAGATGGATACAAAAGAATGGACACAAATCACATCATCATCCGACCTATATGAACACATTTCAGACATTTATGCAGGCATTTCATAACAAATTTGCATTCACCAATAGAGGTTTCTGCAGTTTTACAGATTGTGGAATTCTATAGATTTAACAACATGAGATTTTTTAGTTCTGAAGCTGCTGAGCTCCATCATGCATTGATAATGAGTAAAAGAGCCCACCTGTAACATCAGAATTAGAAACTCTCTCTCTGTTAAATCCAGAAAATTTAACACAACATTTATATTCATCTACAAACTCTTCACATTGAGCACCTCACACTCACAGTTGAAGCATGAATGATATGGGAATAATTTACAATGAAGAAATTCTGCTGCTCACTATTTACATTTTTCAATTATTCAATTATTTACAAGTTATTCATACCTGTGATCTGGAACAAGCAGAGCCAAATCCAGACTCAACGTGCTAGTCAGACTCTTAAAAAATAGTTGAATGCTCAGAACTTGCCACTTGCTGTCAAGTCATTCAGGGTAATGAATAACTGACAAGTAATTAAATAACCTTATGGATTTTGAGAGTTATTTCATTCCTTAAAATCCTGGAAAAAATGGCTTTTTGTTCATTGTCCTCTCTATTTTTTAAGTTGCCAAGGTTTTCCTTAGTACTCTTAAACTGTTACTATTTGGTCATTGCAAGTGAATGCTGAATACAAAGCTTGCTCCTATGGTCCAGACCTGGTGTACTAGCTAATTTGAGAACAAAATAGTATTTTTACAAATTTTAGATTTAGAAGGCCTTGTTTAAATGTCCCCCTTGGTTTCCCAAGGACCAGTATTTCTTGGTAACAACAATGCTTTGTAACACCTTATTTCCATTGAGTCCCATCGATCTCCTTTGGTCAATCCATGGATATTAATAGAAATATCTTGCATGCAAATCTCCTACATCTCTCATTCAAGTGTAGCCTTTTCCATTGCGTGTATTTGATTTTGGTACTATGAGGTAGTCGTAAGGAGTTCAGGTAATGGGAAAATTGCAATCAAGATAGGATGGATGAAGCTTGTGCACATATGGCTTAACCTTGATTAGGATTATTGTAGTCACACTGTACAGGTGGCATCATTACAAAGTATGGAAGTCACTAAGTGGGATGCTTCCCGTATAAAGGTATGGATGATAACAAGTGGCACTACGAATAGGGTTTGTGCTTAATATCACAGTCCCAAACGATACAGGATCAGAGGCCAGTGAATAATCTAATGTGCATATTGCATACCAATAATACTTTAATTACATTACATCCGTGTAAGTTATTGCGATGATTATAAATCCAGACTTAGTAATGAAAATAAGTTGAAATCGATGTCTTTATCATAAATGGAACTGATACTGAACCCTTGCTGACCATGGAACAAGTGGGTATTCACATAATCCTCCTTCCATGGCGTCTAGAGATATAGAGCTCCTTTTCTATATTGGTTGATAAATTTGTGAAAGTAAAGAGTCTAGGTTGATGGTGAAAATCTACTTATTGTGCAGCTTTAGTTTTTATGATCATTTCCCCAAATACAACCCTTATTGTGCAAAAGAAAATAATAAAAGGGAAAATCTATGCGTGCATAAAAGATATGCATTGGCAAATTTTAAAGACAGTAACAGCAAAAGAAATCTACTTACAAGCAAGAAAATAGAAATAAAATGGAATAGAATTACTTGTGTGTGAGAATGGTGAACCTCAGAAAGAAAACCACAATAGGAGTCACTATAACTAAAGAGGAAATCAAGACTACATAGGAAACTCCCTTTAACTTTCAGAGTGCATTTGAACAATTTTGAACCCAAACATTCAGAAGAACTTTGAAGCATCTGTTCAAGAAATGAAATACTAATACTCAGCTATCTGAACTAGTTAGAGGAAAATCAAAGCACTGGAACTGAAAACTTAGATATGAATTTAAACACAGAACCAAGAGAATCCTATTCATAAGCATAAAGCAAAAAGCATAATTCTATCTAATTTGACTAAAGCATCTGAAATAAGCAGATTAAATACAGATGACATAAGAGTACCCCTAAAATGTGGGGATTATGTTGCAACCTGAGTATGATATGATGGTGGACATAGAATAGGCTTCAAACAGACTACAGTTGGTAAAGATCCAAGCAAATATACTTGCCATTCAGTCCACATTGAAGGCCTACAAGTAGAAAATTTAGGAATCAGCACTATAGCCCTTGCTGTGAGCAGCAAGACTTTGTCCATGCAAACAATCCCTGTTCATATGACATCAGAACAAAGCAACTTGAGAGTGAAATGCAATATAACCACAATTCATCACATCAAAGACAAAAGGTGAGCACCCATAATCATAAATGTTAAAATGATAATATCTCATGGTTGAGTATGATATTTTGACACGAGTAAAAATACCAAATAACCCCTAAATAATGCCATTAAGTTTTCTAACAAATAATATAAGATGACATAGTTGATGTTATTCATAATTTTCTATGAACCAGTATTAAAAACAAACTTCAGAAAATCAAGATTATCACAATTTTTTCAGCCCCTCAATTGATTCATGAGCAGCTTATTTTTTAAAAGTTTGCCAATATTTTCAAGAAAATGAGGAAAAATCATAAATTTTGCCAATTTTTCTTGATGAATTGCCAATCTGATTTTGTTGGGCCTTGCTGATAAATTGCAGATCACAATAATTTCAACTTTGATATGAACCTCGTATGGTTTCTACATGACACATGGAGAGATTGGTTCACCTCCATTGTACAAAGGACCACCAGTTTGTTAGTTAAATATTAAAATTACATGCAAGCAGAAAACACAATAACACAGAAAAGACAGTAACACAGAGATTTTACGTGGAAACCTGCAATGTGTAGGAAAAACCATGGGGCAATGGCAGCTTCGTTATTTTATTGATTTCAGCAAACTTTACATTCACCATCTTGTTTACATGCAAGGGGTCGTTCCCCTTTTATAGATAAACAAAGGAAGGTTCCCAAAACTATTCGTTTCCTCTCCCAAAGAAAGACTCCGAAAACTGTTTGTTTCCTCTCCCAAAGGAAGACTCCAAAAAACTGTTCGTCTCCTCTCCCGGAACTACACATCTAGAGCTACACGTCTGTCTGGAGCTAGCCATCTATCTGGAGCTACTCGTCTGGAGCTAGACGTCTATCTGGAGCTACCTGTATGGAGCTACCTGTCTGGAGCTACACGTCTGGAGGTAGACATCCGTCTAGAGCTACAATTCTGGAGGTAGACATCTGTTTGGAGCTACACGTCTGGAGGTAGACATACATTTGGAGCTACACGTCTGGAGCTACACATCTGTCTGGAGCTAGACGTCTTTCTAGAGCTACACGTCTGTCTGGAGCTACACGTCTGGAGTTAAACGTCTGTTTGGAGCTACATGTTTGTCTGTAGCTAGACATTTGTCTGAAGCTATCCATCTGAGACAAACGTCTGGAGCTACACGTCTAGAGCTAGACGTTTGGAAAGTGACTTCACATCTAGAGCTATACAGGAATTCTTTGCCTATGTTTTTCCATCCGGTGCCAATTGCCTATTGCTGCCCTTATTACATTTTCAGCAAACCCATAAAAGTTTTGGACCACTCAAACTTCTGTCTTGACCGACTTTGTAAGCATATCTGCAATATTCACTTCAATATCGATTTTCTGCAACAGGATCCTACCTTCTTTTGTGTCTTTTGTTGTACCAATTGTTGTAGTCATCAAATATGCTGATACAGATGCTCCTAATCTAGGAAAGATCTATGAGAATTTTGACTGCATGCTAAGGGAGATGAAACTCATCGAATACAGATTCTCACAGTGATAGCCCAACAAAAGTTCCAAAGGAATGAGACTATTTTTGTTCTACAATGTAAAACTAAACTCTTTTTGTTGTAATGAGACTATGTCAATATTCATATTTTTAATTTTGAGTCTTTGACATATGATTTGTTGTAAAATTTAAATTATTCTAATGGCTTCTAGTTCTAAGTTCTAAATATTTTTGTTGAAAACTAATAGTATTTAGTATTTTTCATTTTTATTATGTAAATTATTTTAAATTTCGAAATTTTTTAATAATATTATACTTGTCGTTCCCCAACCATCCCCTAAAATCGGTTTGTGATCCCCGTCGTCCTCGAAACCCGCCCCCCAAGCTTGTGGAACCTTGTAATTTTGGTTGAATTTGGTACCCAAGTTCTTGACTTGCATAAGTCCAAGTGAACCATGTCTTAAATAGGTTTGGCTTCACCCAAACAAATTTTGTCTTAGATAAGTTCGGCTTTGAACTAGTTTCTAATAAATAAGTTCAGCTTCAAACTTTAGCAATTTTGGTTGATTTTGGTATCCAAATTTGAGGCTTGGTAGTGCCTGCATGAACGCTTCCATAAGTTATCTTCAATCTCAAGAAAATGAACTTTCCCCAAGGGAACTTTGGCCTTGTTGAACGATCTACCCCATAGATGACTTAGAATGTAACGAGTTGGATCTTCGGATGTGAAAGAGAATTGCATTATATAATAGATTTAGAGAAAACCTTGTCGTAGCATTTGACTCCAAAATATAAGATAATAAAATTTGGAACTTCATATAGCTCCAAGATCAAATCTTGCCATGCTAAAAGCATAACTACCAAATGTTCTCTGCGGAGACCAAGGTTCCAATCCCTCGGGCCCTGTAGTACCGGTGGGCGTGTCGCGTCAACGTAGCCGGCTACATAAAAGGTTTACCCGATGCAACTGGAGGTTATAGTGGCGACAAGGAGCGAGATTCGAACCCACGAAGAGGCGTAGAAAATTGTAACGAGTTACCGATTCCTCTAGTATAATCAAAAAAAAAAACTAACAAATGTTCTCTTATGAAAAAAAAAAATTGTAACTTCATTTTAGCCATCCTTGTCGAACATTGCACATGTAGTTACTTACCTAGCAATCCTTAAGGATATGATCTCCTTGCAAATATTGGTGAACTATAAAACATATCCTATCTTGGGTACCTAACACTCCATCCCCCCTTGCAAAATGTTTCATCCTCGAAACATTAGAAGAGGCTAAATAATGTGTTCTTCTGAGCCATGTTGAGTACTGGTACCAATCTCGATTATCCATCCATCCCAATGAAACTATGATTGGTGGTGGTCTTCATTGATGCCAATGCCATGTGTTAAAAGCATAAATTCCACTTTTTTCATCTATACCTGCTTGCATTTACAACTAGGAGCATATCCAAATTTTTGGATCCACTGGTTCCTTGTATGTCCCTCATTGTTCTTTTGCTACCTCAAGCCCTGTCTCCATGATTGTTGCCTCTCATGGTGGTGTGGATGGTGATATACTCCAACCTTAGCCCGATGTTCAACCTTTTTGGACTCTTCAACATCTTGTTCTTTTTTCAAGCTCCCATCCTTGAATTTGTCCTTGGATTTGGATTTTGCTTCTTCCTTGATCTTTGTTATTACCTCCTCCTTAGACTTTGTTTCATGATTTTTTGCAACTTGCTTCCCTACCATAACTTCCTTGTTTGCCCTTGATTCTTGCACCTTAGACTAAGAGATATCTTACAATGTTATCTTATTTTTGCAGTACCATAACTTCATAAATTTCTTTTGCACATTAATGTTAATAGTACCCAAAGAATCCAACTAAGGATAACCAAGAACAATATCTACATCATTCATCTCGGTAGCATGAAAATCTGAATGTAAAACATATTTATTCATGGTGAGCTTCAAATCTTCAAAAGTTAGAACATTATTACCCTCAAGTTGTATGTCTTTGATTTTCTTTGCTTGCAACCTCTTGGTCAAAGACATATTGACAAAATTATATTTGTTGCTAGGGTTAATAGAAACAATATTTTTTTGATTTTGAATGCAACCATGAACTTGCAAAATAGAATTTTTACATTCAAAAAAATCTTTTTAACCACTGTTTGGCCTTGACACAAAAAGTATAGTTTCCTTAGCCTGCACATTATTATCCTTTTCTTTTGATCCCCATTTGTTCAAAAACACAACTTCAAATTCTTCCCATGTGAATGTATAATTATGGGCTTGACCAAAGTTTGAAAACCAAGAAAAAGCTTCCCCTTTCAAAGCATTGCAAAGCTCAATTTTCCATTCTAAATCATAGAATTTAAAATATTTAAATATTTTCAACCATTCCCTTGCATCACTATCAACCTGTCCAATGAAATTGACAACTCCATTTTTTTCCCAAAGTAGCTAGGGTTTTAAATAACCAAAATTTTTCAAAAATTAAAATTTTTTAGATCTCATCTATTTCTTTCTTCAAACAATTAAATCTACATATTTTCTTCAAAACAAAACAAACAGCAACTGATCTACTTACCTGGATTGAGAGTTATGATTTTTTTCCCTCTTCCGTGCAACCCAAAAACAACACCAAAAGCCCAACTTGCAACAGTTGTAACTCTCTCAATACTTATCAAAATTTAGCAAATGAGTAGTCAATTTTGTAGTACTCACAATAACCTGCATGCTGGTGCAAAAATATTCTGAAAATGACTACCAACAAATTTAATACGAATTTTTTCTTTTTGAAAAAAAAAACTCGCAGCCAAAAACTGCCCCAACAACCCAACTTCAAGCAGTTGTAACTCTCTCAATACTTATCAAAATTTCACAAGTGAGTAGTCGTTTTTATAGTATTCAAAATAATCTACATGCTGGTGGCAAAATCTTCTGAAAAATGACTGCTAAAAAATTTAATACGAATTTTTTTATTTTGAAAAAAAATCGCGTGGCCAAAAAACAGCACAAATAACCCAACTTCAAACAACCATAACTTTTTCAATACTTATCAAAATTTAACAAATGAGCAATATTTTTTGTAGTACTCAAAAAGATCTACATAATGGTGCAAAAACCTTCTGAAAATGATTACTAAAATAAAAAATATGGCCTTCACAAAATGTGACATTTTTCTGAAAAAATGTGCCCTAGATTTGCAAAAACAACCCCACTTTGCCAGAATTGTTGCTCTAATACCAAATGTTGTGAACCTCTCTTCTTATACCCATAAATCATTCAACAATTTGAAGAAATATGCAACATACATCCACAAATATGTTGCACAACGAAAATCCACACAATAAAATAGAGATTTATAATACCCTTGAGGTAGGGCAACACCGTACAATGCTCCTTATTAGAAGGAATCCGCTCCACAAGATCTCCAGCTCCATGAGCCAAGACTTCTGCAAGAATACTTCATATGTATGCTTTTACAATGGGGGTACATCTCTCTTTATACAAGAGTGTGATGGTTCACCTTCCACGAGTGACAAGATCACCCATGTGGTGGTTCACCTTCCATGACTTACAAAGTGCATAATAATATGACAATATTCCTTGTAGTTACATATGACAATATTCCCCAATGGTTACATATATGATTCTATGACATTATTCTCCTACCTATTTCTAATTTGACATGTGGCCTTCCTTACTCAATAGTTAATTTATGGCTCATACCACTATACAATACAATATTAAATTATTAAGTACCTTACAGGGTTTGAGGCTTGCACTATTGCAAGAAACAATGGATAAGATCAAGGACAACAAGTTGAAGGATGAGAGGTGATCGTGTTATGGACCAAAGCCCAAACTAGTGTTGATTTTGGAGACAATGAAGATAGTTGAAGTTGGAGGCGCCTCATCGAGAGGTAAAGAAGGATGATAATAGTGATGGCAATTTTGAAAGAGAGATCAAAGTATACACCTTAGGAGCACAACCAGCCTCACAAGGAGGTGACATTAGAGTATAAGCAGACAACTTGGTTCTTAAGATTTAGTAACCCAAGGATACTAAGAGGATTGGACAAAAATCACCTAACATTTTTTTTATTATCTCAATGGTGCATTGGTCCATGCACAAAATGACAACACCATTGGTTCATTCCAATGATGGAAATTGGAGGGCACCAGACTTACAAGTGAGATTGATACATTCTATCAAGAGACACAATATGGTAGGAGAGCATGACCAGGTGCCCTTGGTGATCTCACTGAGATACTCATTTGGTTGTAAAGTTTGCAAGAGACCACTAATCAAGATACACTTCTCAGATAAGACACTAGTGCTTTACTACAAGCCATTAGTCAAGTTGTACTAGTACACTAGCAAAGTGATGATTCTAGTTGAGTTGAAGCAACATTGCGCCAACTCAACCACTTGGGTACGAGGGTCAGCAATACTTTGCCAGTTACAATGAGCGCTTGCATCCATAAGAGGGAACAACTCCTCCTAGAGCAAAAGCTAAGAGGTAATGCATGCTAGGAAGGCAATGCAAGAACAAGCTAAGCAAGAGAGGGAGAGCAAAACATAAGCGACATAGAGGATTTAAAGGTAAGATTAAAGAGATTCAGAGGTTGGATGGGCAAGTGCAAAGGAATACAATGGAGTCGCAAGAGTTGCAAAGGCAGATTGAGGAACAAAAGTAGCACATGGAGGAGGTGACCTGTGAGTATGATCAACGCGTTACTAACACCAAACACAGTTGAGTGGGTGAAGGGGTTTCTACTTTGGCAAGATCATGTAAAAACGCTATAAGCAAGCATGTTATCCGATTAGGGACCTCAAAGCAAGCTTTGTGCACAACCCACTCCAACATCAATGGTTGTTCATTCCTTCAAGATCAACCTCATCTGCCCCTGATCCTACCCTATATGGTTCCATAACTTGTCCTTCAGCAAGGACATATACCTGCTTAGAGGGAGTAGATGCAAGCAATTATGTTGATTAACATAATGAGTATTAGGCTTATCAAACATTATATGATGTTATCAAACATTTTATTATGTTGTATTGATGTACTTGAATAAAAGATAAAACAATTGCTTGCCTTTTACATAGTTGTAGTAGTTTGGGGGTGCTTTAGCTTTAATTCAGGTGTAAGAAGTTGGACAGGTGTAGCCATTGTCGCCCACCACCTTCCCCTTGCAAGACTATATGTACCTAAACATCTTAGTCTAGAGTAAGTTTGACCACAAATCTTCCCCCTAATTGTACTATATATTTGTTGAAGAATATAAAGAATCATGTATTGATCTATTCTAGTTGCATACTTGCACTGTGTCTACAAGTTTAACTTTCAATTCCATTGTCTTGCTTTGCATTGAATTTACATGGTAGTGTCTTATATTGTTTTGCAGTGTATATTTTTTATCGCATGACTTGAATACTCCAACACGCTACAAAGAGTGGATCCACTATAGAGAAAAATTGCAGGCAACCAACAAGGAAGTAAGAAATATATACATAGCACAAATAAGAAATAGCTGTAGCAGAAATCCATAGGCCAAGGAAGGCATCACTCTCGTACCATCTTTATGGTGACCTTACTAATAATACTAGGTAATATCCATATTAAACAAACAATGCATTTCACAATGTGATAATTGTTGTTTTGCAAATTGTAGATGTACACATGCATTATGATGACATGTCTCGCAATAATTATTATAAGAATAGGTATGTTAATGTCAATATTCATTGAATACTTGACATGATGACAAACCTGACCTTTATATATTCTACATAATTTTACCAAGTAAATTAACATTCACAACAAGCTCTTTACTATTGAAATAATTTGTCGATACTACTTTAAAAAAAAAAAAGCATCAAATTCATTGTTCACTTCATACAAGGAAAATTAATAAATCACAAATTTTATTAGCAAATTCATAATGCAACCATTAGAAGGAAACAAAAGCTGAAATAGTTGTAAACTACCTGACAAACCTCTTCCCATTTCCTCAATCTTCCAAAGTGACGTAGAACCAAGTTTAGATCTTGTGTATGCAAATTTTTTCCTACTCTGCCACAAAGCCAAAAACCACCAAAGCTTTTGATTTAGCAACTAATTATACTGTAAATGACTCAAACTTTGTAATGTTTATTAAATACTTAGCAATCTTATTTCCATGTCATCTGTACAATTGTAAGAAAACCATTATTTCCATGTCATCTGTAAGAAAACAGTGGGTTGTCCAAACATACACGGGCACAAAAGCCAATACCAAGGGCAGCTACAAGCCCAAACATAGGGACTCAACAATAGGGCTATTTGCAATGCCAAAAACAGGGATAACAACCCAGATGCCAGCAACAGAGACACCAACAACTAGATCAACAATAGGGAGGAAGATTGTCCAAAAGGTTCCTCTGAGGAAGAAACTTCAGCGACATCCAAAGGAAGGAAAGTATGAGACATTTGAAGGGGGGTCATCCTAAAGAGCCACCACAGGATGTCCAAAGGAAGCAAGTCAAAGACATCCAAGGAAGCTGTCACAAGATGGAAGTTCAGGACATTGGAAGTAGAGAAGTCTGGGACATCTGAAGGGGGGATGTCTAGAGGAACCACTACAAGGATGTCTATATGAGCAACCACATGGACATTTGAAAGAGGGAATTCTGGGACGTCCGAAGGGAAAGGAATGTCCACAAAGAGGTTAGGCAACTGAACCTACAACAAATAATATTTCAGATAGTAACAATATGTCCAGACCTAGATGGGCAACGATACTGAAGAAGTTGACACATTTCTAAACCAAAGTCATATTGCACTCATGCCTAAGGGCATCTACATTTCTAAACTCCGAAGCTAGGCAGTAGAAAAGGGATCTAAAGAATGGGTATATGCCATGAATGAGGAGTACAATTCCTTAAAGAATAACCTGATACGTGAACCGGTTCCTTGTCCTAAAGGCAGAAACATCATCAAGGTAAATGGGTCTGTAAGATCAGACACAATTCCAAAGAAGTGGATAGATACAAATCTAGGTTGGTTGCAAAAGGTTATCTCAAGGAATTGATTAGACATAGGGGCCAAGATGAATACTATCATAACTGTCCTAGCATTAGTCGTCATTTTGAATGTCAAATGGACGTCAAGAGTGCTCCTTTTCAAACAAATGATCTAGATGAGGAAAATCTATATGGAACAACCACCCAGATTTGTCAAAAGCAGTCATCAACCACTAGTTTGCAAATTTAAAGTCTCTCTATGGGCTAAAACATGCCCCAAGAGCATGGTATGAGAAAAGTAATAGCTGCTTCATGAAAAGTAGATTCCAAGATGTGAATATAAATTTATAATCATAATTTCTACTTTTGATAAAAGCGATATCAGATTCTAGTAGTCATCCTATGTGGATAGATTGATTGCCATTGGAAGTAACACCACATTGACTTATGAGATGAAGATAAAGATAAAGAATACCTTTGAGTCTAGATGAGTGACATGGAAATTTTACACTCCTTCCTAGGCATCCAACTTATTCAAAATAAAGATGGCATTCTCATCTCTCATCCTAAATATGCCCTCGACCTCCTACACGTGTTTAAAATGGAATATTGCAAAGTATGCAAAACTCCATAAAGTCAGGCATTAAACTTGTTAAAGACTGCAAATATCCAAAGACTGATGCTACTTTATACAGGCAACTTGTTGGAGATCTTATTTATTTAACTCATGGTTGACCTAGTAATGCTTTCATAGTATGTGGCTTATAGATTCATGCCAGATCCAGGAGAGGTTCACATGCAAGCCACTAAAAGGATTCTGAAATATATCAAAGGGCCCTATGACCTAGGTATCAACTTTCCAACAGGAAACACCTTGGAACTGAAAGGATACACTAACTCAGATTATATTGGAAATGTAGATGACTGCAAATCTACTTTAAGTTACCTGTTTGGCCTCAGAGATGAACTAATTGTGTGGTCTTGAAAGAAGTAAACTTTAGTAGCACACTTAACTATAAAGCTGGTTACTATGACACACGCAAACACTTCTAAAGCATAGTAAGAAGTCTAACCTATTGTTGCAAGAACTCAGTATTCTCACGAGGTTTTTGGCTCACTATGGGGAAAAAAATTCTCAACGCCCAGAAATCAAGAAAATCGCCAAAAAAAAAGGGATTTCATGGCCAAATCTTGATGAAAATTGTGCAGGAATCCCAAAAATGCAAAAAACACCATACAGGGGGGAAAACCTCATTTTCCTATTTTCCTTTCTCCTGCTCATAACAGAAATTTTTCAGAGGCCAACCAGACATCGTAGAACGCATATAAAGAAAACTTGGATGGATCTAACACCTCTTTTTGAAGATTTCATTCCTTGGCACAAAATTTCAAAGGATTTTTTTTTAATATTATTATTTAATTGAATAAAGCATTCTTTTATAGTTTGTTTTGGGTTTTTTCACCTATTTTCTCTCTTATCTACTGTTCCTAGAACCTCTAAGGCCATGTCTTAGCATCTTAATACTTACCTTTTTTTCCTTGGAGAAAATATGGCTTCTTCATGTGAGGGACAAGGAACCAGCAGCGACAGCCATGGACCAAGCACCTAGTTAAGGAAGGGAAAGCAAAGAGCAGTTTAAAACTGCTTTATGTTTAGTATGTTGTATTTTGTTGGTTTTTGATGATCATTCATGATCATGAATTGTAATTGAACTCTTTTTATGAAAATCTAATAGAAAATCAACTTCATGGCTTTCTAATTTTAGTTTTAAATGTTTTCTTTTTCTTTTCTTTTTAATATAATTTAATTATTTTCTTTGATTTTTTTTGTCGAGTTTCCTCAACTCCAAGACTAGAGTACCGAGTTTTTGCCAAGTTGAGAGTTTTCTTACTATGATTTATAACTTAAAGTAATCATGTGATCCAAACCCTACTTCAAGATCTAAAATCTTCCATTCTCACAACAAAAGCCAATTGCTGTTTCTTGAAATAATCAGAGTGCTATTAACTTATCATACAATCCAGTTACACAAAACATAACAAAGCATTTTAAAATCCACTGCCATTACTTTTGGAAGTTTATTGGAAAAGGCATTACTCCAATGGAGTTCTGCAGAACAGATAACCAAATTGTTGATATTACGACCAATCCAAATTTGTCAAGCTGAGATCAATGCTCAGACACATTAAACTGACATTAAGGCTATGATACTTGAACATTGTGATCTATTCTCAGCAAGAAAAAAGTAGAAGAATTAGTTAAAGCCATGCAAGAGAAAAGAAAAATAAACCTGTATTAGAAGGGGTATCAGAGATCAAGAAGATATTTAATGTTATTATTAGTCTTCATAAAATAGAACTTATTACATGAAGAAGGTAAAGGCACATATTGACAATCTTAACTGATGGTCCCAACAAAGCCGATGTTAATCTTGTTTAAGAGCTCAGTAATATATTTCAACTAAATGAATTAGGACATAATACCATAAACCAATTCAGACCCAAGGAGAGAACAATGATTGGCAATGTGGAGCATGTCTCACTCTGGTGTGGCAGTAAGCTAGAGCACTTACTGCCAAAATGATCCAACTCCAACTCCAAATCCAAAGGTGTATGCCCTCCATGCTTATGCAACTTACAATGGTGGAATTGGCTTTCTGTGATTTAGCAATCCAATGGAGATATAAAGAATAACTTAGCTTCTCAGATGAGGATTAGTATATTGCAGGTAGAAAGGCTCACTCTCCAATAATAAATGAGCATATTTACTTTCATAAGAAAAAATAATGGTCACAATGGGAAGCTAATATCTTCCAAAACCACATCTAATTGAAGAAAGCCTTCACGCATCCTCTAGCATTTGAAACTTGGACGAAATTTAGTTCAAGAAATTCAGCATCAATAATGGAAGTTCATGGTTGCATTCAGAAGAAATGAATAAAGAGGATATAATAAAAGAAAAAAAATACAGATGACAATGTGCAAGTTCATGGTTGCATTCAGAAGAAAAATCTTAACAAGCAAAGATCCAAAGAGAAGCAAGAAGCAGTTATAGCAAGAGAATAAGTCAAAGAAACATTAGAAAACTCAAAGTTGAATTTACAGTAGCAGCAGCAATAGAGTCCATGGAAGAAGCAGCAACAAAGTCCAAGGAAGCCTTGTCAAAAGTGCACAAGGATGCACCAAAAGAAAGGTATACAAGGGAAGATTGTGAAGAAAAATTTTAAATTAAAAAACAATTTGTTGGAAAATCAAAGAAACAGAATGTCAGATTAAGGTTGCAGCATATCGGCACCCACACCACCTTAAGTGGCAACAATCTTGGAGGCATGGCTTAAGGCAACAATATATTAGATCTACATAGAGTCAGAAAGGCATCAACAATTGTTTGACAGAAAAAGCATAATGTTTCTAGATTTCAAAGGGGTGCAGCAGCATCAAGGAACAACATGATCACCCATCTGAATATCAAAGCAAAGCAGCAAAAGCATAAAGCCAACAGAGTAGTTATGGATATTCAAGTGGCATAATAGCAGCTTGGCATCATCAAAGACCATCATTAATCAAGTTTTCACTTGGATGGATAGATGAACAAGATTGAAAATTGTCAAGAAAAAAAGATGCTAAGAACGATAAAAAAAACATGAATGTAACAAAGTTACTTTTTGTGAAAAAATATGTAGATATGTAATTATTGCATCTCAATTGACATGAGAATTGAATATATTTGTTAACTCTCAAACTTTATAAATAAGAATTGTGATTGAAGGAGAATTGAATATATTTGTTAACTCTAAAACTTTATAAATTAGAATTGTGATTGAAGGACAAAATACAACTTTTTGTCTAATCAAATAATATATATAATTTTTAATTATTATAATGCTGTGATAAAACGGCTATAACTAAAACTGTTTTATATAACCAATTAAAAAAATTAAATTTAATCACAACATACAGTTTGCAGTTTTCCGTGAAGTTGAACCTCATATAAGCACCGCGGATGTTGATTGATGATAAATATCAAAATATCCACGAATATTAAGTTATCGATAATAATTTTTTAATTAAATAATACCTGTCAAGAGTTGCAGCCAAGTCCTGTGTGATCTGAATGGCAGTAATAGCAGCTCGTCTCTGTGGCCATGGGATACCGTAGGCTTCTTCTTCTTCTGTGTTCTGGTGCTCCTCCTTCTCCTGTGTTGCTGCCGCCTTAACCTTTGTCTGGAAGCTTCTGAACTTAAGGTCTTTCGAATGGTGATAAGGAGAGCGGAAGGATTCGACCCCGTGACCTTGATTTGAAAAATCAAAGTTTTTGACCTTCTGCAATGCAAGGGGATAAGACGAATTTGTGTTATTATTTTTGCACAAGGGTTTGGAGAAGAACACATAAGGATGGATGTGCACTGTACTTGTGTACATGGACATTGCCGCTTTGGCTATGGCTGCTCGTTCCCTCTACTGAGATAGTTTGCTTCATTCAAAATCATGACCACATGGATAGTGATCAAAGTAGATGGATAGTGATCAAAGTAGCGATTGATTCGTTCGTTTTAATATTTTATAATGGATTTTTTTAGTATAGAAATTAATCAAACTGTGTATTGGTTTAGTTTGAAATTTTGTTTTACTGGTTTTTATGGATTCCAGTTTTTTCGAACTTTAATTTCTTAGCGAAAAGTTAAAATTTTCACTATTGTAGTAAATTTAAACTTAAGTTTTAGTTTTAAAATTTATTAAATAAAATTGTATGTTTTATTTTTTAGTTGCCTAAAGAACTTCTATAATTTTAAACCTGAGGCAGCTTACTCGTAAAAGTTTGTATGTTTTATTAGTTTAATTTAGATTATTTTTAATAAGTTTATTCAACTACATAACTTTAAATTTAATTTAAATTTAATTTTTTTCAAAAAAAACATTTCAAATCCAAATCATTATAGTATTCCACGAATATAATTTTAAAAAACATTAAAAATAAAATCAATAATTTAAAATGTTGAGGGATTTAGATTCTTGATTTTAGTCACCCTTCACTCATCATTCGACCAAAACCCAAAGATATACTGTTTTAATGATAAAACCAATGGTGTTTGTCTCTTGGACTATGAAGTTGGTTCTATTTCGTCACATTTGTTTTTAATGATTATAAAACAATTTTTTTGTGTTTTTTTATTTAGTTATTGTGAGAAATTTTTAACTAATGCACAGGGTTGAGCAGTTTTTTCCTAATCATGATCCCTTGTAAAAGCTATATTTATCAATAGCAAATTTAACACAAAGCCACCACACATTTTTTTTTTTTAATTTTAGGTTAATGTGAGAAACCCTACGACCAATGCACAGGGCTAAGCAAACTCCTCCTAACCATCACCCCTTGTAAAGTTGAGCTATGCTTATCAATAGGGAATTTAACACACAGCCTTTGTGTCCCCCTTTGCATCGTACAGGTTCAAACCGTGAACCTCTTGTTCAACAGGGCCAAGGCTCTGTTCCACAAGGCCAGGCTCGCCTTTGCCTGTTGAATTTTTTTGTGCTTTTATTAGAGCTTATTTTAATTAAAAAATAAAACATTACATTGTTTTTATATAAAATATATTATTTATTTGTTTTTTTATTTATCCAGGTGTTGTAGGTGAGTTGGAGAAGAGAGGGCAATCCTCCAAGGGAGGTCCCAAGTTCAAATCCCCACCCTACCAAAAAGTTGAATTGGATATCCATAATCCAATTGATAATGTTGGTGCGGGTAGGGTCGGGTGTGACTCACGGGTGACTTTGACGGTGTAGAGCTACACCCCCCTTCGCTTAAAAAATATATATATACTTTTTATTTTTCTCAAATTATTAATTTTCCACTATCTAACTCTTTTATACTTTCAAAATTTAATTTTTGTTAGGATATAAGTCAACACCATGAATGGCTATATTTAATTTTTGTGAAGATATAATTCAATACTATGAATGGCTAAAATATTTGTTGTCGAGTTTCTATACCCATATATATATATATAAGCTTCTATACCCATATATATATATATATATATATAAGCAAAAAACCCCTTGCGGACCGCTTGGTTTGATAGACCACGATCAGGGGGTTCTATACCGTCAACGTCATCTGGGAGTCGCACCCGGCCTTGATCGCACCAACATTATCAATTGGATTTTGGGTACACAATTCAACTTTTTGGTAGGGTGGAGATTCGAAACTGAGACCTCCTTTGGAGGATTGCCCTCTTCTCTCCAACTCACCTACAACACTTGGGTTATACCCATAAATATCTTATTTAGACAATTTTTTAATATATTTTTTAAGGTTCTTATTCATGCCCTAATATTCCAAGATATTATTTTATTATTATTATTTGTATGTGTGGGTTTAACCACACTTCTTGTTAACATTGATATTTGCTTTTATTTTCTCATATAAATATCCCTTTGGGTTTTTCTCTTTATTTTTGCTTTTTGGGTCTTTCTTTCTTTCATTCCTATCAATACTTCATATTCATCAATCTCTTTAATCTTCTCACACTGCCCATAGTAAGATTTATCATCTTTAGATTTTTCTAGCTCTAAAGGATTTGAAGTGCAAGGAAAAACCTCAAAAGCACATTCTTCTTTATGTTGCCCTAGAAACTTTAAAGTGCAAAGATGCTCTTCTGTAATAATTACCATATTATTCTATCCTAAAAGCCCTACATTGTTATAGATTTTCTTTATCCTCATTTCTTTATTATGTTGCTCTTGAAACCTTAAAGTGCAAGGGATAACATCTTCACCATTTTCACTTTTATTATCAGGAGAAGATTTTATACTATTTGAGGAAAATGAAGATGATTTACCTAAAATAAACTTGACCTCTCCTGTCATCTTTATTTTAGGATTTTTCTCCACATCTTCCTTTGCATCTTTAATTCCTTATGAACTTGCTAAATGATGTTGTAGATAGACTTTCTTTGCCTCTTCTTTTGGAGTGGAATATCCTTGATCTAATCTAGCTTCTATTACTGTATGATTTCCTTGCTTAATCTTGAAGTTTATCTCATGACTAAAATATTTTCTCTTTCTTCAAAGTTTTCACTTTGTAAATTCTTGTCATGTATCCAATCTCATAACAATTATAGCATCAAAATGTGATATTTTCATAATCCACTTCTTGATCACATTCTCTTAATTTAGATTTAATCTTAATGGATTGTGGCAAAGGTTTTCAAATATTTATAACAACACATATTCGGGTATATATAACATGTTTTTGCTCCTTAGTAGTTAGTCCTTCCTTGATGAATTTCCCTAAGGTATTTCCAGTATTCTTCAAAACATCCTTATTGATAACTTGATATGGAAGTCCAAAAAACCTAACTCACATAAGAAGCTTCTTAATAGTTTTTGTCTCAACTTAAAAAATTCCATTCAATGGTCTCAAATAAAGTGCATATTCCCCCTAACCATGGGCCACCATCCATTATTTTATCCCTAATTTCTAAACTAGAAAATATGAGGAGGAAAAAACCTTTAGGAAGAAAAGTCATAAAGTAATTTGAATGCTATCTCCATTTTTACTTGATCCAATTTTCAATCTCCAAAAACCCTAACCATGATCTATGGAACTTTCATTTTTCACAACAAAAGCCAAATGTTGTGTCTTGAGATAATCAGAGTGCTATTAACTTATCATACAATCCATTTCCACAAAACATAACAAAGCATTTTAAAATCCACTACCATTGCTTTTGGGAGTTTATTGGAAAAGGTATTACTTCAATGGAGTTCTGCAGATCAGATAACCAAATTGTTGATATTATGACCAAGCCAAATTTGTCAAGTTGAGATCAATGCTTAGACACATCAAACTGACATTAAGGCTATGATACTTGAACATTGTGACCTATTCTCAGCTAGAAAGAAGTAGAAGAATCAATTAAAGCCATGAAAGAGAAAAGAAAAATAAACCTGTATTAGAAGGGGTATCAAAGATCAAGAAGATATTTTATCTCATGACTAAAATATTTTATCTCTTTCTTCATAGATTTCTTTTTGCAAATTCTTGCCATGTATCCAATCTCATAACAATTATGGCATCAAAATGTGAAATTTTCATAATCCACTTGTTGATCACATTCTCTTAATTTAGATCTAATCTTAATGGATTGTGGCAAAGGTTTTAAATTATTCATAACAACACATATTCGGGTATATATAACATGTTTTTGCTCCTTAGTAGTTAGTCCTTCCTTGATGAATTTCCCTAGGGTATTTCCAATATTCTTCAAAACATCTTTATTGATAACTTGATATGGAAGTCCAAAAAGCTTAACCCACATAAGAAGCTTCTTAATAGTTTTTGTCTGAACATAAAAAATTCCATTCCATGGTCTTAAATAAAGTGTATATTCCCCCTAACCATGGGCCACCACCCATTATTCTATCCCTAATTTCTAAAGTAGAAAATATGAAGAGGAAAAAACCTTTAGGAAGAAAAGTCATAAGGTAATTTGAATGCTATCTCCATTTTTGCTTGATCTAATTTTCAATCTCCAAAAACCCTAACCATGATCTATGGAACTTACATTTTGACCCTCTACTTTCAAGAACCATTATATCATACTCAATCATCTCATCCTTGATACTCACTTTTGGTGTAACATCTACTACCTTGATCAAACTTGTCATGTATTCATTCTTCCACTTATCTCCAACTTGGGCCTCCATACTTCTATTTAGGCATCTTGACTTCTCATTAGGGCTTTCAAATATGACATTCCTTCCATACTAGCTAGTGGGGCTCGCTCCTAGCTCATACTTGTTCCCAGCTTGCACTCCCTCCCGCCTTGCACTCACTCTCAACTTGCATTCCCTCTTGGTTCGCCTTGCTCATATCTCTTCTTTCTCTCGACATTCCTTCACTCTAATGAATTTTTGGAAACAATGTTCCATGCATTCTTCGTAAGAGTTTGAAGCTTTGATGCACTCCAAATGAAACATTTCTCTTCTACCATGACTAAATTTTGGCCCACACTCCTTTTAGTTGATCATAAAACAATTGTTTATTGGGTTGTGCTTGATTTTAATGTCTAATATATATATTTTTGAGTAATCTAAAAATAAGAATAAAGACAATTACTTTAAATAACTATTGATTTTAGTGACATGAAAGATTAATTTAGATGGATTATACTAGTTTTAAATAATAATAAATAGAAATATATAGGTAAAAGTTTATATATCATATTTTTTATTTCAAATAATATGTTGGTTAAAAGTAACTAGCCCATGTGACTATAGGTGTGGGTCAAATTGTTATAAGGAGGTAGCCTAAGGAAAGTGGAGTAAATTTTGAAATTAATTAGAACATAATTTCTATCATATCCACCTTGTCTAAGTTAGCATTAATACCTTCTCTATGATGACAATTGTAAGATAACAATATTGTGCTTTGATTCAGTAATATGATTATTACTATTACTAGTATTTTTTTTGCTGGAGAACAAGGGGTTGTACTTAGGTCCCTCACCCTTGACAAATCACAACTCTCTTTTTTAGAGCTTAATAGTTTACAAACATATTCAATTCTCATCTTAATTGAGTTGCTATAACTAGGAACCTGCATCATTTTACATAAAACATCTAATTCTTGATTTTTTAAAATTGATTATATGGGATTGAAACATGTTCCACTCGTATTACATCATCACCACATAGTGGTATTACAACAAAACTTAAATATTATCAATGTATTGCTTGGCAAGATTTGAACCTTGATATCCTCTTTAAATATTGAGGAATCTAACTGGTTATTCTTTATTTTCAATTTCTAGATATTTTAAATTATCTGTGTGAATACAAATATTCCATAATTCAACATCCTTCTTTACATTTTCCTATAACGGTCTTCACAATACCAAAACTTCACCTCTATTATATATGCATTACATCTTAGTAGAGTAATATTTTCAACACATCGCACTATCATAGTCTACATTACCAAATATGGAATGATAGTTTCCTTTCTGTAGCACTAGTGCAACCACAAAAATTATAATAAATACTTTATATGAAAAACACATTAATATTGTAAAATAAAGCATATATTACCAATGGAAAACATTAAAGTAAATCTTAATCATTATTTGATATAGATAGTCAATATTTTCTTAAAAACTTCAACTAAACTTACTACTTCCTCTAACCATGGAAAAGGGAATTTAACTTCACAATCCTTAATTAAAACCCCTCTATTGGCTAGTCTATCTGCACATTTGTTTCCTCCCTTAACGTATGTGTAAACTTGATTTCTTCAAACTCTATAGCAAGGTCTTGAATTTCCATAATTATCTCTTGTATGTCCATGGAGCCTTTGCTTTCCTCAAAATTGTATTTGGTATTATGAGTGAATCACCTTCCATCCATACTTTGTTCCATTTCATTTGTTTGCATATGATTAACCCTTCCAAAGTTACTAAAGCTTTAGCTTCATTATTTGTCTTAAATCCACTATTGAAAGAGTAAGGAGACAAAATATCCCCTTTATTATTTCTAATTATTCCTCCTCTTCCTATTAGTCCTTGAATTCCTTTATATGCTCCATCAAAATTCAATTTGACCAACTCCACATCTAGTGGTTTCCACTTTATATTATTTGCTTCCTTTTTGTTTCTCATGGGCCCAACATCATAATTCTAATTGATGGCTTGACTCCATCTATCAATGCTCTTTGCTTCCAAATTAGGGATTGGATGAGTTGACAGGGTTGGTTTAGACTCCTTTATATATAAACAAATATTTCTTTCATTACCTTTAAGTTTTTTTTCTTTCCTTTAAATATTCTTCTATTCCTTTCTATGTTAGCTTTTGAGACTATAACTTAAGGAAATACAACCACAAGTAATGAAGTAAGCAAGAAATATTATATCTATGATAATGACAATCTAATAAGCATGTAAATATCATGAGAAACTTCTAAAATAACTCATGAAATAGCCATTAATGAAAGCTCACGAAAATAAGAACTTGATAAGTATTTGGAGATCAAGTAGCTCATGCTACGAGCAATGCATGCTTCATTGGCAATCACAATGCTTAGTCACAAATATATACTAGTATGTCGCTCTTCATTTTCCTACCCTAAGGACACATGTGCATTCTACATGATAGACAGTTGTGCACATGCAAACCTAACTAAAGATATGTATTCTTCCTATTCTAAAGGACTCATGTACATGTGGACAACATGCACATTTACATCATTGCACATACTTGTGCATTTATTCCTTTGCATAAAGTAAATACTTAAATCCTAATCTAAACATGTACCCATGGTGGTACATTGACATGTACCAAATAATGTAATATTCTCTAACACCCCCCTATATTACATTATTTGGTTATTGAAGACTTTAGTATTCAATATGGATCTTTGTATTTGTCTTCATTCTTCAAGTGAGCTTGGATTTGATCTTCTGCTTGAGCTTCATATTTTTGCTTGAATTTGTATTTTGACTTTGGCACTATTATTGTTTTCCTTCTAATATTGTTGTTGAAGAAGTTCATACCTCTATTGTGTCCATCTCTATACCTTGAGAAATATATTTGAGAAAATCCATTAGTGAAGTTTATTGTCATTGTGTATATCCATTCAAAGAAATTATTTCCTTTGTACCAACAATATAGTTGAGAATGATTGGTACCTCCACAAATTTTACAATATGGAGATTCCAACATTTTTTATTTTATGCCCATATCTCCTACAATGTTTGCATCTGTTTTCTATTACCAAATTCCTTTAACCATTCTATCTTTCATTGCAACTATTTCTTTCAATTTCTGTCACTGATTTGATGTCACTATTTCTTGTTACAAACTCAATGCCTTGCTTATTGTTGCTAGTCTGACCTATATATTCAAGATCTTCATACTTTGATCTAATTTTTGGTGCAATTGGTTCTTTCATTCCCTGTTCATATTTTTCTAAACTTGTATCTTTATATCTCATCAAATTTGAACAAAAATCATTAGTATGACCAATACAATCATTAGAATGATCTTTGTTAGTATCAATATGATTTTGTGCATCACTATCTCTATCATATATGCCTTCATCAATTTTAATTGCATAGAATTTTTCTACACAATCATAAACTGTATTCAAATCACTTGTATCACATATAACATCAATCTTTGCAATAGGTTCTTCTATCTTTGTCATGGATTCTAAATCACTAGTGTCATTGCTTGCATTACAATATTCCCTTTCATTTTGACAAGAATCATAATTTGCATCTTTTTTCCTTTTGAAGAAGATCACTAGTATCACAGTATGCATCAATCATCAATGGTTTTGATTCTATAGTATTGCAACATGAATCTACCATCATAGGTCTTAATTCATTTGTATTACAAGAAGCATCTTTTATTACTGATTTTTTCTCTACCTCTTCAACCTTTTCTTGTTTTCTCATATTAGAAACATTAAGAGTGATAATTCCTTTGTAGATTATTCTCCATAGATTGATAGGTATAGTAACAAAATCTTCATAGTAATCATTAGCATTATTAAGAACACTTTGCATGTATTTTTGAAGTATTGAAAAATCTCCTTTTTTTGCTTCACTAGTAATATCATCAAGCCTACTATTCAAAGTATTTGTTTCATCAATAAAATTGCTCTTCAAATATTTAATTATGTTTTCTTATCTTCTATTCTTGTCTTTTAGAACTTCATTAGAAAGTAATGCCATATATATCAGGTCTCCTATAGCACTAGGTAATATGAAACTATTTTTAGAATCTTTATATGTCTCATCAAGCCTTCCATTCAGATAATTGCTAAGTGCTAAGAAATTTTCATTTTTGATTTCTTTTAACATTGATTGTAAGACATTTCATCATTAGTTTCTCTTCTTTAGCAGATAGAAACAGAGCATTTGAATCAGAAAAGAGAAACCACGGACCAGCAGGGTTATTTGTCCAACCCTAGAGAGTGGGCTTCGACCCCCGCATCGAACCCACGGCTGTCCCGATCTGGATTCGACTGTACGCTCTCCCGATGGAGTTTTGGGGTGAGCAGGTGTTGGAACTAATAGGTAATTCCCTAGGCAGATTTTTGGGAGTCTCCAAAGATACCATAGAGGGAAATACTGCTGTCTTTGCTAGAATATGTGTAGAGATGGACATTAGTCAGCCTCTACCAGCTGAGGCGGAACTTGAGCTAGCAGGAGTACCCTGGATCCAGCAGCTAGACTATGAGGCCCTACCTTTCAGGTGCCGAGTATGCCATAAGCATGGACATTTGGCAAGGTTCTGCCCAAACATATTGAGCACAAAAACGGAGGCTCCGAGCGGAATGTCAAACCGCCCTAGAGAGGGTAAGTCCAGTCCTATCAATGAACCTTCTAGCAATTCTCCAGGTCCTGATGCTCAGCAGGATGGCTTTGAACAGGTGAAACGAAAGAGAAACAAAAAGAAAAATGGCAAGGAGCAGGTGCAGCTCAAGCCAAACAATCGATATGAAATTTTTAAGTCATTAGTGGATCAGGAGGACCAATCTATGGAGGGAGTGGATGGGAATGGTGTGAATGACAACACTCCACCTCTTGTTTCTCCTTCCTTCACTCCTGTAGTAGAACAGGTGGCTGTGCCAGCTGAGAATCTGCGATCGGAGAATCCAGGGGCATTGGTTATACACTCCCCAAGACAATCGGCTATCAAAGATGTCACCATGGGAAATGCAGATAAAAACAGAGAAAGGCCTGCTTTAGGGATTACCCAGGTGGAGAAGAGATCTAGAAACAATAACTCTCAAGGAGCGGGAAGAAAATCCAATAAGGAACTACTAACAGTGCAAGGAGATAAGCTAATCAATGGAGGATTGGTGAGGACCATTGATTCTTATTGCTCTCAAGGTTTTCAATGATTATTCAATCTTGGAATGTTAGGGGTTTAAACAGTAGAACCCATCAATCTGCTGTTCAAAGACTCTTAGAAAATCGTAAAACAGACTTTTTGCTTCTTCAGGAGACCAAAATGTCTTTAGATATTATGAGTAAAACTGCTACTAAAATCTGGCGGGGAGCTGGGCATATGGATGTGGCCGCCCAAGGAGCTTCGGGTGGAATTGTTACCCTTTGGAACCCTCTCGAGTGCAGGATCGCTTTAGAACATATAGCTTGCGGGGGTGTTCTTACTTCTCTCTTCGGAAATAACTTCAATTCGAGCGGGTCCTAATCACCAACTTTTATGGGGCCCAAGACCTAGATGGCCGAGAGGCTCCAATGGGAAGCTGTTCACAACATGAGGGCATACAGGGAGTGTTATGACTGGATTATTGCGAGGGATTTTAATGCAAAATTATCCGTTCGTGACCAGGAAGGTGGCACCCCTGTTTTGGATCCAGGGGACCGGCTTCTGATTGCCCAAGTTCAGGCCTTTCATTTAGTGGACGTTCAAGGCCCTGGTGTTTTTTTCACTTGGACAAACAAGAGAAAGGAGCCACATAGCAGGAAGGTCAAGTTAGATCACTTTTTGGTCTCGGAGGAGGCTTTTGTTAAATGGAATTTTAAGTTCCAGATTTTGGAGGGCCTTATTTCGGATCATTTTCCCATTTTGCTAGAGGGAGGGACTTCGAGAGGGCAGCACCATAGGCCTTTTAAATTTGAGAATTTTTGGTTACAAAAGGAGGACCTTCGACAAAAAATTACTCAATGGTGGACAGAAGGCCGTCCACCTTTTGGGACAACAATGTTCAAATTTCATAAACAGCTTCAATTTGTCAAAATTCAATTGAAACAGTGGAGGAAAGAAAACAAGTCGGATTTCCAGTCCCAAAGGGCCCCCTTGGTGGCTAGATGGGAGGAGGTTCATAAACTTTTTAGGGAAGGATCAATTACTGAGCAACTCAAATTTGAAGATGATGAACTGCGTAAAGCGGTTGAGGACATTGACAACCAAGAGGAGATATCTGGAAACAGAGGGCTAGGAATACTTGGTTATTAGAGGGGGACGAAATACCAATTTTTTTCATCGGTCAGCTTGTGCTAGGAGACAGATGAACAATATGGAAGTTCTTAAAGATGAACATGGAAATGTCTTCGATACTCTTCCTGGCATGCATTCCCATGCTATCGATTACTTTTCTAAACTTTTTAAGGAAAGTATGCAGCAATATGTTGAGGCTCAGAACGAAGTTCTTAATGTTATTCCTTCTATTATCTCTGAAGAAGACAATCGAGCCCTGCTTAGACCCATTGAAAGGGATGAACTGAGAAATGTGGTCTTTGGTATGAGTACTGGAAAATCCCTTGGTCCAGATGGCTTTCCTATTGAATTTTTTTAGGCTTTCTGGGACACCTTGGGGGAGGATGTTTTGGCTGTTACTGAGGAGTCCAGATCCAATCGAAGAATGCTCAGGACGATCAATCACACCTTCATAGCTTTAATTCCAAAAGGGGAAGCGGGGACTTATATCTCTGATTTCAGGCCTATTGCTTTATGCAATGTGATTTACAAAATCATCACTAAGATAATGGCTGAGAGGCTTAAACCCCTTCTCCACAACATCATTTCTCCTGAACAAGGGGGCTTTGTTGAGGGAAGACAAATCTTGGATGGGGTGGTTTTGGCCCAGGAGGCCATCCATTCAATGCAAACTTTGGGCAACAAAGGAATGTTCATTAAACTGGATATGTCCAAGGCTTATGACCGGGTGGAGTGGTGCTTCTTATCGAAAATGATGGCTGCCTTTGGCTTTTCTCAGGAATGGATTGATTGGGTTATGAGTTGTGTTTCTTCTCCCTCTTTTTCTGTTCTCATCAAGGGCCTTCCCTGGCATCCTTTCAGTGCCACTCGTGGTCTCCGCCAGGGAGACCCTTGTTCTCCCTATCTCTTCCTTCTCTTGGTCGAAGGTTTGGGCGGATCGTTTCGAGGAGAAGGCAACAAGGTCTGCTATCCGGTATCAAGGTTGGGGAGGAAACTCTGACTCACTTGCAATTTGTGGACGATACTGGCCTGGTTGGTGCGGCCACTCTTCGGGAAGCTAGAGGAATCAGAGATACTTTGAATTTCTACCTAAGGGCTTCAAATTAGGTTCTAAATGACAGGAAGTCCAAAGTGGTCTTTTTCAATCTTGACCAACGGCTATAGGAGCGTGTTATTGAGATCCTGGGCTTCACAAGGACTTCTCTTCTAATTGTTTACCTGGGCGTTCCCCTTCATTTCAAAAAGTTAAAAATTGACATCTGGAAGAATCTGTTGGCAGGCATCAAAGACGAGAATGAATCATTGGGCCCATAAATGGCTAAGCTACGGGGGTAGATTAACCTTCCCGAAGTCGATTATACCAGGCTTTACCGATCTATAAATTCTCAATCTTGGCTGCCCCTCATACCATCTGGAAAGAGCTGGACAAAATGGCTAGAAGATTTTTATGGGAAGGCACAAAAGGGAAGAAAAGATGGGCTTTGGTTGGGTGGGACAAAGTTACCCAGCCTAAGGACAAAGGAGGGCTGGGCTTGAGAAGTTCTAAGCTTAATAACAGAGCATTGGCTGGAAAACTGTATTGGAGGTGGATTTCTCAGCCAACCTCCCTCTTCAGTAGAATTCTTTCCAGTAAATATTTGGGGCATGTTCATCCCAATGAGGTGGGTCGCTTTCCCTTGGAAGGTACTGGATCCTTAGTGTGGCAGACTCTCAAGCTTGGGTCCCAGATTATCAAAGATCAACTATTCTGGAAAGTGGGGAGAGGAGACAAGGCTCGTTTACGGGTCGACTCTTGGGACCAACATCCGCCCATTATTGTCATGTTCCCTGAGCTACAACCAATCATGACCGCCTTAGAAGCCCAAGGCTGGATCCATATTGATAATTATCTACTTACCAGTCAATTGGGGGGGTATAAATTTAAAAATTTTAAGCTGTGGGAGGAGTGGCCAATTACTGTCTCTATGGAGTTGGCGCCCATCCTGCAAAAAATCTTGTCAGAAAGGTTCCTCACGGGGAGGGATGAGGAAGATGAATTAGCCTGGGGCTATGGAAGCCTTGGGGTCTACTCAGTTAAGGCTGGATATGAAGAGATCCTCCCTGAGCCTCCCCCACACTCTTTTACGGTTCGACATTGGAGAAGGATTTGGCATTCAAAGGGTTGGCCGAAAGTGAATTTCTTTGCTTGGCAACTTATGCATAATGGTCTTCTCACCTTTGACAATCTCAGACGTAGGGGTTTCAATGGCCCCTCTCAATGTGCTTTATGCCTCCAACATGAGGAAACTGCAGATCATTTGTTTTTTGAGTGCCCTTTTACTCATCAGATTTGGGAACGCTGGTTCTCTCAATTTAAACTCCAGGCTAATGGTGTTTTCAATCGTACCAATATTTGGGAAAAATGGAAAAGGGGCAGGTTCAATTCCATAGCTCTCCGAACGGTCGGCAGTTAGGCTTTCTCTTCATTTGGTGGCAAGTTTGGTTGGAGAGAAACGCCCGGATCTTTAGAAACACTTTCTCCTCGATTGACGACGTTTGGCAGGTCATCTGGAGCAAAGTCACAGAAACTGTTGCTATTTATATTGATGAAGAGAATCAAGTTGCTCTTGGGCATCTTGAAGAGGGGGTTGAGGGACTTGAGAGGCAAGGCAGAGCATGTTGGAAACCTCCCCCTGTTGGCTGGATCAATATCAATACTGATGGGGCTGCAAAAGGCAACCCTGGCAGCGTAGGAATTGGTGTTGTTTGTCGGGATCACTCGAGTGCGGTTCTTTCTTGGGAATTGCGAGGATTGGGCGAGCCACGAACAATGAAGCCGAAGCCTTTGCCATTAAATCAGCGTCTATCTGGGCTGTTAAGCAGGGTTACCGAAGGATAATTCTTGAATCAGATTCTCAAGTCCTGATCGGTGCTCTAGATTGCTTGCGAAATTTCTCATTAAAAGCCTGGAGACTGCGGATTTTGATATCCCAAATTAAGGAGTTATGGAGGGAGTTAGATGATGTTATCCCTGTGTATGTGAGTAGAAATTTGAACACGGTAGCTGAATTCCTTGTGAAGATGGGTGCTGAGAAAGAGGTAGGTGTTCAATTTGCACAGTGATATGCCTATGATAGATGAAGAGATTCGGAGTGGTCTGGAACGATCCCTGCATCCATGAGCTCAAAAATGGCGACATATTGCGCCGTCGCGACCTTGTTTGGAAATTTGTCGTGATTTCACGACATGTTGCTCTGTCGCGACCTTTCCTAGACAACTGTAGCGATTTTGCTACCCTTTTTGTTGCCGCGGCCTTGGGAGGAAAATTGTAGCGATTTCACGACTTGTTGCGTCGTCGCGGTCTTTGATGAGAAGGTGTCGCGATTTTGCGACCTTTTTTGTTGGTTCTGCTGCTGGAGGAAAAGCGTTGCAATATCGCGACGCTTTGAGAAAAATTGCGTGAAGGGGAAAAATCGTCGCGATGTCGCGACATTTTTTGTGAAAAGCTACTCAAAGGAAAATTTGTCGCGATTTCATGCCTTTTTTGAGGAAAGGACGCAAAGGGGCAAACCTATAGCGATTTCGCGAAAATTCTGGAGAACAAGCTTCAAGAAGGATAAACGTCGTGATTTCACGACTAGTTTGAGAAAAGGGCACCATGGGGAGAACATGTCGCGATTTCGCCACCTTTTTTGTCGGTTCCGCTGTTGGAGGAAAGTTGTCACGATTTCGCGACGCTTTGAGCAAAATTGCGTTAAGTGGAAAAACCGTCGCGATATCGCGACATTTTTCGTGAAAAGCTTCTCAAAGGATAATCTGTCGCGATTTCGCGACATTTTTAAGGTAAGGAAGCAAAGGGGCAAACTTGTAGCGATTTTGAGACAGTTCTGGAGAACAAACTGCATGAAGGATAAACGTCGCGATTTCGCGACTAGTTTAAGAAAAGGGCACCATGGGGGAGAACATGTCATGATTTCGCGACACTCTTGCGGAAGGGGCGCCCATTGGAATTCTTGTCGCGATTTCGCTACACTTCCAGCCAACTGGGGCTTTAAGGAAAAGCCGTCGCGATATTGCGACACTTTCTCAAAGTTGTTGTTTAAAGGAGAACTCGTCGCGATTTCACGACAATTTTGGGGAGCAGGTGCCTTCTGGCTTTCTCGTCGCGATTTCACGATGTTTTTGGCGTTTGGGTGCTTTGGTGCTGTGCTGTCATGATTTCGTGACATTTTTTGAGTGGTGTGGCCTCGGCGTTGTTTTGTCGCGATGTCGCGACCTGTCGCGATTTCGCGACATGCCGCGTTTTCGCGACCGGTTGTCGTGGCGCGGCGGTTGTTAGGTTTGGTGTCATGATTTCGTGACTTGTCGCGTTTTCGTGACCTTTGTTCTTCTGGTCTCTTTGCTCTTAGTTGGGATGCCCTTTCTCCCTCTTGTAACTGTAATTTGTTTTAATGCAAGCTTTTTTCAAAATTTTCAAAAAAAAAACATTGATTGTAAGACACTCTTTTCTCTTATTGATGAATCATTTTCAATGTCTTCTATCAGGTGTTGTGAATGACATTTTAATCTTTCCAATATTTCTAAAATTTCTTGAATGTCTAATTGTTTTCCTTGGACTTCTTGAATGTATATTTGTTCTTCTTGAGAACATAAGTTTTCCATTTCAATTATCTTCAACTCATGTATTTATGTTTCTAGTTTTTGATCACCTATTTTCTTTTTCATTAGTTTTTTCTTTGCCATATTCCTTTGATGTTGACTACCTTATGACTCCCTAGTGTTTTGAGTATATGATTAAATACTATCTCTCAAATCTTCAACTTTTGTAGTATTCTTTGTAGTCTTTCAAATATCTAGGTAGTATGCATTTAACTCTTAAGTAATTTAGTAAAAGATCAAGTTTGATAAGATCTTTTTAATTTTTCAAGTTTAGTAAAATACTTGAATCTTCCAATTATTTTAAGTGCAATATGTTTTGTAATTATGCTTAGCTTTCTTAGTTTGCATTGAATTCCTTTTATCTCTCTAATGTTCAACTTCAATTTTTCTAGGTAGAAAACTTTATATCTCCTCATTTAATAAATTGCAAATATCATGATATTTGAATCTCACCAATGCAATTTGAAATAGCTCTTAAAGATATAAACTTCTTTCTTCAATTATTTTTCTAAATAATCAATGAATTGTCTAAGGTTGTAATATCCAAACTTTAGCATAGGATAAATTTGAAAAATCAAATTACCTTAGATAAAATTCAGTTTCCTCCTTTTGATCGATGCTTAAAATGTGACTATCTTTTTAAGGATGCTGCCATGTCCACAACTTTGGTCTGTCAACATATGTGTTAGGGTTGAAATTTAGAATGTGTTAAAATTGTTAGTAGATGCTGAATGCACCGATGACTTTTATTCCTTCGATGAGGTGTATAATCCCTCCTATTTAATGTACACAAATGTAATGGTCTCTATGATAATTCAACGGTGCTCAAATGTCCTCTTTACTCGACATCCACGTGTGGGCTCCACTGATTGTTCACTATGTTGGCACATTGTTTGGTAATAATTATTTTAATTTTGGTAATGACTCTTTTGCATGCGAATGTAACAACTTCTATTTCAATTATGCTTACTAAAAATGACTCATCACTTCCACTTGTATGAAACAATCTCTAATTACCTATGTAATTGTTCTTCTTCCTTCTACCACGCTCTGTTGAAATATATTATATTATTTAGTACATGCTAATGTACCACCTTGGGTACATCTTTAGATTAGGAAAGTATCTTAGATTAGATTGAAAGTAATTAATTTATGTAATGTAATAAATGCACAAGTGTGCAAAGTACTTTAGCAATGTAAATATGCATAGTTATCCATGTGCACATGTGTCATAGAATAGGAAGATGAAGAGTCATAGGAAGAGTGAAGGCCAAGAATCCTCCATATGAAGAGTCACATTCCATTATATATATGTGTATATGTGGGTGTGAAAGATATAGAGAGATATAGAGTGATAGATAGATTGGTCATATATAGTTGTAATGGAGAGTGATGAAGTATGATGTATTTGAGGTCTTTATTCAATAAATATCATATTTTCGTGAGCATTTATTAGTGGCATTTATATGAGTCATTTTTGAAGTTATTTATGAGTTTTTATATGCTTAATTGTTTACCATTATCGTATATTTCATATTGCAACTTTATCTTAGATCTTGTGGTTACTTTAGTTTATGTATTTAGCTTCAAAATCTAACAGTAGTATCAAAGCCACAAGGTTTTGTATTGCACAAGTTTTTTTTAGTTGTAAAGGAGATTTCTACTGGTTAAGGAGAGACCAGTAAAGTTGAAGAAATTACCTCTAGAAAATAAAACCAAAGAAGATAGAATTTCTCACTGTGTTGAAGGAAAACCAGTGAAAGTTGAAGATTTACCTATTCCAAGAAAAAATTTGGAATAGAGGGAGACTTATAGGTATTGAAGATAGACATTGATATTGAAGATATTAAGAGACCCTTGAAGGATGTCCTATTGAAAATTTTGATAGAGAGAAGAAGATTCTAGATTAAGTTTTAGCTAGAGTCTTTTCACAGGGTTGAAGGAAAACTCGTGAAGACTAGGACTCAACATAGATTTGGTTTCACTAGTATTGGGAATAGCTAGTGAAGATTATTTATTTTAGAATTCTAGAACTTTGAATATATTTGGCTATTATTGTATAATTTTTTTGTTGTATAAGATTAGTTCTTAGAAGTTGAGAAGCTTCCTACAATGCATAGAGAAGAATTTCACCTTCAATTGCTTGAAAGTCTATCTGCTTTCCTTGTGTAGGGATTAACTCTTTGTTGCAAAAAATTAGACATTGAAGATTAAGGAGGTACAATAAATAAGGCCCCATTGAATATTAAGGAGGTCCAAGAAAGGTCACATTGAAAATTGAGGAGAACCAAGAAAGAGGTCCTCATTGAATATTGAAGACTACAAATTAAAGATTGAAGAGACCCATAAAAGAGGTCATGTTGAAGAACTTCCATATTTGGAAGATTGAGATTGAATATAGAGGAGGACTACAAAAATATCCTATTTTAGAGTTGAGAAGAAACAAATTTTAGAGATACAAGAAAAGAGATATCATTGTAGAATTTCCATTATTGGAAGATTGAAGAAACCAAGGCAAGGTTTCATTAAAGACTTGATTAAGAAGAGTTGAGTAGTTGTAGGATTAGAAGACCCAAGAGAAGAGGTCTCAAGAATATTTTGGAGAAGAAGAAGAATGTTTAGAAAGCCTCATTGCAGAGTTAGAAGATCCAAGAGAAGATGTCTCAATGAGACTTTAAATAAGAAGAAGAAGGCTAGAGAAAGCCTCATTGCAGGATTGAAGCAATGGCTATTGGAGGATATTTGAAGAAAATTTTGTGTTAGAAGATTGCAAGCAAGAGAAAATCCTAATAAGAAGAAGGAATAATTTTTGCCATTCAACAACAAGACTAAAAGGAAAAAGTATTTGGCAAGAAGTTTGCCAAATTTTTAGATTTTTTTTGAAGACCTCAAGACATTTAGATTCTTGAGGAAGAATACAATAGAAAAGATCAGATTTGAAGTTAGAATTCGACAATAATTTTGAATATGGAAGAAGGATTGAAGAAGCCACAAATTTGAGAATTTGAAGACAACCATGAAAGTTTTGTAGGCTGATTTGTAAAATAAGAAATTTGTTGGTTTTCGAAGGAGAAGTTGAAAGGTCATAGGACAACAAATTGAAATAAGGCTTGATAGTAAAATAAGGTAGCAAATTTGAAGATTATTGGACATCAAAGAATCATATTTTGTAAGTAGCAATTTGAGGGACTTGAGCTACAAATTTGGGCAACATTGAAAAGAGAAAAGCAAGTTGCATTTTGAAAGAGTTTAGGGACAGATTTGGAAGAGCTTTGGACAACAAAGCACAAAATGATTTAACAAAATTTGAACAAGTATTATTGCTTCAAATTTGGACGACAAGAGGGCAGCATTTGTAGCTGCAAATTTTAGAAGTTGATAGCATACATTTGAAGAAGAAATAAGAAGAAAATATTACAACAAAAAAACTGTTTTTTAGGAAACAACTAGAGCTGCAAATCAAAGACTCTAGAGAAACAAAGGAAAAGGGAGTACAACTACAAAAATACACAAGTTCAAGACAACAAACTAGAAAGAAGAAAAGTCACAAAGGAAGCCATAAAAGGTGTGTATATTTGATGCTAAAACAAGTATTCTTTTACAAGTATTGAAAGTAATTATTATAAGTTTTTGAAAGCATCATTTTTAGAGCTATTAAAAGCTAGCAAGAAGAATATTGAGTAAAGTGTCTCAAAGCCAAAAGAGACACCATTATTATTTCTTAAAAATCTGCAAAATAGAATAACAAATATTAGAGTTAAGTATTAAAAGGAGTGATAAGGAAATATTATATGTTGTTTTTTACATAACAAAAAGTGCAGATTTATATTAAGTCTTATTGATGCCAAATAGAGCTCAAAGATAGGGCAGATTTAAGGTGTTTACAAACACCAATAGAAGCAACAAATCTATAGAAAACATTGGTGAAGAAAACCACCAAAAATAGTGGTAAAACCACCATGAAAAACACCATTGAGTATCTTAGTTTGAGTACCATACAAAAAGGTAAATGTGACATTAAATTATAGGGTGTCAAATGCCCAATTACTGCCTACAAGAAGAGCCATCAGTTGGAAGAGACACCATAGAAGATCCACCTGTAAAAGAGCGCCTAAGTGGAGTAGAACCACCATGGAAGAGCCACCTTTAGAGGAGTATCTAAGTGGAAGATCCACCATTGAAGAAGTTGAAGCGCCATTATCAAGTCCAAAATGTATACAACAAAGAAGACAATATTTTGCATAAGTGAAGAGGCATTAAGGAAGACCAAAGGTCTAGGGTTTGTAACCACCAAGAAAAGGAGCATAGAGAAAGAATGCATAATTTTCTTTGCAATGTTGCACTAGTTTGATTTCATGCACAACTAAGTGTCAAGAGAAATAAAATAATGCAGGCAAGGGAGTCAAAATGTTAAAGATAACTCAAAATTCATTCATAAGGTTCAAGCTAGTTACAATATTGTATGTGCCACTTGGCACAAGGAAGGAGGAGCGCTACAAGTATTTGAAAAGTCACAGGTTACACTAGAAAAGACAAGGAAGAGCTTCGGTGACACTTGTCACTCATCTTGTAAGATTCCAAATGTTACTAAGGAATACTAGATGTTTTGGAATGCCATTTATTGCATGAGAGGGAAACACATTGGATATTCTCATCCACTACAACCAGAAGGAATACATTGGAGTTGAAGGAGCTTGACCAAGTTAAAGTTGACCAACCAAATTGGAGTACAAGCACCCACTTTCAAAGCAAGTCTAGATTCAGCATTAAGGAGGGAGCACCTCAAATATTTAAAGGTATTTTATTATTTTTGAAATTTATTTATGCCAAGTATGAGCTATAAGTATTAAAGAGGCTTATTATCTAAGGTTAAGTTTAAAAGTATTTTATTGGAGAGATAAGAATTTCTAAAGTATTCCTTAAACCTTAGAATTCTGAATATGACCAAATTAAAAGTTGACCAGCCAAATTGGAGTACGAGCGCCCACTTTCAAAGCAAGTCCAGATTCAACATTAAGGAGGGAGTGCCTCAAATATTTAAAGGTATTTTATTATTTTTGGAATTGATTTATGCCAAGTAGGAGTTATAAGGATTAAAGAGGATTATTATCTAAGGTTAAGTTTAAATGTATTTTATTAGAGAGATAATAATTTCTAAAGTATTACTTAAACCTTAGAATTTTGAATATTACCATTTGAAAGCTTCTACAAAATATTGAAGATTAATTTAAACATTGAAGTCTTTATTTATAGAATTTTGTAATTTACACATGAATTTACAAAACACATTAAATATTTGCAATTTGATAATTTTGGAGAAATAAGGCATTCTACATCAAATTAGGAACACAAAACTTGCAAATATTATTTTTAGAATTTCTAAAGTTGGAGTTATAAGGAATCCAACATCAACATAGTTTATGAAATTTAGAATTGAAGAATTATATTCTTGAATTTGGGAGATAAAAGGAATTCAACATTAAAGTTTTTGACAAAAGAAAAATTGCATTGATAGTTTAGTCTCTAATTCAAAATTAAAAGAGACATAAGTTTGAAAACTTGAAAGATTGCAATTGCATTCAAATCATTGATTGATAAGAGGAAAGTAAAGTTGCTATTTTTTAAGAATAGAAGTTGAAGAATTATATTGTCATTTTTCAATCATTAGGGAGATACAAGGAGTTCTACAAAACATAGAATTGAAAGAACTATATTGAAACTAGGGAGATAAAAGGTTGTCAACAATTGAAAATTATCCTTAGTCTATCATTTTGTTTTTTTAAGTTGGAAAAGTATAGTTCTGAAAGGAATGCTAACCTTTTACATAAAGAGATATGGACAATAATTGTCCATTTCACCAAGAAGGATTTTCCACTGGCATAAAGCCTATACCAACCATGTAACGACAAGCACACTTCACTAACCACATTCAAAACTAGAAAACCAACATACACCTTACATATCTAAATATCATATACTATATATGCTTTCCTTTTAATTTCTTCCTACTGATCTCCATTGTCAATTATTGTGGTATTATCATCGTCAACTAAATTATTTATGTGCACTGGGATATCATTCCCCCATTCCTTTCTAGCATTTGCCATAACTCCTTCATTAGCAAGACCATATGTTACCATGTTGGATTCTATATAAATATTATTGATAGACACATTATTAAGTCTATCCAAAAGTGCTCGAGCTTCAACCATTATTAAGTCAATAGTCTAGGTGTCTAGTTGTAATCACTTTAAAATGGTCACAATAATTCGTCTCCTTCAAATATGAGCTTATCTAGATTACAATTGATAGCCAAATAAATTCCTACATAAGCTGCTCTTACTTCAGTAAAATGACTTATCTGTTCACCCAATGGTTCAACAAAGGCTTTGATTACCTTACCCAGATTATTCTAAATCACCCCTCCAGTTCTTGCTAGCCCGGGATTACCTTTTGAGGCCCCATAAAAATTAAATTTTAACCATCTAACCGATGACGATATCCATTTTACATGAGTTATGGGATGAAATCGAGGCATTGGTAATTTCTCTTTGACTCTCCAACATTCCAATATTTTCCTTTCTTGCTCTTATTCCCATTCCTCCTTGAAGTAGATAGTGTTAAAATTCTCCATTAGGAGACTTCTTGCTCGGTTCCAAATCATTTCATAGTTCATTTTAAGTTCTCAAAGATTTTGTGGTTTCTTTCATTCCAAACTCTCCACTAGATACGTGGAAGGCTTAGAAGCCACAACTTCCTGATTCTTCTACCTTTAAGGAGGCTCCCATTGCAAGTTCAAGTTTGAGATAGTTCTAGGGAAACCCCACTGAAATTGAAATTCACTACAGAGCTGATCAAACAAGTTTATGGTAAAGGAGCACTTAAGAAGTAGATTATCAATGCTTTCCTCCTCTTTTTTCACACAAAACACATCTATTTGATATGGAGAAACCAAATTTTTTAAAACTATCCTGGGTCATAATTTTACTATGCATAACCAACCATTGAAAAATAGTAATCTTAGGGATAATATATTTGTCCCAAAACTTTACATGGGGCCACTCTACCACTACACCTTCGACCAAGTTATAACCATTCTTCATAGAATAATATCCACTCTTTGTTTTCATCCAAATAAATATATCATTCGATAACTAATAACTGAGGATGTAGGCATTAAGGCATCTATTAAGACTTTCCAGGTGTAGACACAAGTCCTCATTGATGTTCTCAACATAAAACCACTTCCACCTCTTGATGCCATTTTCTTCCACCATATATTCCCAAACCAATAGTCCATAAATAGGAGTCAGGATCGTTCTTAAGTTTGCAAACCATGGGATCTCACAAAGGGGAGAGTTAAAGAGCCAAGTATTCTACCAAAATATCACATTAGCACCATCCCCAATCTGCCATCTATAGCCCTGCTAGATCAGAGGTCTTACCTATTGAAGGCTAGTCTAGAAACTAGACCCCTTAGGGGGGTTGAGGTTTTCCAAGAAGGAGAAATTACGTAAATACTTAGCTTTTATAATTTTGATCTAGAGAGTGTATTCTTTCTTCGCCATCTCCCAACCCAACTTTCATATTATAGCTTTGTTCATTTTGGGAATATTTCTCAGTCCTAAACCCCCATATTGTTTAGAGGTACAAAATTTGTTCCAAGCAAGTAAAGATAACCTCTTCTTTTTCTCAGCCCCAAACCATAGAAAAATCCTTTGGATCTGTTCAATATTTTTGTAGACCAATACTGGTATTTTAAAAAATTGACATGAAGTAAATAGGTATACTTTGAAGGCATGATTTCATAAGTTGGGTCTTTCTTGCCTAACTAAGAAGAGAGCCTTTCCAAGAAAATAATTTCTTTGTAACACATTCAATAACCAGATCCCAAAAGGCTTCCTTAATACCCATGGAATAAGGGCATCCCTAGATAGGTTGCTGGTAAATCACCTATGCCACAATTGAAGATTCTTGTTATATGCAGTTGGAGAGCTCTAGAGGTATTCAAGAAAAAAATCTTACTTTTATTAAAATTTACCTTTTGGCCTACTGCAAGCTCATAGAAATGCAAAACCATCTTATATATGTCTTGCTTGTGGAAGAGATGATCTTGTCGAAATTAGAGTATCATCCAAAACTGTTGAAAAGAAACCATTTCTAGAGTGGAAGTTGGCCTGATACCTTCTATATCTCCTCTATACGTGTCTATTGTGAAGGCTCTACCCATAGTTTCAACTAGAATTATAAATAGATAAGGGGACAAGGGGTCCCCTTGTCTCAACCCCATCTTGCTATGAAAACAACCCATTGCAGACCCATTAACTAATATGGATATCATCACTGTGGAGATGTAGTTTTTCATCATAGAGATCCAATCCTCATGAAAACCAAAGCTTTGGAGCACTTTGATCAGGAAATCCCAAGAAACTTTATCATACACTTTATTCATATCCAATTTAAGAATCATACCTTCCTTTTTTTATTTAGAGATAGAGTGCAGGATATTATGTATTGAAATAATCCCATCAATAATCTGTCATCCTTGAACAAAACCCATTTAATATATGTCAATGACAAAAGAGAGATTCATCTTCAACTAGTTTACAAGGACTTTGGATACAATTTTGTAGAGAGTATTACACAAGCTAATTGGGTGGTAGTCTACAAAAGATTTAGCACCTATAATATTTGGGATGACGGCTAAGAATGTATAGTTCACATCATAAAGGATTATTTTAGAGGTTTGAAACTCCTTAACTGCCAAGGTGACCTCATTGCCAATGATGTGCCAAAACTTGTGATAAAAGAGCACCAAAAATCCATATGGACCAGGTGATTTGTCTCCCTTCATGGAGAATACTGCCTCTTTAATTTCCTCATCCATAAAAGGGGTTGAGGAGATAGTCATTTATATGGTTTGTAATATTTAAGGGAATATGACCTAACAATAGGTTCATCGCATCTTCATCCATATCCGAATCCACTCCTAACATGTCTTGGAAAAATTGAACAAATTTCCCTCTAATTTGGAAAGGATCCCTTGTAGAAGAACCATTAGCAATCTTGATCTCCTGAATTTTATTAAAACTTCTGTGCTTGAGAGTTGAAACTTGGAAAATCCTTGTATTCATGTCCCCTTTCTTTAACCACAAAGCTCTTGATTTCTACAAAGCCTCATCACACACCGAAGTATGGTGCGAATCACATAGAAGATCCTTTACTCTAGTTCAAACTTCCTTTAAATACTATCCCAAATGCAAAGAGTTTTCTAACTCCACGAGTTGTTGTCAAGTTGCCTTTTTAACCATAATTCTCCAAACACCTCTTTGTTCCACAATTTTAAGTTCCACTTAACAAATCTCAGTTTCTTTACTACTTGAGTCAATGTAACCCTGAAAAAATCTTACTACCACCAAGATTGAATCTTGTTCTCTAAATCAGAATGAAGGATCCACATATTTTCAAACTGAAAAGGGGTAGCAAAGAGCCTTATCCTATCCATTGTTTCCCAAATCAAAGGATTATGGTCTAAGCCAATTTTTGGGAGGGTCATGAGAGTAGTGTCCCCAAAAAACACTAAGCTCTCTTGAGAAATCAACACATTGTCCATTCTAATATAAATCAATTGACTTCCCAACCACCTGTTAGTCCAGGTAAAATTTGCTTGTCTAAGCTTCAAGTCCATCAAAGCATTTGAATTTATAAAATCACCAAACTTAGTCATACTCTCTGAATATCCTTCAATGCGTCCCTTCTTATCAGATGGATACAAAGGAGTATTGAAGTCCCCTACAATGATCCATGGGATACCTACAAAGACATGCCTGAGTTCACTCAATTCCCTCCATAACCTTCATATTCCAGTCATAATAGTGGGTGCATAGACATTTGTAATGATCTAGTGGGAATTATCCTTCTTCAAAAAGAAGTGGATAACACAAAATCTATCATTTGAGATATTTTTTTGTCCTTATAATTTATTCGGGTCCCAAATACACATCATTCCTCCTGAGGAGCTCATTGAGGGTAGAGAAATAAATTCCACTCCTCTACAAATCTTGTCTTTAACCATTTCTAAGTTTGCTTCTACCACCTTTGTCTCTTGTAATATCAAAATGTCTAGGTGATTATCTCTTCTCAATGTTCGTACATTCCATGACAAAACCTTAATTTTATAGATTTAGTTGATTTATTCCCTCCCCCACCCAGATTGATGACGGTTTGTGTTCCTCTTGCTATCTCTATCACTGTTTCCCTCTTCCTTACCTTTGTTAAAGGGGGTCTACCTATAGTGTATTCCTTACCAACATCCAAGGGAGTTCTCTTTACTTGATTCCTAGTCACCCTTGAGGGCATCATCAAAACCTCCTCTGAACCAGAATCCTCCTATATTGGAGCTACAAGCTTCACCTCTATATTTTTTAGGATCTGCTTATCTTCCCTTAAAAATTTTCCAACTTCATCCTACCTGTCCCAATTTGTAAGAATCGTGTCAATAGGGTTAACCTCTACATCTGCTTCTAGAGGTTTTACACTCTCTTGTTGTACCCCCTCATGATTCACCCATTGTGTCTCCTCCACAAATTACACAACTTCGGTTGGATCTCCCATTTTATCCTCTTCATATCCTCTCAAGCAAAAGAGTTAGGGTCTACAAAGTTAAGAGGTTCCACAACTCCAAGGGAAACTGGACTACCACAACTTCATAATGCAAATCTTCCATATGTTCCTCCTCAGCCACCATAATCGACTGGTGTGAGGTGCTTGCTTCCTTCTGATTATCCATCATGAGATCCATACCTTTACCCTACTCTACATCTTTACTCTCCTTCCTCTACCAGACTTTCTTAGTGGGAGCTTTCTTCTTCTTCAGACAAAATCTTGAGATATGACCTCTCCCTTTACAAAGATCACAAAGAGGTGGAATATTTTTATACTCTAGCCTCTAAGGTCAAGTACCCACTAGGGACGTTAGGTCTATTATTTCTATAATCTTGCTATCCATATCAAAATTATCACAAATTTAGGTAAACACCATATAAGACTTCAGCTTTGTTACCCTATCAATGGTAACAAAGGTAACAATAACATTTGCAATAGCCATTAAAACTTCATCATGCCAATATTGAAAGGGAAGGTGAGGTAATCTTATCCAAACATGAGCTGTGTTGAGACTTTGGGTGTGAGGATTAAAATCCACATCCCATTTTTTGAGAAATAGGCTACGCTTCCCCATCGACCATGGTCCTCCACCTAAAATTTTTTGCATGTCCCTTACCTTAGTAAGTTTGATCATGAATAACCCATTTGGAAGTGCCACAATCTCCATGCAAACCACTAGTTTCCATCTAGAGAAGGTCCACCTCTGAATAGTATCTATATTTGACCTTGCCCCAAAAAACTTGCCCACCAAATTATGTTTCTCTTTCGCCTTCATGTTCAAAATTATCTTCGAGAGAATGTTGAGAATGCCATCTTTAAATCTCAAGTTTAAGTGGCTTACCAATAGAGGAAGAGTAGTAGTAGGTGTAGAAACATGTACCACCTGGTCCCAAGAGCGTTTCTATCCCACTTCCTCATTCTCCTAACTTTCATCTACCTCTGATTCATCCTACCCCTTCTCTAGGATTGCTTTACCGAGAGTTTCTTGTATTTTTCTTCCCAGAAAGCCATTCTCTAGCTCTTCATACAAGGCCCCTATGATGGAAATATTTGAATATCCTTATAGACTATCATGTTATTCAAATCCTTGGAGGCACACAAACAAATATGTGAGCTCTGGTTGACTCACCACTTTATCCTAGGATAACTTGGAAGCTAAACAGGCCAGGTCTGGACACCCTAATATGAGCTACTGTATGTTTCTTAGGAAACCAACTCAACTAGATTGAAATAAGAAATGAAATATTATTGACCAAACATGTGATATAAGCATTCATTATTAAAGATAGACCGGTATCTTATCCATTAGGCTATCATAGCAATTTTAATCATTCATATGACAAAGAAAAAAAAGAGAAAGAAAGACTAATAAATCTATGCCTATTCGAATATCGTAATAAACACAAAATTTTTAATCAGTGAAGAAACATTGTCAATAATGTAAGATGTAGAGAAGATAAAAAAATACATTGCACAAAAGTTTACCAAAAAGAGAGAACCAAATAATTTTATATTATATTCATAACAAGATGTTTACAATGAATGAACCCAGTTGAATGCTTAGGTGTTTTTGAAAAATACAATACATAGGTCACCCCATTCAAATGACGTAATAGGAGACTGCTATCTACTATCCTAAAAGTAGTGACACATAGACTTTGGCTCTCTAGAACAGCTTTTGAAAATTATCTCAAACAGTCTGCCTCACTTTCGACAACACCTGCATAAGGGTGGGATAGACTTGAGAAGATGACTAAAACAAAGAAAAAACAAAGAATATACAATAACCTAAACAAAACACTTAGAATACCTCACATAAGCTGGCTACGCGATTTGCTTGATCTTGAAGCCTGACTGTATTGAATCCTTTTATAACTGGGCTATCCAAAATCAGTTATAGATGCTAAGTGCAGATGCTACCACTTGGAAAGTTTTCAACCACTATATTGCTGGGTGTCTTATAAGCTAGTCTGAGTTTCCCAAGTGTTGTAGGTGAGTTGGAGAGGAGAGGGAAATCCTCCAAGAGAGGTCCCAGGTTCAAATCTCCACCCTACTAAAAAGCTGAATTGGGTATCCAAAATCCAATTGATAATGTTGGTGCGGGCAGGGTCGGGCGCAACTACCGGGTGACTTTGACGGTGTAGAACCCCCTGTTCGTGGTCTCTTAGACCAAGGCGGCCCTGCAAGGGGATTTTCGCTTAAAAAAATAAATAAAAAATAAATAGGCTGGCTTGAGTTGTGTCCCATTGAAAAAATTGCTTATGCTTACCACCTATTCTGAAGGCTTATTATTTTCACTATTCTGTTTTGAAGGCTTATTATTTTTGCTATTTTGGTGTAGTGGTTGATTCTTCTTGTTCTTGAGTCTTTGTAGTGGGGATGATGTCAACTATCTCTCTCTTGTCTCCTTTTGTAAGGCCCACTTGGATATCATATTTTTTGTCTTCCGCTTTTTCTACTTCTAAAAGTTTAGCAATTTCTGCCCATGCTTCACTTGAGAATGTGGAAGTTGAATTTACCTCATATTTGATATTTTTTATCTGATTGAGGTAATTTTTTGTTAGTGGCCCGTTTTTTTGATCTTTGTGTACCTCGAGGAGATATGTTCGTTCCTCGGGCTGATGTTGGTTTTTCGACCTCTTTTAAGTTTATTGTATTTAGATCTTGTGATGTCTATCTCATCATTCTTTCTATCAGTATTTGATTAGTGATCTCCATGCCTTCCTAGGTGAAATGTGCATCATTGATCTTCACAAAATGATCTGGGTTGTTGATATATTTTTTACCTTTTACCTCAATTTATCATTGATGAATCACAGATGGACATCCTTAATGAACAACGAGAATACATGCGGGTATGTCATCATTGATCGTTTGGGGCTATCGCTGATGAATCGATGATAATGCTTTTGTGAGGATGACAACCAGACTTGTTCATCGATGGAAACATGCTATCGTTGATGGATGAGTGAAGGTAACTTCCTATCAATGATGATGATTATAAGGCTTAGGGTAGACTTAGGTTGATGTTTTATTAGATGCCTCGTACCGAGATGGGGAAAACCTAAGACCACGATGACTCAACCCTTCAAATGCTTTCAAGGAAACTCCATTGCTAATGAATACTCGTTGTTGTTGATGCATCGACGATTGGCTATCCATAAGAGCAATGAAGAGATTATGCCCATAATGAATTATTTGGTGGTCATCGATGAGAAGGGGCTTCGCTAATTG